>CAJQUW010006711.1:0-316953 GCA_907163375.1 Prostheceraeus crozeri
GGCGTCGTTATTTCTTCAATGATGCGGGTATGGATGTGACCTTCACCCCGGCGGAGGTGACACGTTGACATTGTCGTGGGTTTTTGGACAGTATGTACCAGCATTGTGACTGGATTTAATTGTGCTGGAGCATCAAGACTTTGAGGTGGTGGTTGTGGTTCAAATGGTGTGTTTATTTGATCGTGTGGTGGCGACGGGATGAAGTGGAAGAAGTGGAATTACGCTCTCATTCCTATTTATAGACGGGTATTCAAACTTGAAATTTGATAGTTGTTTGATGAAGGTCAAACAGAATGGATGTTGTTGGTTGGAAAATGTGACGGTCAAGTTCAGCTTAGTGCCTCAACTTCATTCGGCCAATTGGAGGTACGTTAGGGTAGTCATGAGGTGGATCAACGGGTGAGGAGACGTATTCAGGGCCTAGGGAATTATGCTATTTGATATGTGGCGAGTCGATTCACCTTACGATAGGGAGGATGACATTTTATGTTTCTTTGACGCCGTCCTCTACGCTCTCGCCTTCAAGATGGGGTTGACGACCACGAAAGTCTTGAAAACGTTTGCGATCTGAAGGTCAACGTCCGCTATCAATTGGGTTTTTAGTGGTTTGGGCCAAGTTGGATTCTACCTCATAATAGATTTAAAGCATTTTGAACAAGTGAACAATATTGGCGTTACGCAATTAGTGATAATGGGCAAAGTCTTCAAAGGTACTCTCTACGACCATGATTGGCTGTGTAACAGTAGTACACGTATTGTCCATTTATTTCTACTCACCGATGTGGAAGATCGTCTGGAGGGAATATTGGATTGCCATTTCATTACCATCATTAAATTTGAAACATTTATTACAGGGTCTATTATGTGAAAATCAGTTTGTCGGAGGGTTACCGTCGATATCTGTATGTGAGCTGTGCTTGGAAACCTTTGCCTTCAGTGGTAAGAATAAAGCCACGTCAGAAGTGATTGGAGGAGCGTGTACACATCAACGCAGTGCTGTGGTGTAATGACACAGTTGGAGCATGGACTCCTTCTATCGAATTGAAAATTTCAGGACTTTGGGGAAATGACACATCCACTATGTGGTCTATGCGGATATCGAGAGTATAATACACCCAATCACAAAATCCATACACAGCAGCCGTGGGATTCTATGTGAAGTGGGATGCAGCTCTCGGTATGGATAATGAAGCCCGTCGTACAACATATGGGATAAGAGTGTGGACGGAGTTTCTGGATGTATGCATCTCTCAATTTATCGACTCCATCATTTAATCGAATAGTCTATTCGCAAGGAGATGATTTATGACACCCGCCGATGGGAACATCATAGGACAACGGACACTGCAATTGTGGTAAACGGCTTGTAGTTGAATTGAGGGATGATCGTCAAGGGATTCATCAGAAGATGGACATACAAAGTGTCTTGATCACGACATCTATCGGGTCATTATCTACAGTGTTTTGCCTTTCGTGTTACTATCGCCGACGACAAGCGCGACGCCAGAATCCCCCCCCAATCCTCTTTCTAATTGGAAGGGGTATGATAGTCATCAGGTGATCATGTATGGTTTAGCGCACGGAATCCAGATCTGTGGTGGATAACCCGTTGCTATAGGGGAGGTGATATGACCATCGGTGTGACGGCGAGTTATCACGTGTATGGGATATTATAAAAACAATGTGAAACTTTATTTCGCGACTCCTTTCCAATTTCTATCATCCTCACTTCATAAAACGGTCACACAGTGATCATTTTCCTGTGTCTGGAACAAGTATTACAGACTGGCCTATCCACCCAGCAATCATCAGGACAATACGTAAGGGTGTATTCCCTACAACTATTTCGGATGACTGGGCCGTCTTGATGAAGGACTGTCTTCCCCTATTGAAAAGGTTTTTACATCGATTTGGTGAGAGCAACCGTGCTCGAAGAAGACTATGCTACAGCCCAACGCGCATGCGTGAGGTGGGTTGCGCACTTTTCGAGACTATGTTGCCTATTAATTGTTGGGGGGATGTTAGTAATATGGTGGATTTTTTAGAAAAACTTTCGTATAAAATGTATGACGTGGCGAAAATTGGATCCAGTTCATACTTTGGTCTCCCCGGTATCACCTACTCCTTCTTCCTTCATTTATACAAATGCGTGTCTCGATCACGTGATGGATGTGGATTGTATAAGATGTTGAGTCGGGTATACGAGGAGGAATGACATTTGAATAAACACCAAGAAGAGTTTGTGGAGGCCATCGCCGGAGACAGAGGGTGTGTATTCCCATTTGGTATCTATGTGGTGCAAATTAACCTCTACGTACGGCCATGAGTGCCAAACTCCCCAAGGGGGGACCTTTGTATGGATGGCCTCCTCATTTATAGGAACAGTGAATGATGAGGTGGATCCTTAACTACGACGTGGAGGGTTACCATGGAAGCATCCTACGGTTGATTTAGCTATCCAACCCCATGTGCAGGATCGGTGTATGGATTTACCATTTGCACACTATGCAAAGGTGAGACAGAGTCTCCAATGGTGGCTATATGCCTATAATGTGGCAAAGTTTAGTTGAGTAGGACCTTCGCGAAAACATCGAGTAAACTGTTACTGACTCATTAATCGTAAAGAAGCAGTTTTACAGTGCACATTCACGCGCTCCATTTTTATGTGCAACTGGGTATGCATGTGAGTAGGTCTTATCAAGTGATAAACATTCACCAAGAAGCCTTCATTCAGCCCTATATTGCCTCCATACTGCAGAGCGGGCAAAAAGTACAGTAAGCTTGGTGAAGAATATGCACAAGGTATGTGTCAAGCCTATTTGGTAAGACCATGGAGTGTACGGAAATATGGACGTACCAAGTGGTGCGTAGTAAGCGGCTATTCTTTGTGTTACATTCATCATTCCAGGTGCAAAATTTCTTTGGGCTAGGTTCTTCTGCAATGATTGTCCACATCCGTCGCCGATTAAATATGTTTAGACCGCGCCATTTATATTGGTCAGGCGGTTCTCGAATCAGTAAGTGCAAATGTATCGGTTGCTGATGCAGTGGCGCATGAACCAGCATTGCCATCCGTCGAAATCATCGTGGGAGATCTGATTTTTTTTCTCAAGTGAAGAGTAAAAGGGACCGAAATACGATTTAGCTGATTTCAATCACTTCCCAATTCGGGGGATTCCGGCGGCACGAGGAATTTTAGACTCATCCAATTACCAGCGACGCATCTCTCTCTATGACACGCATAATGCAAATCGATTGGGTGCTTCAAGGATGAGACGCAAGGGTGTGCGATTTATGGAGTTTTTATGCTCAGTCAAAGAGTTGTACTCATATGTGTTAGAGGATGGTAATGGAAGATTGTCGCGTGAAGGGGATAATCACAAAACTACAAGAAGGAGAGAGCTATCCACGCAGTGTATAAAGCGGTGTTTGAAGAGCAGAAGCGCATGTGGTGAGCAATTAAATTTGGAATCCCGTTTCATGTAATACGCACAACAATTGCGCACAGTAGGTGGCTCTACAGGGTGGAGGATAAACGGTTTTGGGTGTCAGCCATGAAAAGCCTCCCCTACGGTAATTCTATACTATATAGGGGCAGTGGTTGTGGATATGTTGTTAGATGGGCATCGATGATGAATTCATCCAGTGCAATCGGTATGGTGGTGATCGGGCCTAACTGATTTACGTTGGAGAGGTCTATTACAGTCTTGTGTTTTCACGTGGGTATTATCCTCTACGCTTCGTCCAGCAAACCAAAGCGTATTTATCAAAATGGTTGGAATTAGAATCCCGCTACAATCTTCCACGCGGTTGTATCCAGTGATGGAGCTGATCATGAGATGAGTGTGTATGACTGTATATATGATAGTCTAAAAGCCCTCTTGGTGGAATGAAACTACAACTACCTTGACTTATTTCTCCGCAAGTTAAAAATCTTGCCACAGTTTATGCGACTGGCGCCGATATCGTAACAGACATTGTTTTTTCAAATGATTCAGTCATTCGGTCATCATCATGAATTGAACAGGAACTCTTTC
Organism: Prostheceraeus crozeri; assembly: GCA_907163375.1. NCBI lineage: Eukaryota > Metazoa > Platyhelminthes > Polycladida > Euryleptidae > Prostheceraeus > Prostheceraeus crozeri. The sequence goes on from CAJQUW010006711.1 coordinate 4,038, forward strand.
CAGGACTTTAGTGCAGTGGGGGTTCATTATCATTGTTCATATTCTCCAAGGAAAAGCAAATTGTGACGGGTGTGTGTTCCATTGATGAAGCGGAGCATGTATTGAAAGTATGAATTACCAATTATAATACGTGATGAAAAACAAAGAGCATGTGTTTTACCATTATTTATTAGCAAAGGTGGGATGATACAAGGGTTTCATTTACGCAGCAATATACCGATCATTGTAAGCAAGTTGTTGGGGGGTTTCTTGTCTTTGGGATGTGATTGTTAAAAGGGAGTGAGGGTTTCCTGAAGAGAGGAGTGTGGGGGGCCGATGATTGAGATAATAGAGGACAATAGCAACCCTGTGAAGCTTTCTCGCCTGAATAATTGCATGGGATTGAGCTTGTGGGGGTTGAGGGCCCCCGGGGCTTCTTCATACCATGTGTAGAGATGTGGATCTTGCGTTATGGGTTCACCATAAGAGTCAAAGAATTCATACACGTTGATCTTATCTGATAGTAGGGCAAGCAATGTTCCCCTTTCTTATGTCGGGGATCGGAATTGAGCAATAAGGAGAAGGAGGTGGTCTTATGGGGTGCTTCACTCCGCCCGCAAAGACCCCAAAAAGGGGATGTGGGAAGGTAGTAGGAATATGGGAGCATGGATCGACAATTACATTGTAGGAGACATATGAGCTCATCATCACAAACAACATTGTAATTGATGAAGTAGTTGTATATGATCCACAGACTCATCAACTTTCAATGACCGGAAGAGAGCCTTTCTACCATGGCGATGGACTTTAAACAGCTGGAGTTACGTAGTCGCTGGAATTAATACAGAGGTTGTTGGGTTTGTTGACAAAGGATTCATCGACTGAGGGAGAAAGAGGGAGATCCAGGGGGTTACTCAATTACAATCTTCAAAATCAATTTCAAGGGAGAGTTTAAATCGCCACGTGTCCTTTGCTGCTTCAGATAGACGATGATCCAAAAAAAAAGGGGATGTCAAAGGGGATGAGATAAAAGTACTTTTTAAAGGTATCCTATTCCATATGACAGAGGAGGTCTTGCCTTTATGTTAATGGCACAGATTGAATTGTGTGTAGACTTCGCGTAGAGTTTACAATCATTTAGCACCCCCAGTGATGGTCATTACCATTCGACTTGAGTGTGAGGGAGGATTATTTATGCCGTTTGAAAACAGTTTCGATTCCCATATTTGAACCATGTGTTTACTAGGGATTGAAGCCAAAGAAAATGAGCTTGGGTTGATTATGAGTGCAAAGTTAGGTCACTTCAGTTATCTGCCATCCGGAATGAGAGTAATGCGTTGAACAACATTCCCATTAAATTTGTAGGCAATAGGTTCTATTCATCCGACGGCTAGCAATGGCATCTTGGAATGGTATCAGACGGGAGTAGCTTGGCATATGGAGTTTTAAATGAATGAAACATAAACCGCAAGTATCCCCGGCATTAATAGCATCAAAATGATGCGGAACATGTATTGGATGGGTGATTATACATGAAATTCCAAAATCCAATGTCGTACCAGGTGGAAGGGCTTTTTCTGCTGGAATAGGTTACAATGAATGGGGATTTCATATTGACGTTTATAAACACCATTTTTGCCATAGTTTGAGCCTCCTTTGATTAATCATTATTTCGCTCTCTTCATCAAGGTTGGAGTAGGTGTCCGTTAGGTTCCGTTAGCGGGTAGCTCCACAGCCCACGCTGGGGTAAGGTTTACGTACAAGGGATGTGGCAGGGGTTGAAACCCTTGTGTTAATAAACTGAGTACCTTTGGCAGTAGAATCATATTGCTAACTTATTGATGAGATAGGCTTGTAAAAAGTACATCCCACTTCCACCTTCCACCACTTGTTCATTGACGGTAATCTTGACGTCACGAAACATACTGTGAGCGGAATTGTTAATGAGGATCGCCTTGGACGTATCTTTGAGGGTGGCCCAAGCACCACCTGTCCCCAATCTCTGAATGGACACCTCTACACTGCAATAGGCATTGGATACATCCATCCAAAAACGATCTTGTCGGATTGAATAGTTGAAATGAACGACTATCACATGATCGAGAGGGCATTGATGGGGTAAACCAGTTGCGTGTAAACGGAACGACTGGATACATACACCGCATCTTTGGCAAAGATACTGTAGCGGACTATCCAATTCAGAGGGGTATGCATCAGTCATGATCTTGGGGGAGGTATGGTTGATGAATTACTTAATATAAAATCGATGTCCACCTGTAAGTCGAGATTAGTAGGGTAGGTGACACACTCCGCGTTAGCTTGCTCGATGTGATGGCCCCTGTGACTATCATCTCAGGCGTGGTTCGTTGACGTTTAGCAAGGGATTTCCCCTACTTCCTTAGAGCACGTTTTAGGGAGCGTATGCTTTCCAATGGCGAGGATTACCATTCTCAGCAAGGCGTGGTGTAATGTCCAAATTGATCACAGCATTAACACGGAGGAGGCAAGTGATGAGCAGCTCGTTTCACATTACGGGTAGTGAGTTGACCTTTTACACCCTTTACAATACGATCTTTCAATTGGCCCAGGGTTTTTGTGATGGCATTGGAAGCACGACGTTGAATAGGTGTGCGCTTTGTGGGAGCGCGTTTTATAGGTGCCCGCTGTATAGGTGCCCGCTTTATAGGTGCTTGCTTTATAGGGGCTCGCTTTATATGAGCTCGCTTTATAGGGGCTCGTTTTATAGGGGCTCGTTTTATAGGGGCGCGCTTCATAGAGGTTTTTATTCCACGTACACGTGGGATACGAGGTGTGCGGATACGGGGCATACGAAATCCACCAGTTTGTTCACCACCACCACCACCACCAGATTGACCCAGGATATGGGCACTAGGCACCATGGGGTTTCCCCCACCAATGAGTTGGAGACCTCCAGATTTTGTGCGATCAAATTGAAATGGGGAATCCCCCAATGGACGTTGGAAGAGGAGTGCCATTTTGAATGGGGGAAGGAGAGTACAAGTTACTTAAACACGGCGTCGTAAATGTAGTTTGAGGTAGGTTCGTCCACCCTCAAAAGGAACGAGTCGCCCATCATCTGAATGGATAGTGAAATGTAGACGATTCAAGTCATGCACGGCAAGGGGGAGATAGTCTACATGATTGAATTCATGATGAATCGCCGCTCCATAAGGAAGTGTTTCATAGGGGATAACACGTAGTAAATTGGTTTTCATACCACCGACATAGGTAGTGGAAATCAGATTGGAGTAGAGGAGGAGATTATAAATGTAAGCGTGCATGTTGACGGGGGTAGTACATTGAATGGAGGAATCTATCCGAGGGGTGGGAAGTCCGAGAATATCTTGTAGGAGAGGGTCCATGGTAAGAGATATACCAGGGGTAAGGTGTAGTTGGGTGAAGGTGGAGTCACCAACGGTGATATAGGAAAACTTCACCCAGGATGAGTCAGCGGAATTGAGGGTGTAGAACAACGAAGCAATGTCATAGATACCATTTTGTAAACGAAATGATTTGATGGGGTTCACGGTACGCATATCAATGGTGGATGATACATCCATAGGAGTGGCATCTTCAGATGAGTTATCCATCAGTGAATCATCCACGAGTGAGTCATTGAAGGGGTGGGGTGCATCATCGAATGAGGAATCCGTTTCATACGCGGAGATAATATCCTGTAGGACTGTGTCGGCCACATCAGATCGAAGAGAGACGGGTTTGGGGAAAATGAAATTCACTGGTTTTCGCGTATTGCACTGATTTAAGAGGACATAACAATCAAATCCTTTATTTCGCCATGTGAGACGCCGCTCTTCTATGGTATAATTGGAACTGTTTCGTGCTTGAGCTGTAGCAGGACTGAGATAGGTGGTGGAGGTTGTTATGGTACTTGTAGTGATATATGACACACCACTATACCCGAATAGATCAATGGCAGTGCTTGTGTCTGGACCAAGAAATTGATCAGATGAAAGCTCTGTCTTTACATAAGGATATTCATGGGGTTTGTATCATAATTTTGAAAACGAATGAGAGAAGAGTGTTCCACCAACGCTACTATACGTTGTTCCACTTCGAAAATTGTCCATGTCAAAAGGCCTCCGATAAACTGGGAAGTAAATACCCATAGTTGACTATAGGAGCTAAGGACCGTAGAGGTGATACGCCACCTGGCGTTTCAATGACTTTGTTGTACTCTCAAAGGTACCTTTTTGAACGCGCAATTCCTTTGTAACGAGGCTGTAGATTATGATATGGGATGTGAAAGAATAATCCGTTGTGTGGTTGAACAATCTTTGTAAATGTCTTTCTCAAAATAGAATTCACCATTTTGTAGATACCATTTCGATCCATCATTTGAGGTAATCCATACAGGGTTAATTGTGTACATAATCCTCGATGGTCACGAAGAGTACCAGCACTAATTCGGATCTTGGCTACACGGGGTAAGATAGAGGGGATGGGGTAATAACAAAATTCCGAAGCTTTAAATGCCGATTTTTTGCACAATGGTGGTGTAGAATCCACGATAACGACGGATTGGAATGTAATTTTCGGTGTAATGAATTTTCTTGGATCATATCTTTAGCAATAGTATGGTGTTTGGAGATAAAAGGAATGAAATCGCGATTATCTTTTAATTGACATATTCATAATTTGCACCCAGCAATGTACCATCATTGTTAATTTTCCTCCTGTGTGATGTTTTTCATGTATAATCAATGGGGGTGAATCCACATGTGGAGTACCCGTGGGCGAGAGTAAAGCGCGCTGGGATAATAGTCATACGGCATGAACATCACCCCCCAAAACTAACTCATGGGGTGCCTTGAAAATATGAATCCACATGGAGCCCCCAATACAGAATTGCATAGGTCCAATCAAGATAAGGGCATGATTGTAGTATAAATCATCTTTGGTAAGTAGTATGCCAGGGGGAAGGATTGTATGCAGATGGCGGTGAGCCATGTTGTTGTAGTCACTTCAGCCTGACAGATCGGAAATTGAAATCGCGCCGCATCATTGTCTTTAAGATAGTGGGTTTTTCGATGACCCATATTATCAAATGTATGTTGAGTAAAAGACTTCTGACGTTTTTTTCGCCTCTTGAATAATTATGTAGGAGGGGTGAAATATAGGAAATGGTTTATTGTATACATCGCGCCATGCATTGGGGACTTTAGACATTGGATTGAAAACACCACTTACACAGATGAGATTGTAGAAACATAAACCCATCTCGATTCAGTTTAAATGCGATAGCCACTTGTTCCTGTAGAGGGAGGGACATTGATGAAGTTGCCATTTTACACATCCAATTCTTTATGCGAAGATCACCCGTAGAGGTTGGAAAACTCCGATGAGTGTACAGGTGCGATATTTTCATTGGTAAAGGTGTCTGCCAAGAAATTGTCATTCACCGTTTTTTAAGAATAGGCCATGTCTTGGTGGACTATCCAAGTGAAAGATAGATGTTAGTGTTATTATAGTCACCACTTTTAGGATGATATTTGTCTTGGCCTTTGGATCAAAGAAAGATGCCAAATTTATTCAGATGAAAAAAAGGAGATAGGGGGCTGGATTAAAACAGAGGTCGTTTTATATAGACCACTTGTGTGACATAGGTGAATGGGGGTCCGATTCCATCCTTTTTAAAAAGTTTGCGTGAATGTGAAATTAGGGTGATTTGGATATTCACCGTAAAAGATGGGGTAATTGAGGTTTTGTAACGTATCCATCATTCTTGGATTGTAGCTTGTTGGCTTTCATCTGCGATGTTTGATACCTGGTATACAAAAATACCAAAAGGATTTCTTTCGCTTTTGAGTGAGCGGCCGTTTTTAATTGGGCACTTTTTAGCACCATCACCCCTATCCAGGTACCGCGTTTCCCATCGGGACACTGATTTCCTTCAGGACCTACAGGTCCAATGGGACCCTGGGGGACCAATGGGACCGTGGTGACCTTGCACACCCTGTTTTCCATGGGACTTTGGACCTTCCACACACGAATATACCAGGTAGACCTGTCACACCTTGGGCACCCACGTTTCCCCCGGGGGATCCATGTGGACCGTAGTGACGTCACCTTTAACACTCCTGTTGGACCGCGTTCCCTTGTAGACCGCGTTTCTCCTGTGGACCCCGTTTCTCCTTGTGGACCCCGGGGACCCCCCGTTCACCTTGTACAACCACGGGTCACCTTGGGCCCCGTTCACCTTGTACACCATCTCTCCCTGGAGACCCTGTGGACCTTTATCTCCTTTATCTCCTTTATCTCCTTTATCACCTTTATCTCCTTTACACCTTGAGTCCACGTTCCCCATCCCGTCCATGACGCCCATCTTTACCATCTTTACCATCCCCTTCCCATGTTGTAGATTGGAAAACGGTATACTTTTACACAGGATCACCTTTGTCCACCTTTATCCACTTTATCACCTTTGTCCACCGTGTAGACCTTTACTTTCCCGTTCCCCTTTATCTCCTTTATCTCCTTTACTCCTTATCACCTTTATCACCTTCTCACCACGAGGACCGGGATACCCCTTGACACTTTACCCCCTTTGTCCCTCCTTTGTCTCCTTTATTCACCTTATATCACCCTTTTATCACCTTTATCCCCTTCTCACCCCCCGAGGACCAGATCACCTGGGGTCCTTGAGGTCCTAAACGCACTTGAATACCACTGTGGGTAGAGGGTCGTTTGGCGGTAATTTCCGTTTAGAAGGGTACCTACTGTGACTTTGGGGGTAGATGTAGTAAGAGGACCCATAAAAACGACAAATCATTGGCATAGTCTACAATGAATTTGAATACTATTCTCCTTTACACCCACTACCCATTTTCCCATAGGGAATAGTGATACTTGGGAGTATAATCATTGGTAAATCAAAGGCAAGAGTTTGGTTTGGAAAGCGTTCTGGTTGGCACTTGCTGAAGTAACGTGAATCACCAAGTCGGAATTGGTTTTTGTGTACATCCCCATAGGGCTTCAGGAGTTGAATCATTACTTAAAACACTTATGATGAGGAACGTGGGCGGAAATGTAGTTTCAAAAAGGAACGTCCATACTTCATTGGAATGTAGTCACCATCATCACCACGGATTTCCACTTCAATTTGATTAATGATACGACTACTCAAGGGGTAGTATTCCACAGCAGGGATCTCCACATTAATCATTTTACCATAATGTGCCGTGTGTTCAATGGGGATCATTTTTAACAAGCGTGCGTGCGTATCACCAATAGCACTAGCAGCGACAATATCACAGTAAATAATAATGTTGTATGTATTAGGTACAATACTAATAGGATAAGTGGTTTGAAAATCAGAATGGGGTCCGAAATATGTACGGGTCAGGTTGAGAATGTGACCCATAGACTCTCCAAAATCAATGTAGGTATTCATACCCGTATGAATGGAAAGGAAATGTTCCGGAGAGAGGGATAAACGAATATCCTTCCAATGGGATAGGGCACTTTGCATGTAATTGATGAGACCCATGATGGTATAGGCTCCTTTAGGGATGAGGATGGTTTGAAATGGAAAGGAGAATTGCATTCCCTCCGATCGAATAAGACTATCATCCAACGGTTTTAACACTGAACGATACATGTGAAAAACGGGGCGATTATTAAAGTCCATGGTGAGTGTCACTGTCTTGAGAGGTTTCTTGGCACGTGGACGAATGCGTAGGATCATCCCCTCTGTTAAATAAAACATATTGCGTTGATAGGTGTAGAGTCCATGGGTGAGACTACCTTTAATACCGTGGGCATTTAAACCATCGTGGGAAGACCACCCAATGGCTTCAAAGGCTGGGGAAAGCTTTTCATGAGTGAGTTCTTGAGGGTTAGATGTGAATTTCGACACGAAACGTGTCACTTCATAATCGGATGAGCGGTAGGCGTGTGCACCAAAGAGATACTGTTGAAGACATTGATTCCCCGTCGTGGCTTTCATCCATGTTGGTGTTTCGGTGGGTTTAAAGTAGCGTTGTTCCTCTTCCTTCTTCCAGGGATAGAGTGTCATGGGTAAGGATGAGTAATCAGTGTAGGTGGGGGGTAGGCTATAATCCCATAGGGCATTGATGTGAAGAATCATACCATCTATAAAAGTGGTGGGGTAGGGTGCATGATATTCCATACTGTGTTTGAATAGGCGTGACGTCAGTTCGGACAATGTGTGTAATTTCGTAAGAGGGATGGGCATTGACAGTGTAGGCGATAAATGATGGTGGAGGAGGAGTATTGTTATCCAGAACATGCGATATTCGGCACCCTTTATGAATGGCTATGAATCAATGTTTGAAGTGTATACATCGCCGTTGGGGACAGAGTAGATAATGGTGGAGAAGGTTTATGACGGTATCAGTTGAAAATGACAGAGACAGTAATGGTTTCTGTGTGAGATGAATTCATGGTCATGGTTGTATAATTGGGAATGCGTTGGTTTTGGACTAGTTGCCATTGATGACGCATTTCTTTAGGTGTTGGGGTTGTGAAGAATATCTGTGGCCCATATCTAAACGGATGTGATGTTTTTGTTTTGTTGATAATGGGAATAGGAGATGAATAGGGAGATGGTCTTGGTGGCAAATTGAAGGGATAGGAGATGGGTGTTGTCATTAGGGACGTGGGAGGACCACGTTTGGTTGATGTTGGTGTGGGTTGGTGGGTGTAAGTGTTGGGGGTGTTGTGTGTGATGATGGACTGCATCACTGTGATAGGTGCTACACGTCACTGGGTGGATGGGGGTTGAACTTCACTCTCTTCCCTTTTCAATAAATGGATTGAGATATGTAGATTTGGGACGGGAGAGACGAGCAATGTGTTTGTGAATGTTGGAATTTCTTGATGATACTTTCAACCCAGACGTTTTATGATACACCTCGTTTTGTACTGGGTAACCAGAGGGTAGGGTACTCCCTTCTCTTGCCTCTAGACCCGTGATGACGGTGCGATTCAACTGTTTAGCGATAATGCCCCGTCCCTCCTTCAAATTGAATGAAGAGAGGGTAATGAGTTCATTTGGACCTTCCCTCGCACATTCAATGGACAGTGTGTGATTCCACCTTGACAGGGTTGCCATTCATAGGGAAAGGGAATGGGGCACAGAGGCGGAATGTGGAAAAGCGGTAGAGATGGGGGAGGTGGAGATATGTGTGAGGGGAGGTGGGTGCTGAAATACTCGTTTCAGTTTGGGGGGTGTATAAGAAACCCCGGGGAATGGTTTGAGACTGTGGTGTGGTATTATAGAAGCCCAATACGCAAAGAAGCCGAATGACAACACGTTACGGTTCTTTCACCGTGAATGAGGAGGTAGTTCACACGTTGCCATTTGTGGTCCAAGTCATGTGTCCATTGTGTAAATCGGTCCTTGGGTAGTGGACTCAACGGTGTAGGCGGAGTAAGAATCGATTCAAGAATTCCAAAGAAGTTGGGTAAGGTCGAATACGACGGAAATTGAAAATGGAATAGGTAAAGAGTCGATTTTTGATACATTGTGGGAGTGGATGGGGTGGAGAATGGGTATCCAATTCATACATAATATCCATGATGGAGGGGAGTAGTGGTGTGAGGTTTGAGAGTCATGGCGTGAATAAAGGCTAGCGTCGATTCCCAGGTGCACCATGGTCTTGATTGGGAGCGGATTGTACTCACATTTATAGTCCGGCGACTATCCTAACGGAGAAGAGGTGGGGAGTTTTGCTTCAAAGTGTCTGTATACTTTTTCAAATGGTCCACCTATTCGACTTGGCATCTAAATGTATTGGGAGTGGTAAAGTTGGGTAGAGTGATACTTGTGTATTGAATGTGCACGTGGTTGGACCATTTTCTCTGTTTTAAAAAGTATAGCGTAAGCTGGAAGATTATCCATGCCGATAGGGATATAGTGTGATTCCCCAACTTGCGTTGATATTTGCGTAAATAGGGTCTATGAGTTCACGCAAATAATGGCAGCTTCATATGTACGTGAAACGTACTTGTTTCGCTTTGTCAGTGTGATGATGTGACTGCTAATAAGCCCAGTAAAATATTAATGAATCATCATTGTTTAATCTCCATGGACGTTGAAACTATAATCATTGGGTAGGGTTAGATGGAGGGCATCCGCCGAGATTGGCCGTATTAATACCAAATTACTAGGTGTTAGAGACCGTATCAGGGAGTATTAATGTCGCGCGATAGATTTTATCTTCAAATATGGGGGCCGCGGGGGGGGAAGAACAGTAGGAATTTAGGGGAGAAAGACCGTTTCAAGGGATAGCACCCCTATGATCCCAATGGACGGGTAACCACTTCACGTCACATTCACGACAGAGGGACTACTTCAACAATTGAAATCATTGCATTAGACAAGGGTATTTCCTGAGGTGTAGGCACTTGGAATAGAATCTCCTCTCCGTAGTTGAAGGAGGGTTCCACATCGGACCACACCATTCCATTCAAAAGATCATCTAAAGGCTTGTCTTGAGCATATTCCGATGGGATTGTTTGGCGAGGAAGCAGCGATGTAGGGGTAATCACACTAAACCAAAAGTCTTATACGAGCCGGGTCGTGTGATTAATGAAATCCTTGCGATGAGGAGCTACACGTGCTTTGTATACGGGTTGTTTGTAGTGGAGAGAGGTGATAGACTGATGCGGGAGGAACCATGCAATGGTTAAGGCAGGGGAGAGTACCCGCATCGTAATGAAAACACGTATATTCTTTCACTTGATAGAGAGATGGGAGCTACGTCAATTCGTGTATAACAGTTCCGCTTCGGTAAATCCAAACCCACCCATGTACAGGCAGTGAGGTTCCGTCTTGATGGTAAACATTTGGGTTTGTACGCGATGGACATTAGGTTTTAAACGGCATCAATGGGGGTATGTGTAACCATTCGTCTTTGAGGCATACAGGGGATGACGTCTGACTTTATCGGCACCTTCCTTATTATAATAGGGGAGAAATGTAGCATGGCGCGGACTGTTGTCCCACGCATCGGATGTTTCACCTCGGTGATGGACTGCGGTTTCTCGTAATCGGGATCAATTGTATTGACGTAGCATAATCCTTGTACACCTATTGTACCACGCTGAGACATGGTGGAAAGGAAAAGGGCACATTGTATTGCTGTAAAATAATGGTTGGCTTTATTGTTGAATGAATCATTGTGTACATTGCTGAGTAATAGGATGGAAAAGTCCTGTTTCTTCTCCCCCATCGTCTATGCGTTAATATTGACGATGGTTACCTAGAGGTACAATATCGGACTCCTTCACCCATGAATTCATCGACTTGGGATACCCTTGCCAATGTACGAGTAATTCACGTTGTCCATGCCGTTGGCGTTTATCCAGGACGTCATCCACTTGATAGATTTCTTCATCACGTTGTACAACTTGTAATTCATGCGCATAAAAGGCTCCACGGATAGGGTCACCCATCAAATCCACCAAGGTGTACATGCGTGTTCCATGGGGGTCTTCCCGAATGCTCTTGATACGAAACTCTTCCGTTGACCAATTCGCTTCATACCCCCGTCCAAACGTCCCTTTATCCCGTGAAATGCGCACACGTGCCCCCACTTTTAAAAGGGGGATGATACGTTGCCGCTTCTTCAAGTGGGGATAGTTTTGGAGATGACGTTTATGTTGATGTGTTAGAATGGAGCCAATATCCTCCTTGGTCACATCATTGGGGATAGCGTGTGTCGTGGAATGTCGGGTATTGTTATACGCAAACATAATGTCAGGGAGGAAATCAATCCAGTTCTGCGCATTGGTTGCCGTAAAGATACGTTCCAATTTCTCTTTAATGGTACGGTTCAAGCGCTCCACATGAGCGCATTTGTAAGGGCTATAAATAGAAAAGTGTTCAATATGATCCTTCTTGAGGACATTGGCCACTTTGGAATTATAGAATTCACGACCTTGATCCGTTTGTAGACGCATAGGGGGCGGAATGCTTTGAAACACTTGTTCGAGAATAGACGCCACTTCTTCTGCACTTTTGGTTTTGAGAGGGAAGGCCCAAGCTTTGCGTGAGAATATGTCCATGAGCATGAGAATGTATTTATAGCCACGATTGGACTTGGCATATTTTTGATAGTCCACAATGTCCGCTTGGAATTGGATTTGGGGGCCACTCACACGATAGGGTTGGAGAGGGTGGGGGCGTTGTTTCTGGCGGTGGAGAGTGTAGGTGGGTTGGGATTGGAGCCATTGACGTACTCGTGCGCGACTGATTCCGGACGCAGCAGCTAAAGAAGCGACGGAGCCGTACCCCGCAGGATGTTGGGCGTCGTAATAAATGTCTTTGAGTCGATCCATCTATGGCGTCACGTGATTTCCATCTACTTGGTTGGACATGCTGTTCCGTGTGGGAAGCGCAGCAGGTGAATGTCACTACGATTTGATGCTCGCCCTCCCCACTGCCACCACCACCGCATGCGGTGCATAAGCGTTGGAACCATGTGGGGGCGGCCATGTATCATGGCCCTGCCCTCCACCACTCTACCTAATAATAATATTGGTTCTCGTCCATGAAGGGGCGCCTATTCTCTTTATCCTCCGAACGTGTCACGGCGCGCGTACGCGTCGTGCCACGTTGGTGTCCTCGACTGGAGGTTCCTCGATTGGAGGTTCCTCGACTGGAGGTTCCTCGACTGGAGGTTCCTCGACTGGAGGTAGCGCCCCGACTGAGCCGTTTCGGAGAGTGGGGGACGGTAGGAGAAAGTGGTGTCGGGGGAAGTGGTGGAGGGTTGAAGGCACTGGGTTCCGGCATCAAGGGACTCGTTCCAAACAATTTGTGACGTAGTTTCTGCATAAGGATCATGCGCGCATGCCAGTTGCGGATCCGATTCCTGGTAGGTTTCATGCGAATGAGATCACGTGCCACTTCACGTGCATACTCGGGATAGGGTTGGAGCATCCCCTGGATGCGTTCATTCTCCAACGTGTGCTGCAGCAGGGCTGAGGTCCCATCCCCACCGCCTTGGGCACCGACTTGGCCACCGACTTGGCCACCGACTTGGCCACCGACTTGGCCACCGACTTGGCCACCTCCTTGTTCTTTCGCCTTGTCTTCACATGCTTTCAGCTGTGTCGGTGTCACAACCATCATTTTACTAAAGTCCATTTTGGAATGATGGGAATGTTTGGTTAACTTAAATACAATCATGGGCGGTTCAAACAATTGTGTACGAAAACGGTATTCTAGTGGTGTTGCTGGTGTGAAATCAATAAAGAGATAGGCATACACGCCATAGTCATGTAGGATACTGGTGAGCATGTTATGAATGACGTGAGTATTCCCTTTAGGGAGCATGCGAGAGAGGAATTGGCTCGTTTGTTGGAGATTTCGTGGATTGGGGAAGAGGACCATATAATGCACATTGTTATTACGCATCCGTTGTTCTTTATCCCCATAGAGATACTGTGTGATTTGAATGGCAAAGAAGCCTTTATGATGTGATCCGCGTAGGAACAAGGTGGTAATGTCTTCACTTTTCGCACTTTCCTGTTGTAAGTCATCGAGAATGACAATATCATGCTCCCCCACCTGATCTAGATCATCATGTGTGGGTAACCCATATTTTAACTGAATCTCCAAGGTTTCGGAGCAAAACCTTGTCCTGACCATCCAGCTAACATGGAGGTATGCGAATTGATCACGTGTCGTTTCCGTAGGGCAACATTAGCGCTTCATCCAATCCTTGCCCGCATCAATATTGACTTGGAGTTTCTTACAGCATCTTACGTTTCATGTTCGAGGGCTCCTTCCACCTGCTTCTCGCTTGGTCCTCACCTTAGGTCCTTGACTTGTCCTTGACTTGGTCCTTGACTTGGTCCTTGACTTGGTCTTGACGGTTGGTCCTTGACGTGGGGTTCCTTCACTTGGTCCTCCTGTTGTTGCCTTTCTCCGCTGCGCATGGTGAGGGAGCCAGTTCTTCTTCCTCCTCCGTTGTCAAGTCTTCCATGTGTTATTGGACTTGGTGGAATAGGACCTGCTTTACACTGCAGCAAAGTCGGTATTGGTGTTTCTCATCATCACGGTACACTCCCGTGACTTGGAATGTACATGCTCAGACGGATCACTCTCTCCTTGTCCTCTTGTATGCACCATCCGTATGTGTGAGGGTTCCTTCCATATTTCATGAGTGCAAACACGGATTTGGAATCTCAATATGGCGTTCACACCATTGTAAAAGATGGGTGTAATTGTCGTATGTGGGGGTTGGCACAGTTTGACGTAGATGCCTTTATTGGCTTCCTTGGTGAGACCATCCTTGAGAATTGACTGCACGTGATAATGGGACCATATGCTCTGACTCACCAATTCTTGTACGAGCGACTCCAATTTTTGAATATCGTCAGACACATTGGGGGATAGACGGATACGTGTATCGAAGGCACCTTTGGCAAAGTCACTTTCACGAATGAGACCATACCACGTTGAACTCCCGCTGTTGAAGGGAATACGGGCTTCCTTCACCTTATCTTCCCAATGCACGAATTCACGGGGCCACCACTCGTAGTTCTCAACACGTAGGGCGTGGAATTTAGGAATGTCTTGACTGGGCTGGGCTAGTTTCAGCATCGTGATTGGTAAATGGCGTAGATTGGTATAGGGGCGTTCATACCAGTCCATTGTCCGTGTCGCATACAATGAGGATTTAAACATACCCTTGACTGAATCATTCACAACCACAGGGAGTTGAATTCTCTTCTTCTTCTTCTTCTTACTCTTCAACGTCGACACTTGCGTAGCGGACGGTTCCGTGACGATGACACGTGTACGCTTCATGATTGAAATGATTCTCTCCTCTCATTCCCTATATATATACTCTTAGACATTCGCATCTTGTGCATATCGTATACCATGCATTGTTCCTTTTCTCTTGTGCTTCCGTACTTTCCACCCACACAGTCCCATATTGAGCACAAAAATGATAATGACTAAGATTTGTATTGCCAAGCTCATCCATGGATCCGGTGTTTCTAACCCATCAAACATGGCATGATTGGGAATATTGATGGTGCAGGGTGTGGCATTGAATAATCGATGATGGTAGAGGTGTTGTTCAATGCGCTTAATCACGTGCATGGTGGGAGGTGTACTCATCATAATGATGATGGTGACGATGACACACCATTTTATAGAGGGCTTTATTCATCTATATGATGCTCACTTTGGATATCTGTCATGTCAAAGACAGATGGATTATCATGAAAAGCAATACCATAGGCTTGAACAAAAGGTATTTGTTTCTTTTGAAAGCGGCGTTTCTTTTTGAGAAATCCATAATAATCCACTGGGGGTTTCACAAACTTTCGGAGAATGGGTCCATACACTTTGAAGAATTCTTGTTGCACTGGTGTCAAAGTCTTTCGTTCCCCTTGTTGCATTTTAGCCATGAGTTTCCGTAAGTCCTCCACATACGTTTTAGGGAGTTGATTCACTCGATGGTTAATTGTACGTTTAAAGCAGCCCACACCTTTCTTGATCTTCCCCAACGTATCTGCAAACACTCCCCGTCGTGCTACACAGTCTTGACACATGATTTCATCACACAGGTTATCCCCTTATTTTACCTAGTGATTGCCACGTAGTAGGTCGGCTAGATTTTCCCGTTCCGCTACCTGTGCAGCATTTTCATGGACCAAATGGGCGATAAATCGCTGCTTTGTCAGCAACATTTGCACTAACCGCTCCATGGCCCCATCTGTATACACCCATTCCCATCCACTCGATCGGGATGTTGTGCCACTGTTTGAAACTGCTCTTCTAATTGATGAAGGATCCGGCGCCGATGCATTAAACGTTCCTCTTGTAGATTAATGGACTCTTGTAGTAAATTCACAATCACTGTATTCTTTAACCCATTCATATCTGTCACATAACCTTGTTCATTTTCCAACACGGGCGGAAAGACTTGATACTCATGACGTCGTGTCTCTGTCTGAACACCCTGTCCTTCTGTCTGTACACCCTGACTCACACCTTTCAACTCCGTCTGCAAACCCTGACTCACGCCTCTCGGCTCCGTCTGAAAACCCTGACTCACGCCTCTCGGCTCCGTCTGGACTTGTTGTTCTACCACTTCTGTAATGACAGGTGGTGTTATGACAGGTGGTGGTGTTATACCAATGACGTGATTATTGGCAACATCATTATAGGAATCCACATAGGCGTTTTGAATGGCTTCAGCCATTGGATTGGGTAGGACATTGTATAAGAGGGATGCTTCAATTCTATCTGGAGGAATAGCGTCATTCCATAAATAGGGTGCATATTCTGGTGAAGGACTGTCATGTGGTGGGGGTGTGGCCAGAGAATCCTCAGGTAATTGATTTTCGTAATGGGGTGTACTCAACGTCATCATGGTGGGGGGTCCATCCATGGCCACGGCTAATTCCATAACATCTGGTGGAATGTTTTCCTGCGTCATTAATTCTGTGCGATCCACCCCATCGTCAGGCATTCCCTCTAATAATTCTTGAATCATGGCATTCATTTCCTCTTCACCAATCGTTGATGTGTTGACTGGTACCACTGGTGGTGGTGCCACTGGTGGTGGAGGTGGTGGTGGTGCCACTGGGGATGTATCTTCATCCAAATCCACTCTATGTGTGGGTAATGGGAGGTTGTGTTTAAAGAGCTCCTTGATTTTTAGACGGCGCGCATCTGATAATTTCTTCTTTTTGCATGCATGATGTACATGTTGGTGGACAAATCGATTTAATTCTTCCTGTGTAGCCCCTTTGGGTAGACTCACTAGACATTTTGGACAGACGTGTTTATACCGCTCCAACACCCCTCGTTCATGTGAAAGTTGAATAGCGTTACGAATCTTCTTATGTGCACCTCGAATGTGTTCATTCATGCGATGGGTACGAAAGGGTAATTTACAAAACATACACAAAGCCATACGCATACATCGTCGCGCCTTCTTCTCTGGACTCTCACTTTCACCACCTTCCATACCTACTCCTCTGTTTTAGTCTTTCATTACGTAGAATCATATACATTGTCTTTCGCAGTCGTCGTCCTCGACACACTCTATAATATCGCTGTTGGCGTTTATTCCTAAACGCGTAGCACGGTAACGTGACCATTCTATTAACTCTTCTTCTTCATCTCTTCCTCTTTACTTAACCTACTTTCCATAGGTAGTGTCAACTTATGACGATGTTGTATAATCATTTCTTTGATACTCCTGCAGAGTTGTATTAGAATGGTTAAGAGACTCACAATCCAAATCGACATGTGGATCGATATTTATCCAACACAAGATTAAGATGGAAGCTACCATAAAGTAAATCATTGAACCCCATTCCTCTCTTTCACATCTACTTAAAACCAGCGGTGACATTTTTTACAGTGTATTCTTACAACAGAAAAGACACATTACAGAGATACGTGAGACCATACGTCATCATGAAATTGATGCCAAGGTTGGCGATTCACTAGCACATATTGGCCATTAAAGGATTGGCAATTGTCTTTGGAGACCGTAAAATAGGCCAAGAGGATTTCCACACAGTCTGCCAGAGAACAATGGTAACCATGTGCCCATCGATATCTCTGGCATTCAGTCTTGTTGGGGGGATCCTGACGTGGTTGATATAGTCGATGAACGCGTTGAGGACAAATCACTTTATTGTCTCCAATGGCCATTCCCCCATTGCGCACACGTAATGCTGCCAAATGACTCGGCTCCTGTGCCCGTTGCGCCCATTCCTTCAACTTGACATCTTTCACTTGTATATGTTCACATATCACTGCCTGCACAAAGCGTAATTCCGATCTGAAGGTCCCGCCATTAACACTTCATGCACGAGACCAAATCGACGTTGTTGGGTGTGAATGAAGTACTTCAGCAACCGTTGTGCATCCTCATACGTGTAACCATACTGTCGTCGCACTTCCATACCGATACCATGAATAAAACGGACACTAAATTCCTCATCAAAGGATCGTAGCGTTGGGGCAATAATCACATGAAATGTCTCCAGCACAAGGATACCCCATGTGCGTTCTTGCACCCACAAACAGGTGACCTCTGCCAAATCCGCATCCCCCTCCGTATCCATAATGAGCACATTGCGTATTCTCTCCCCCAAAGTGTTTGTAAGAAGATACTGCTGTCGCTCCAACACACTCGTCGTCATACTGAGAAATGATGCCCCTTCCACAGTCATTCACCCTTTTATATATACCTTCCATCATGCAAAATACACACGATGCGTTCCTTCTATTCTCTGCATACATAATGGACAAACCACTTCTATCCATATGCACTCTTCACAAAAGACTGCGTGGGCGCATGGTAGGAGCATCATACTAATCTCTTTCCTCACACATTTTAAACATTGTTTTTGTAACCATAAATTATATGTCTCCTTTTCCAATTGTTTCCGCTGCTGCTTCTCCTCCTCTTCTTTTCGTTTCGCTTCCTCTTCTTGTCGTTTCGCTTCCTCTTCCATTCGTCGTTGTTGTAGAGCATGCCGCTTCTCCCACTTATCTCCCTCTCCTTCATTCAGATCCATTAAGGCCTCCACTAATTCAACAGCTGTCATTCCAGGCAGATAGACACACTGTATATCTTCCTCCTCGTAATCCAATTCACGTGCTACACGCCAGCTTGTTGGAACGTTCATTATTAATCTAAACCTCTACCACCCTTTCCATTTATATAGAGAAATGAAAACAAAGTCATACATTCAACACGTATTTATTTCTTTTCTACTATATCCCCAACAATCATTGATTGGACTATTGAAACACAGACATTGATAGTGTCCACCCACGGTAGAAATCACCGTCTGATAGGTTGAGTCACTCTTCACACTCCATTGTTTACCACGAATCTCATTGTGTAAAGGAAATTTTACATGATAGGGATAGTTTATCGGTAAGCGAGGAGCCATATTATAGTGTGTAGGCATTCTTGAGTCTTTATGTCACGACACAGTTACTTATAGGGTAAGGGTTGAGTCACTTCAAACACTGTGTACTGAAAGTAGCCCTTGTCTTTCCTCACATGTCTGGGCTGTAATTCACGTTGCGCTTGTTGATACACTTTCCGGACAACTGTCATGGTGCATCGACTCTCATTCTCCATAGCATTCTCCAGAACGTCATATACTTCTCCCATAGTAGACTTTACACCCTTTATGGGAAAAACACATTCATTGTACTCTTCAATGAAATCCATGATGATGCACCTCTCTTCTCTCACTTTTTACTTAATACCATCCTGTGAGTTATAAAGCTCACACCCATTGTAATTTTCTTCTCCGTTCACGTTTCATTTCTGCGTTAGCAACTCGCCATCGCTTCACCAACTCAGCCCATCCACCACCTCTTTGTCTACGACGTTGACGACGACGACCTCGATACACCATTGTTAACACACTCTCCATTCTATATATCATTACCTACTTCCGTTGTCGCCAATTAGGTCCCCAATTACGGTCCCTTGCTTCCTTTATACGACGTGACATTTCCACCGCGTTATTCATAGCATCGAAGAATGTAAAGCGTAGTCCACCATACTGTCGTCGTCGTCGGCGTCTTTGACGTCCTCGTCGCCGCCTTTGTTGTACCATTCTTACTCAGTCACCTCAACGTTCTCATCTACTTAATACCACGACTTTTCAAGAACTTCTCTCGCTGTTTCATCATGTGAGACATTTTACTCACTTTTCCCATCATAGCCATCATATTGATTAGGGCTGGGGGTATAAATCCACCTCTTTGTCTACGTCGTTGTCGTCGTCTACGTCGTTTCACCATTGTTCCCAAACCTTCACGTCATCTCTTCTACTTAATAACGTCTTCGTCGACGCCTACGGCGACCTCCCAACAATTTGCTCGCTGCTACTCCCCCAGCTGTCCCAGCTGCCCCAGCTAGAGCTGCCTTTCCTGCCAAGGCTAATAGGGGTATGATAGCTGGGAGAATACCTCCACGTTGACTTCTACGTGTACCCTGACGTCTTCGACCTCGATAGATTGCCATGGTATTCCAACTCATGTTAGTCATACTCTTTACTTAAAGCGTTGTAAACCTTTCATTACTTGGACTCTACGATATCTGGAAGATAAATAACGTCTCGTTTTCACTGGAAGATTTCCCCGAATCAATCCACCCCTTTGTACTAACTGTCTCTTAGACTGTCTCACTAACCCTTTATGTGAATGACGTCGTCTAAGACAAGGCATGTCTCCCCTCTCTCTTTCTCCTCTATCCTACTTAAACAATTCCCCATTGTTTAACACATGAAAAAGATATAGATCCTTCTGTACATTTATTGAAAAGAAACAAAGAAAGAAGAAATCACAAGTACATGCTCACACATAGTGTCTCTTGGTCCTCTTCGTCTTCTTCCGTCTCCTTCCCTCGAAGATATGCAGCTAACTGCTCCGCTTCCCTCTGTCGCTCTTTTCGCGAGAACTCTTCGGCCACGCGCTCCGACAGACGTTGTTGTTGTCTCACCTCCATTGCCATTGTATCACGAAGGACTTCCTGCTGACGACGGACATGCTTCAACGTACTCTAGTGACTCATTTAAAGGTGTTAAGTCCAGAGGTATACCAGGGCCATTCTTTGGGTAGAGGAAGTTCACATCACCCTCCATAAGCCAGTGACTGGGTTGAGGGTCGTAATAGTCTCCCGAACCTGCATTCTCGATGAATGGGTCATTACTCATACCCAATGTTGTCACTGACTCATTATCCTCCTCAGCCGTGTTCAATGAGGGTGGGGGTTGATTGTATTCCTCACTTTCCGGGATCGTCTCCACATCGCTCGATAAATCGATCACACTCTCCGAACTTGATAATTCGATCACAATGTCTGGACTTGCACCGGCATGAAGAATCATCGTAGCTGGTGGAGACATGTCGTGTTCACCGTTGTACATAACTTGTGGTAACTGATTCCAGAGCTATGGTCGTCTCTCCTTATATACAGATTTCGCTGGGACCCTACACTGACCCGGAGCGTGTCTCCCCCGGGGCTAGACATTATCCGGGGCATTGTATGGCCCTAGATCAGATCGGCCCGGATCACATCGGCCCGGGTCAGATCGGCCCGGATCAAATCGGCCCGGATCAAATCGGCCCGGGTCAGATTGGGGCTTCAATAAGTCTCTATCACATCATCACACCACCATCGTTCACATACACGTACCTCATTCCAGACACCACGTGACTTGTCTAGACGAAACCGACGTGTGCTCATGGGTGGAGTCTCTATCGCAGGCTCATGTATATATCCAACATTATATGTAGGAATCCCCGCTCGACGAATGTATGTATAGTCTTTCGTAAACTCCACTACTACATCCCCTTCAAACATTGGGATAGCATCTCGCTCCTGATACACCCTGCTTGTGTCACCACTCCCTCGCTCTTCAAAATAAAATGTATCAATACACTTGTTCACTACGTCATTCCCATTCTTCACTTCCGCTCGTTCAATAATAACACACTCTTCTGTATCCCGTAAACGGACATCTCCATCCCATATGGGAATTCCACGATAATATCCCTCTGTCACACGTCCTTGTCTACACCTCTCTGGGAATCGAATCATTCTTTACCCCTCTTCATCCCACCTCTCCTTATATACTCCTCTCCTATGCTTTTCCCAACACAGAACATACAAACAAGTTTAATGTACATTTATTCATAGAGACAATCACAAGAAAGAAGTCAAAGTCAAGGTCACTCTAAAGTCAAGGTCACTCATATGTCTGTTAAGAGTCACACCCATGTCGCTTGGCTGGTTGACTGAACCCACGATGGATCCACTTCCTCCACATTCTTCTCTTTCTCACTTTTCAACATATGTGTAATCTCCCGCTCCTTCTTCTTCATGTCACTCACAATCCGCTCCCGTCTGAGGATCTCCTCCTCGATCTGTTCGACGTCCATCCCTCGCAGCCGCTGTTCCAAATATTCCCATTGTTCTTTCTGAATGGTTGAGCCGTTGGTGAAGGTCATCAGGGGTAGGTGTGCTGAAAGACCCCATTCTCGTCTCAGTTTTACCTGACGTGTCTCTTTCATCCGATGAATCAACGCCCGCTCCCAACTGAGGATCTCACATAGTTCCTCCTCGCGAGGAATCTCTTCGTCCTCCCATACACCGATTGCGATTATCTCCACCCATTCGCATCTACGTGTGTCTCTCCGGAAACGTCTGGTGGTATAAGGGGCAATATCCGTCGACTTGGCTTCCTCAAATTCGACAATAAGAGGTTGCTCATCACCTCTGCCCGCCCGACGCACCACTGTCTTATGCCAATCATACCATATGATTGTATCCCCGGGATACATAAAAAATCCACGGGAATCGGTGTATATAGGGGTATCGGCATCGTCACTTGAATGTGTCATTGTATTCGTAAAATAAAATGTCTCTATGGTACAGGTGTCCATGTACATGCGACTGCGCTGAATCACAACAAATGTATCCCTGTCAAGTAAAATTTCGTCCCCGTAGAAAATGGGGATGTCTCTGAACAAGCATTTCTGCTCTTGGCGCGTCAGCCAATGGTCCGGGTAGGTTATCCACCGAAGTACATTTTGGTAATCTTGAATGAAGGAGCCGTCGCGGCAACAGACTGTTACGGAGTGAGTGACACATAATTCGTCCACTTTGGAATCCATGTGACATGTTGAGCCATTACACTGCGTGCGCTCGCGCACACACTCAGCATATTCACAAACGTGTGGAGCGTCGAAACTGGGGCCTTCACAAGTCGTCATAGTCGAATCGATTGAGGTAAAAATAGAGTTAGGACAATAGACAGTAAGATAGTCAGATAGTAGAGTGGTAACAGACATCATTCAACACTAGGGTTTATATACTCCAGAGACATCGGGGCGCGCCCCGCCCCGATGACTCATTCCAACCGCCCCGGCCCGGTGACTCACTTGCCCCGCCCCGGTGACTCACGCAAACCGCCCCACGCCCACGCAAACCCATGCACCGGAACGGAATTCCCACGCCCACGCATTCCGTAACGTTGTTCTGGCGTATAGTGACACTACTTCGCTCAATGCCAATCACGTACGAAGGATGCATGCCAAAATATTTTTTGGTATACACGTATTTCTGTATCTATTTGCATGCTTTTCGTATGTTACTTTACATTGGGTATGATTTACATGCCAAAGCCATACCAGCACAATGCTAAAGGAAAGCATCAATGAATTCTAATATATGTCGAAAATATGTTGATTTTAGGCCTCTTGTCAATGAAGATCGTACTAATTTCCACGGGGGGGTGAAGAGTGAATACAGACCGCTTAGCGTGGCTTACGGGAGCTGAGAGAGCTCCCATTGTTAAGTCTTGATGTATGAGGCGAAGTTTGTGTAAAGGCGGATTACATATTTATCACACAGCGATTACATCTTTATGGGATTCGAGGATGAACAGGATCTGTTTACTTGTGGGAATCGAAAAGGCAAAGATTGATGTACAGGATTTGTTTACATGTGCGGGTCGCAAAAAGCATACTGTATTTATTGATGGGATGAATTTAATGACAGGATCAGTTTACATGTAGGAAACGCAACAATTGAATGATGTGTGATTTATCTTTGTGACATATCTTTCAAGGCATGTCATTACCTATTCAGTATTTTGTCAACCACTATGTGTGGGACCCCGCTCGTCTGGGTTTGAGTGTTCAGGTTAGGGGTCGAAACACAACTAGACGAGTACCTGCTGATGACTGACGGACTGCAGTATTATGTCTTATATCCCTTAATCGGTAGCTGAAGTAGTTGTCGATGTATTGTAATTCAAATGAAGAAATGTGGAATTACATGAAGTACTATAGACGGATTAAGAAACTGGCAATAACAAATTCAAGCGAAGAAATAGTATTTTCCATGTGTAGTCTTAGGTATAGTGTGTATAGTTTCATTGCTTTCGGTGTAGTAGAGTGTCATTGTAGTTCTATTGTTTGCCTCCATTATCCACTTTCCACTTATCCACTCTTACCATTATCCACTTTGTGTAGTGTCAGATATAGTTCACTTGTAATCGGTGTAGTAGCATCGTTGTATTTCCATATTTTACCTCCACTTTTCCAATTTTTAGTCATCGGTTTCCTGTTGTTTCATAATATCCATTTTTAATTTCCTTAACCTATGGTGACCATTGTCTTATTCTATTTCCACTATCAGCATCTGTAGTCGGTACAGTATATTAGACGTCTGTTTTGAACGTGTATACGGCAGTGTTTGGAATCTATGGTATTAGTATATTAACAGCAAGAATGAGTAGTATTACAGTACAAGTCTTAAGATTTCCATTTTTACCAGATATTGGGCCAAAGCTGATCAATTTTAATTCGTTGCCACGAGAAAGCTACATTGAGTTTTTTTAAGAACTGATTAATCCAATGGTTACAGTAGCATTGCCTTTGTACACTTGCGGATTGGAGAACGCCATCAGTCCTGATTAGGACTACTTTAACTAATAATTTAAATTAGTAAGCATTATATTCTATTATAAATGGCTACTGGGATGAATTTCATCATCGCATGAGAATTAATGTTACTAATGTTTTGTAAGTAGTGAGATAATGACATTCGATAGTGAAACTTACAATACTGAATTCAGTTTTAATACATGTAAGTCGAAGGCATTCCATAAATAATCAGATATCATACATCGCTCTTACCATGCATGGTACTCATCACTGCTATATGATGAATGATATTTAAGAATATAAGAATGATAATACTGCTATAAGAATGATATTTACAATAAGTGTCAAAGTTACAATATTGAATTCGATTATATTACACGGGAGTCTTAAAGAATTAATAAATAATCAACAAGTTTACAAATGTAAAACATGAACAAAAATTTCAAATTAAGCTAAAAAATGACAAATACAATCATGTTTGAGATATATAAATGAATCTTGTTGAATTGAAGTTATCGTTAAATCCAAACGAATTTAATCATTTCAGTAAATGAAACAGACATTTACCGAGTTGGGTAGAAGAAAGACATCATATCTGAATTCAATCACACACGACTTCAGAAAGGTCATTCACCTTACATGTTGAACAGAGTATAATGTAAGGATGCCGCGTGATGACATGTAGTAAATGATCTACTGTTACTTTATAAGTAGTGTAAGTAGTCAACATAAGCTGGAAATGAGAAGTTCCAGTAAAATTCTAGATCATGGCTACCAGCACACCCGGCGTAAAGCAGTAATGGTGATATGGCCGTTCCAGGACACAGTAAAAAAACGAAAGATGACATACCTGCAAAACAAGAAAAAATCAGCCAAAAATTAGAACCCTACCTGAGGAAAACCTTGATCCAAAATGCAAAAATTGGGTCCTCTTGAAATTTAGCAAAACAAAATGCAGATAGGGGCCTTCTGAAATTTAGCAAATCAAAATGCAAAAATTGGGTCCTCTTGAAATTTAGCAAATCAAAATGCAAAAATAGGGTCCTCTTGAAATTTAGCAAATCAAAATGCAAAAATAGGGTCCTCTTGAAATTTAGCAAATCAAAATGCAAAAATTGGGTCCTCTTGAAATTTAGCAAATCAAAATGCAAAAATAGGGTCCTCTTGAAATTTAGCAAATCAAAATGCAAAAATAGGGACCTCTTGAAATTTAGCAAATCAAAATGCAAAAATAGGGACCTCTTGAAATTTAGCAAATCAAAATGCAAAAATAGGGACCTCTACCAGAGAGTGTGTGATGACAATGTTATTACGTTAGATGAAATTGAAAAATTTGATCAAATAGCTAGAGAAGCAATTAAAATTCCTGTTAAATCTCAAGACAAAGTAGACAATGCAGCTTTTTTAGAAGAAATAAGAACTTTATTAAAAACGTTATAACAAAGTTCCATAGAACAAAAAGAAGTTGTTCAGTAAAGTGTTTTTGCTGTATCTCTATGCTACCACAAAATTCAAATATTATCTTATAAAATAATGAATACAAATGAGGTGAAATAAATAAAACAACTAGAACAATTAATAAAACAGAAAAATATTATGAAGAAAGATTATAGACAATATCGAATGCTACAAGCTGACGTTCAATCTGATATGTTAGAAAAAATGCACCTAACTGAACAAGTGAAAACTGATTTTGAAAAAAACTATTGCACCACTCAAAATTCTTGAGAAAGAACTTGCAGATCATGATAAACGAATTGATATAGCGGATCCAGTGCAGAAAACCATCATGGATGATCATGGTTTGTTAGAAGCAAACATAGACAAGAAATTACCAAAATCTATGCTATTTGAACATTCTACTTCATTTATAGATGGAAAGCCATCTCTTAGATTTTTCGTAGTTGGAAAAGAATTATTTATAAATACTAAGGAAAGTTTAATTTTCACACCAGACAAAACAGCTTTCAGTTTAGACAGAAATTTCGTGGATTTATTAAGAGGAGCGGATTTAGATAAATATCATATTGATGATCTATTGAAATATAAAACTATTTTAGATATGGTTGGAACTGTAAAACTCTTAAGCGTTATAAAAATTTAGATGCCTTATTATCCAAAATGTCTAGTACCAGTAAAACAGGAACAAAGATGCCAATGCCAACAGCTGGTTATTCAACACCAATGGCTGCTTCTCCAGTAAGAGCTGGTTATTCAGCACAGACGGGTTATTCAACACCGACTGGTTACCCAAAAACAGGAACAGGACTAAAAGAGACAACGGTTTTCCTGCCCGATGATCCACAAGAATTAATAAATAGATTAGAGATTTTATTAGCTGCAACAAAAGAAGGACATAACTCTAGTTTTAACGAAATACACGCAATATTGAAACAGTTATTGGAAAGGAAAATTATAAATGAGAAGGACTACAAAAGTTTATCTAAATTATATAGTTAAAAATGTCTTCGGCAGAACTAGAAAAAATTAATAAACATTTAGAAAATTTAACCGAGATTTTAACCTCATCAAAATTTAGTACGACATTAAAATTTATAGCAACTACTTCCTCGCATACTTGTAATTTAGATCCTATTATTCACTTAGAACAAAACAAACATTGTGAGGTAGCATTAACTAGTTTTTCAACATTTACAAGTAACACTATACAAAATATTATCAAAGATGTAAATGACCGATTCAAATATTCAAATGACAATGGTACAACTTGGAAAGAATTAACTTTTCTTCCTGGATCTTCTGAAGTTGAATCGATTTCCAATGAAATAAAAAGACATTTAGGTATTCAATTTAAAGACAAGAAACAATTACATTTTGCAGTTGAACCAGCAGTAAATAAATTTTCTCTTACTTTAGATGAAAATCATCAAAATGATTTTGATATTGACAAATCGTTATCAAGACTATTAGGATTTAAAAAGAAACTCTATGTATAAGGTTTTCATATCAGTGAAAATATACCTAAAATAACTGAAATAAATTCAATCAACGTTCAGTGTGATATTATAGAAGGTGGTTATGTTAATGGAAAGCTAACAAATAATATCTTCAGTTATCCTGCATTTACAGTTCCGATTGGTTACAGTTTAAATGTAATCCCAAAATCATCAATATATTTTTCAGTTACACGAAAAACAATTAATTCGATTACCATTAGAATAACAGATGAGAAAGGAAAGGCAATAAATTTTGGAGGTGAAGAGATTATGATAGATCTATTATTACGAGAGGTGTAATTAAAAAATATTGACTTAAAAAATGAGTGAAAGCAGTTCTGTAAAATCTCCACTAAACAAGAAAGTGAAATTCAATCATCATCATAACTTGTCAAATAAAGTTTTATCAGTTATCTGTGGAATATCAGGTTGTGGGAAAACGTATCTATTATTTAAAATTCTCACGACACCCAACTTTTTGGATTATAGCAATCTTATCATTTATACAACAACAACAGAACAACCTATTTATCAATTTTTGAAATATGGTTTTTAAAATAATCTTACAAAATCAGCTATAGCTTCACTGTTTGAAGAATATGAAAAATCGGAGTATGAAGAGGAAATAAGTTCCTGGTGTGAAGAAGCAGCGAAAAAAAACAATTAGTAGAACACGAAATAAATAAACACATATCGATACAATTAATAGATGATAGTGGTAATATGCAAGATCCTAGTAAACTAAATAAAACGAAAAAACATTGTGTTGTGTTTGATGATTGTGTTAATGACAGAAATCAGGCAGTTCAGAGAAATTATTTTACAAGAGGACGACACAATAACTGTATTGTCTTTTATTTGACGCTAAGTATGGAATCACTAGACGGCAGTCTTATTAGAAAGAATGCTAATATTTTTATGCTTTTCGAAATCAATCCAAGAAACCTAAGTGATTTGTTAAGAGACTTATGTATAAGCGATAAAGAGGAGTTTAAACAATCTTGCCGTAATGCTTGGGCAAACGACTATGGATTTATCACAATCAATATTGATAAAAAAGTACATGATAGAGTTATAGAACATTTGTTCACTGACTAGCCTTCGCCTCGAGGGACCCTCCATCGGAAGGGGAGATTTCTTAGCTTCGCCCCGACTGAAACTCTGAATGGAACATTTGTTCTCTGACTAGATGTTACAGAAATTAAAAAGGTAAAGTAGTTATTCCATCAGGTAAAATCTTTCTTTTATCATCAAATGGATCTAATGCTAATTTATGTTCCTCTTTTAAGTACATCTTATGTTTCTTTGAACAAAGTCTATAATTACATGTTGATTTTATTTCATTATTAAACAATGCCTTCTTATAATCTTGAAATGTTATTTGTTTAGCTATTGATGCTTTTGAAATTCCTTTTAATGTTTTAGATGTTTTAGACTTTGTATTATAGCAATAACATTTCGCTTTTAGAAATACAGCTTCTGTTATGTACTCTTCACTTAACTCATCTTTTACTTTACATAAATCAGAAGGATGAATGATATCTTTTATTTTATCTATTTCTTTATCAAGTGAAGAATTATACGGTATTGTTAGTTCTAAGAAAACGGAATCCGTATCACTGAAGTGTAGTTTATAGTTTTTGCCATAAGCAGGTGCCAAATAATCATATATAAAACTGTACATAAATAGTTTAGCTAATTCTAATATAGTAAATCCTATAAAATTAAACTTGTCACGTTTTACAATTCTTCTTCTTAGATGTACAGCACATAGATTATCACTAAATCTAGTAGTTCTTTTATATGTTGGTTTCCTTATTAAATTTTGAAATCGATCTTTATTATAAACTATTTCTATGTTCTGCCTGTTACGTACATTTTCTAAAGTTTTACCATAAAATGCGTTGTTCATTAATTTAAAGAATACGTTTCCAAAATCATCTTTATTTCCTTTAGCTATTTTACGTTTTTCAATATTAAATTCTATATAATTTTTTAACCACTTAGATTCTTATATACTAATTTTCGGTGTATTTTAGTGAGAATCATTCCATGATCTAAGTACCAATCTAACATCCTTCCTTCAATAACATATTTTTCTTTATTACTTTGTGTTGACATGAGTTTCTTTGTTGGTCTGTATTTTTAAGGTAATATAGACTTTTGATAATCTGTAAAGTCATCTATATTAGGTATTTTATTTTCAGGACAGAATGGAGAATATTTTGTTGTATCTTTTATTTCATCGGGATATCGTAAATCAACTTCATATACGTAACCATATCCATCTTCAATAGTTCGTTCGTACTTATCATCACCACTCCATTCCATTTCACCTGTAGGCAATTCTTGTATCATGCAAGAAGAATATAAGCTATTAAAATCATAATATAACAAATAGTTTTCTCTCATAAACTCATCAATTGCATTTTCACGTTCTACTCCTTCTCGTTTCGAATGAAAAATTTCTAATATCTTTTCTTTTTCCTCTAGTGACAAAGGTTTCATTATTCCATATTCTTGAGGGTTTACTTTTTTGTTATAACATTTAACATATCTATTACCTAAAACTGATGAAACGCCACCTCTAATTCCAGATTCAAAGAATAATAATTTATCGTAAGAACTTTCTTTATAGTATTTAAGTTTAACATCAGTAAATTTCAATCCTGCTAACCATGTTAAACCTGGTGTAGAATAGCAATAACATGGATCTATTTCATAATATTCTATACACATATCACGAAAGTTTTCATATAGATCAGCTAGTATTACACGGTGCGTCTGACGTGACTATTAGTGGTCACAACTCCTCCATTCAAAATTCCTTCACAATCGTGTTTAGTGGATCCATACTAGTGATTTGCGACCCAAAACGAAATCTTCTGCTTGTGTCCTTTTTGGAATCCACGAAAATCCAAAATGGCGCCTTTTTTCGAAATTTTTAGTTACTTGGCTATATTTAATCGATTACACCCCAACCTTTGGCTACGAAAAAATCATTAATCAAGTAACAGAAATTGTAAATAATATATTTCACAATTTTCAGATATATTTCAATGGTTAAACTAGTCTTCTCAGTTTCCAAGATGGCCGCCAAAATCAATAAAAGCCATAAATTACAAATTCATGCATATTCTCATTAATAAATAAATAAAATCTGCATCATCATCATCACTGTAGTTATAATATCTATATAACTTTCTAAGTAAGCTACGAAATACTCAAGAAGGAAACTTTGTTCTCTACAATCTATGCAATATGATTGTGTCAACGTTGCGCTATGCAAAATATCAACCATTGATTGAAGGTTTCATTGACGCTAGCCGATTACATTCAAATTTTGAATCCAAGATATCTAAGCCACGTGTGAATATTCGTAACTTTATATACTATGTCGATTTTGTTTCAAATTTTTACTTCATTCGTTGATGGACGGTGAGATAGTGAGTGCCATGCCGAGAGAAAAACCAAGTCATGAAAATAATAGAAAACGGGTTTGCTTGCTTTGCTTTAAGAAAACAAAAGAGATGAGATCAATAACTGATCAGTAAAAAACGACGATCGAAGAGCATCTGATAAATGGACTTGACTGGAACGACGATCGACTACCCTGCGTCCTTTGTGGATCATGTAGAATTGTGATTTTAGAATACTCCAGAGAAATATTCCATCACAGGATCGACGTTTTTACCGATTTTTCATCGTTATTGTCGAGTCGACTTCCACATGTATTACGGTCAAATACATCGTGTACATGTCTGATTTGTGCAATTGCCGGCTCAAGGATTGGTACCAACCTCGACTCATCGAACACCTCATCA
This sequence comes from Prostheceraeus crozeri, assembly GCA_907163375.1. NCBI lineage: Eukaryota > Metazoa > Platyhelminthes > Polycladida > Euryleptidae > Prostheceraeus > Prostheceraeus crozeri. The sequence goes on from CAJQUW010006711.1 coordinate 35,267, forward strand.
GCTTCTAGTGATCCATCTTCACGAGTTTCGTGATCAGGATATCCAGAATATAATGACAAAAACAAAATGTTCTCATTTCGTTTCGTCCCAGAAGCAATGAAGGTCTGCAGCTTTTGTTTGACTATCCTGAAGAAAGGAAAATTACACGTATGTACCAATACGAAGCGACATGAAAACTTGAAAGAGCTCTCTTCACTTAGCGCTACAGCAAATCCTAGTGCAAAGTTAGCATCCGATCTAATCAATGATGTAGCAACCGACGAATCAACTGGTTGTGTAACTTTACCAACTCACACCGGTCGCCCTGTGAGATATCGACGGGATTCCACATGCGCAAAGTCGCTCGACAAGTGTCCTCAACGATTCTCATCTGATGACATGCTTGATATACAAGTTGATATGGAACTCTCTAAGCGGCAAACTTTACGCTTGGCTTCTCATCTTCGTGCGAATAATGATCGCTCTATTGTAGAACCCAGATTGAAAGATAGGCTTGACGACAGGAGTCATCTTTTGGATTTTTACTTTACTGAAAAGAAACTTGAATTCGTCGTGTCGTCGAATCAGAGTAGTGAAAGTCTTATCTTTTGCCACGACTTGGAGAGCTATATCAACGATATTGTCCAGCGACGACGTATTTCAGAGCCGGTTCTGAAGTTTGGTGTTGACGGAGGAGGCGGCTTCATGAAAATATGCTTGAGCTTCGTCGAAACCGGTGAGCCAGAGAGCATGAATCAAAACTGTCGGAGGAGTATGTCCTCTTCGAAGGATACCGGTGTCAAGAAACTTTTTATTGTGGCACTTGCTCCCAATGTAGACGAGAGCTATACGAACATGTTCAAAATATGGATTCACCTTCGCATGAGAGAGCTTTGGAATAGCACGCGCTATCCTCTTCGTTTCGCTACGGATCTGAAGATGGCGAACATTCTTCTAGGACTTATGAGTCATTCGTCTAGTCATCCATGTTCTTGGTGCCGTGCCCACCGTGACAATCTGAAATTGAATGCTGCCCCAGGCACACTCGGTAATATAATAGAACAATTCTGGAAGTTTTACCAGCAGAACTGCGACAGAACTGCCGCTAAAAAGTATTACAATGTCATCCATGTTCCGCTGTTGAAAGGTGAGCTTGATCAACGCGTTGCAGAAGTGTCGCCTCCACCGGAGTTGCATCTTTTACTTGGAATTGTGAATAAGATTTATAATGAAATGTTGAAGACATGGGGTGGCGCTCTGCAGTGGAGCAAGTGTTGTCATATGGAACGTAGTGCCATTCATGGCGGTTCATTTGATGGAAACGCTTGCAAAAAGTTGTTGACCCGAATTGATTCTTTGCGGGCAATGTGTCCCCTTCGTTGTTTACAATATGTCACTGCTTTGGAAGATTTTAATCTCGTTGTGAATTCATGTTTTGGAGAAACTTTGAATCCTCAATTTCGTAAACACACTGAAAAATTTCATGATAGCTACATGGCTTTGGGGATTCAAGTTACTCCAAAAGTGCATGCTGTTTTTTATCATGTTGGAGAATTTTGTTCTTCGAACAATTGCTCTTTATGTGTCTGGAGTGAGCAAGCCAGTGAATCGGTACATGCTGACTTCAAGAAAGTATGGAATAGGTATAAAGTTGTATCTAGTCACCCGAATTATTTCAAAATGTTGCTGCGTGCAGTATGTGATTATAATTGCATGCATTTGTAGGCAAACTTGTCTAATATTTGTAATGTTTTGTAGTGTGTTTTTGTAGTAACGTGCATGATTATAATTGCATATATTTATAGGCAGAGTTCTCTTTTTTTTGTAGTCTTCGTTTATGAATGTGAATTATATTGATTCGATCATTACTACTTTGCTTTTATTGTTGCTTAATGGTTTTAATGCGGTATATAGGTACCTACGATTTAACATTAAATTTATGACTGCAAATATGTAGGCCTACATGTATGTAATTTAAGTTTGACCATAACTACATGTAATCATGATGATAGGATTGTCAGATAGCTAGCAGATGAGGCAGTAAAAATGATTGATTTGTCCACAACATATTTATGTCTTTACAACTGGAACAAAGATTCTTATAAGTAAATCCCACTAAGTTTCGATATAATTCTAACGATGAGTATGCATGAATTTGTAATTTATGGCTTTTATTGATTTTGGCGGCCATCTTGGAAACTGAGAAGACTAGTTTAACCATTGAAATATATCTGAAAATTGTGAAATATATTATTTACAATTTCTGTTACTTGATTAATGATTTTTTCGTAGCCAAAGGTTGGGGTGTAATCGATTAAATATAGCCAAGTAACTAAAAATTTCGAAAAAAGGCGCCATTTTGGATTTTCGTGGATTCCAAAAAGGACACAAGCAGAAGATTTCGTTTTGGGTCGCAAATCACTAGTATGGATCCACTAAACACGATTGTGAAGGAATTTTGAATGGAGGAGTTGTGACCACTAATAGTCACGCTAGACGTTAATATTATAATTAATTAATATTAATATTAATATTAATACATCTATCTGAAGATATTTCATTGTATAATCATACATTGTTCTACAATTTAACTCTTTCCAGTTCTTTTCAGCTTCTGCATAATCTTCTTCTTACAGTTGTGATTGTTTTAATGTTGTTTTAAATTTGTCACTTGAAGGAAGTTGTTGTTCTTGCATTATTTCATTTATTCTAGCGATATCTCCAGTTAAATATTCATATGGAAATAAGCCTTTTAGAGGTTTCAAGTTACATTTATTTAATATTTTACATTGTTCAGGTTTCAATGTTTTTCCCATGAACTCTAATGAATAAGGAGTAAAAAATCTAAATGCATCTAATATTCTAATACTCCCAAATTGCATTGAAAAGTATTCTTCTTCTGTTTTACATAGTACGTTTGTTCTTAATTGCTGTAATGTTTCAGATGAGAATAAATCGTTTATCATTAAATGGAAATCATACTTAGAACCATTGTAGAAATATAAAGGAACAAAGTTATATCTAAATTTATTTGAATTAAGATTACAAGAATTATGTGCCGCACCTCTATATAATCCGTTTAGATGATCATGATCTTTTACTTTATAAGTTGTAAATTCTTTACCACAGTAATAACAATTCTTTTCATTATTAAATAACACTAATTGTTCAGACGTTACTGGAAGCATTGGTTTATTTGTTTTAAGCAATTGTGAAAAACGTCTTTGTAATTCTTCTATTGTGTTAACAAACTTTATGGCACTGTCCTCACCATAGTACTAATAATATTCTGATTTAAATAATTCGGGGTAATTTGAATGAATGTACATTCCCCAACATAAGGGCTTTTGTTCAAATAAGTTCTTGTTACATTTGTCTGTAATTTTGACATTATATGTTTCAAAATCACAATATATTGTAAAGGGTACTTTATTTTGGAAATACCATTTATTGTATTCTAAATGTTCTTCTTTTGGAAATGTATTTCTGACTGCTTCATTTTGTTGACAATTCTCCAAATGTCTATTCATTTTTTCTTCAGTTCTAAAGCTCGTCATACATTGGAGACAGGGGAAATTAGTATGATCTGAAGTTTTTGTAAATCTAGAAACATCTTTGCACAATATGTAATGTTCTTTATAATATTATATATTTGCTTATGCTGGTTGCATTAACATCTGTAACTGCTGTTGATATTGCTGCTGTAACATCTGTAACTGCTGTTGATATCCAGAGGGAAAACCGCGTCCTTTATAATTATTATGATTAACCATTCTGGGTGTTAATGTTTTTATAATTTCATATTTTTCAGCACATATTACAACGTCTTGGTAAATAATATTATGGTGTATATAATTACCGCGTTCATTATATTGCATTTCTGTTCGGCATAAACTTTTATTATCTAAGTAAAATTCTTTTACGTTTGCATAGACAGTGTCATTAACTTTAACATCTCCAGTAAATAAGGGAGTAATATTACCAATAGAAATATACTTCACATTTAATTCAAACGCATTTACTTCTATTATATGTTTGTTCTTTTTATGAAACTTTGTTAGCTTATTATAATCATATGGAAATTCATCTAATCCATCAGAAAGATCAAATTCATTTATGTATTCTTCTTTATTGTAATGACTTAGTCTTTCTTTGTGATGACGTGCAGGATATAAATGTGCTGTAACACTCCACAGAAAATAATAGTTGTCTTCGTTTTGTATGTTAATTATTTGTAGTGAACTGAAAGGCAGGGGTATGTAACTACCTCCAGTATTATTTTTATATTTTTTTCAATTACTAATTTCTTGGATACTATTCTAAGAAGCTTCCAACCAGATTCACGCAATTGAGCTTCAGTTATAGCATCTTTTAATCTATTTATCATTATTTCAAATATAGGTTGTATATCATTTACATTATGAATTTCTTGTGTTTTACTGAAATGGCCTTGTACTATTTCTTCAATATTTCCATCAGGTCCAGTGTTTTTGTAAAGTACTTCTACATTCATATAACATTTGAAAGATTTTCTAAATATACTATAAAAGTTGGATAAAATATCATAAAAAGTTTCATCGGTTTCGACAGATTCATCATACTCATCATGTTCATCATATAAATACTTTATATCTACTTCAGATTCATCTATTACACTAAAAACTTTTTTATATTCTGAATGTGAATAATCATCAAATACTCTGTTAACTTCTATATCAGTAGGTAATGTTTTTAGATAGTTTGTATATTCATTCATTCTCACTATATTACTTGTATCATGTCGTTCTACATTCTGTAAATGCATGCGACTCTTTAAATGAGATTGATATCCCCTAGGTGTCTTTAATTGCTTATTACACAAGGTACAATATAGGTTACCCTCCTCCATTATACCTTTTTTAATAAATTTTTTTATATTTTTTTATATAACCTAAACCCACTAACTACATCTTCGATGGTGAGTCGCGAAACGTCGATCTCGTTGAATATACAGGAATATTTAATTCATTTAATGCCTTTAGATCGTAAGCTGTTAAATGTTCTTTCTCAATTAACCACCATAAATTATTATACGCCCGAAACATTCTGAAACTTCGTAGACACGGTGGTAAGTATCCATTTTTAATATGTGGTTTTAAACCATGTTTTATTTTATAGTCCTTAACGAACTCTATGTATTTATGATGATACTAAAATTTAACTTCTTTCTTTGAATTTACAGGATTTATAGGATGACGATAATTTTTTAAAACTGGTACGTGTTCTATTTTATAGGCATTTACCATCTGAGCTTCATTAATCATATTTTTTAAGAAAAATAATATATATTACATTTTATTTAACTCGTTAAATAGTGGTCTCATATAATTTGCTGGGGGGGTTCCATGTAATTTGCCGGTGGTTTCACATAGTTCATAGGTGGTTTCACATAGTTCATCGGTGGATTCACATCGTTCATCGGTGGATTCACATCGTTCATCGGTGGATTCAAATCGTTCATCGGTGGATTCACATAGTTCAACGGTGGATTTTCCCATTTTTTAAAGTGAGAAAAGTACTTCGGACACCGTGTGTCCGTCACTCTTTTGTGCCCATATTGCCCTCCCTAGGAGCTCTAGACTCGTACGGACCCTGGGAGCGGGAGCCCAAAACGAAGCCATATCCACTCACCCGAGCGTATGGGGAGGGCTCTAAACTACTACAGACGCAAAGTTACTTTCCCACACCCAAAGTTACTTTCCTCCAACCAAAGTTACTTGCCCTCAACCCAAGTTACTTTCCTCCAGCCAAAGTTACTTTCCCACACCCAAAGTTACTTTCCTCCAGCCAAAGTTACCTTCCCACACCCAAAGTTACTTTCCTCCAGCCAAAGTTGCTTTCCCCCACCCAAAGTTACTTTCCCACACAAGTGGCTGAATGAAGTTGGTAGCTTCTCTTCAATAAAACTTTGCTACAGTTGGAGCATCTTACTTGTACCTTTAAACAATCTTTACAGTGGTACTTACTATCATAAAATTCCGATTTGGGTTTTAAAATTTTGCAATTAGTGCATTTTCGTGTGTTAGTAAAACACCAGTTATAATGATTGGAAAACCCCTGACTAGTGAAAAATTTGTTACAACACATACTCGTACATTGTCTATCTTTTATTTTAGGGAGTGGTGGTAATTGACATGTCCTTAGGTGACGGGCAAAATTCTTCGACGTTATACTTTTCTCGCAGTCATTACATGTTTTTTCCTATTTGCTTGGTTTTCATTTTTTGTTGTACTGGTTGCATCTGTTGTACTGTTTGTACTGGTTGTACTGGCTGTTCATGTACTGGGTGTACTTGTATTGGCTGTACTGCCGCATGTGCTGGGTGCACTGTCGCATGAACTACTTTCATATGTTTATTTAATAATGCTTTATTACGAAAAGATAAATTACAGATTTCGCATAGAAGCTTGGTTCCGCCAACTTTGTTGGATAGAAGCTTGGTTCCGTTGACTTTGTTGGATAACATAATTTTTAACAGAAAAAATGATGTTCACAAATGTTGGCGGGTGTGCTTACAGTCCGAATAATCAAGAATCAGAAATAGAACTAGACAACTATATAATGAAAACTGGAGACGTTTTAACAGGTCCGTTACATCTTTCTATTCTTCCACAACAAAATACTGAGTTAGCAAAAAAAGAATATGTTGATAGACAAATAAATGTCTTGAAAAAAGAACTGACTCTACTAATGAAAGAAACAAAGCTTGTAAAACTGAATGACAAATCATTAACAGAAAAACTATCAAAACTTGAAAAAAAGAATAAAGAGCTAGAAGCAACAATATCAACACTTCATAGAAAGCTAGCAGAACAATCAAAGATTTTAATATTACTTTCTATAAATTTAAAGTCTGCTATTCTACAGAATGCAAATCAAAATAAACAACTGAAAGAAGAGATAGAAAAACTTACCAAAAAGGATCAAAAATTATTACAACAGTTACATCAGCTACAATTTACATTTCAAAAACATGTTGATAAATTGAGTAGCAGAATTACACAACAAGCGAAATTCATGAATAGTATGAACAATGAAGTGAAAACACTTAATCAAAAGTTTAATGAATTAAAGACCCTTAAAACGAATTTAGAAAATGAAATAAAGAGAAATGATCAGGAAAATAAAGAACAGTTGAATGCTAAAATTAAGTTAAATGCTCTTAAAACAGCATTAAAGATGAATGAGAAGAAAATGCAAGTTAATAGAAAAGAAATTAAAATACATCACACGCTGCTTGACGCAATAGATAAAGTGCAACAGAAAATTAATAAAGTTGTCACGCGGTTGTTGTCCATTCACACACGCAAATCTTAATAGAACCTTGTTCAGAGGCTTTAGCCGATCGGAGCAAAGGTCCCCAGGTTACTAACCAATCACAAACGTAAATATTATTCCAAAAAGTCGAATTTAAGCTTAAAAATGCCTATAATTTATAAACACAATCTTAAATATTTTCCTTCAAATAATAAAATTGCTCATGAACTGTCTATGAAACCTGTGTGCCATTATGACAGTGTAGAAACAATTCAAAAAGAAGGAGCTGGCATCTTTTCTGGAATCGGAAGTATCGTTGACTTGATTAAAAATAATAAATATTTGATTTCATCTGCTGCTAAAAGAGCAGCTGCTATGGGTAGTACAGTTAGTGCAGTATCAAATGCTGTTAAGTCACAAAACGTATTAAAACAACGAGAAGCTATTCGTAAACTTAGAAATGATGCTAAAGAACCGCAAAAAGATAAAAAGGTTTAAGAGGAAACGAAAAAAAATTGCCAAATTAGCGAAGATGGAAAGTAAACATGATGAAAGAACAATTGAAGAAATGAGAGGAAATGGGATGCAGTCCCTAACCACTAACGCGGGAAATGGATTAGCAAAATTCTAGTACCAAACTGATTTTTTCTAATAAAAAAAATAGAATGTCGTCTCTGATTGAAAGCAAATTTAGATTAGACGATCCCCCGTTCGTTAGTTACAATCAAAAAAAGAATGACTTTATAAGAGTTGCTATGAATCCTGGATTTTCAGGAAGAGTGAATACTGGAGGTGATTTAATTTTTGAAGTTGATAATCAGCAAAGTTATTTATATTTATCCGATTCATTTTTGCACTGCGAATATTCTCTCTATTCTGATGCTGATTTTACAACACCATTACCTGCTACGGATAATATTACATTAGAAAACAATTTCTTTCCAAGATTATTTACACAAATGCTTTTGGATGTTACAACACAAAGTATAGAAACTATAAGTGATTCTCCTGCTATTATAGATTCAATGCTTCGATTTGTTACAATAGATGAAAATAGTAAAATGCATGAAATCGAAGGATGGTTTCTAGATAATAATGATGGTATAATTACAGATGATTTAACTCACGCTGGAACAGACGCAACAGGAATTGCGAAACATGTAAAAAACATAGTGAAACAGTTAAACAGTACACAAAATATTTCATATCAGAAAAGACGTGATTTTAACAAGAAAAGTAAACAAACTGTTGATTGGTCACTATCTCCGTTATTCGGTTATTTGGATTACACTAAAATATCATGTCACTTGAAATTCAAACTCGTGGTTCATCGCACTTTAACCCTTTAGGGCACAGATCTCCATTTTACTGAGGAATCTTATTTTCTTCTCATGGATAGTCGTTATAGGGTCCCATTAAGACATATCTCAAGTATTTTGAAAAATATATATCGGGAATATTATTTTTGGGGGTGGTACATTTTTGTACCACTATACCCTAGTGAAATTTTTGCTCTCGGCAGATAGTTTTTTTGCAATTGTTGTTGCGCTCTTTAATGCAAGTACCTACGTAGGCATGGTTAAAATTGTATTTTGATATTGTGCAATATACCAAACCCCTCATGTTATTGTGTAATTCAGAGCACTACACTTGTTGGAGAAATGCCTGTTTTTCACATACAACTCAAAAAAATGATCAATCGATGATTGATGATGATTAGCAATATACATTATCATTCGTGTGTTGTGTCCAAATTTAGGCCTATCAAGCAATAGGGGAACGAAACTATTCATGATAACATGAGTAGTAGTTCCTCTGACTATTCAGACATAGAGCAACGTCACAGATCCTGCAGAATATATTACTTCGGCAGTCGTTTTCGTTTGAAGAACAGAACGTACATCGTGCTCTATTGCTTTTGACAATTGGAAGGTGAGGAATACCATTGGATGATGGTTGGAGCAACTTTCTTTTCTTCGACTTTGCCGATTCGAACCTCGGTTTGGATCTTAATGAGAATTGTCCTACAAGACCATGAACAATCTTCAAGCGAAAGTCCTTTGATGACATGGAAGGGAAGCTACAGGAATTGCTACAGGAAGCGTCTTTCATCTGCTTGTACACTATGTAGGCATTTGAAATGGCGGTGTCAATTTGATCGAAGAATAGTCTGAGGTAGTATTTGTACCGGCTTCGGTGGTCGATTTCATAGCATTTTTTCCTTTGATCAGAGATGTACACATGATGTACACAGAGATGTGCATGTTGAAATGATCTAAAACCGCCTGAATCTTGTAGGCACGGTCATTAGGGGTGGCGTCCCAATTGTTAGAGAAGTGCAGATTCTTTCTAATTGCTTCGAATCTTGCCAGGGTCATTATATTTTTCACAAATGGAACACCAACTGCTTTGTCAGTGGACCAATAATCCCTCATTTCAGGAAGAGCATGCAGGCCCATTAGAACACAAATACCCACGAAGGCCTTCATTTCTTCTTCTTCAACAGAAAAAACGTTCCCATTTTGTTTCGCGCATTCGTGTGACTGGGGAATTAGTATGTCACCAATAAGTTGATTCAAACCAGAAACTTTGAGAAATACTTCATATGGGCAGTTCAGCTCAAGGATGTCAGACCGAATAATGTCATATTCAATTGTTTTTGAGAACGATGGATTGTGTTGAAGACTAGCTTTAGTATTTCATGAGTTACAGAAGAGGGTTTCTCTGGGTCCTGTCATAGTTGAAGTAGTAGGTCGTTCATCAGATTCAGGTGCTTGTGAAGTCGATATGACGGTTTCGTCCAATCCGGCGTCATAGTCCGCTTCAAGGAAAGACATATCCTCTTCATCAACATGGGCAGGCTCACCTGAAATAAGAAGTCAAATTTGAAGCAGCAGCTACTTGTAATCATTTTCTGATTCTGTACATTATTTAGAAGATTCAAGTATTACTTAAAGTCACAGAAAGCAAACATCTACGGCTACGCTATAAACTATAATTGAGGCACAAGCACCACAGAAACGGACATAGCCTAGTGGAACAACTTCGGAATAACGATGCTAATAGTGTGTGGTCGAGTCCCTGAAGAGAAAATTTTGCCAAAAACTACATTGGTGGAGCGTCATAGACGCAAAAGTGTATCTAGGCTTTTTGGATGTATGTCAAGTACCTAACAATACATTTTTCAGATCATGTACTAGCATTCGTGAATATTTCATTATTTTGCATAATTTTCCTCTAAGGCTTAGTGGTATATATTTGTACCACCTACGTGTTCTATTTCAATTTTGCACAAACAAACAAATTATCAGCTCATGTCTTGACCAATTATGTTTTTTCAGGTTATCATCTTACCAACATTGTGGTAGAAAAGTTACTAGAACATGGAAGAGACAGATGACATGAACACTTACCCGATGCAATTCCCAAAAAGTCGATAATGAAAAAAATGTCCAATTTCATCGTCTGTATCCACTAGAAAATAATTGATTTTGTAAAACAAACTCGTCACAGCTTTTTTTCAATGCATTTTCTACCAAGTTGCTAGATATGGTAAATGACAGCGGAAAACAAGAGCCGAAACACGATCACAAAAGAATACATTGTTGGTGGTATAAAAATGTACCACTAAACCCTAAAGGGTTAAATAATAAAGCAATATTTTATGGAAAGGCTGGGAGGAAAGCACACCTAAAAACTAAAAACTTGAATGGTGGATAAAATATATTACTCCTAGTTCAGAGGTTGAAACAACTATTACGAAACGATTAAATGCGAACAATCCAATTCCAGCGAGGTTTATGAAGCGTACTGAGACTTCTGTCACTTTTTCTGAACAAAGATTTAACTGGCATTTCACTAGAACATCAAATACTCCAAGATATTTTTTACTCGTTTTTCAAAAGAATGAAACTCCTAGTTTTGATAAGAACAATAGTCTTTTCCATATTAATTCAATTCGAAGTTTACAAATTTCATTAAATCAAACACGTTATCCTATTGTTCTATTGAGATTTGATGATACTATTCATCAGTTTATGGAAGGATATGATGCTTATAGAAATTTGTGTCGAGAATTTCGAGTAGAAGTACAATTAACACCTGTAGATTGCAAGAACCTATATCCTGTTTTTTGATTAGATTTAAGTGCACAATCGGAAGATATTATTAAGAATGGTTGTGATGTAACAATTAATATCGAAAAGAATAATTCCACAACATCATTGATGGTTTATGGTTTATTGCTAGAAGACACCGAATATTCTATTGAAATTCTTAATGGTTAAGATCGGTTAGTAATCTGAACAAGGTTCTATCGGTTAGCAAACCAAGACTATAAATTTTTTATTAAATAATGGTGCAAGTGAATAATAAAACGGTTGAACTAAAACTACGTAACATCATTGACAAAAATACCCCTAAAACTATTATTATTGACAAAAAGAAGTATTCCATAAGTAGTCCAATAATAGGGAATATTAAATTACAAAAAGAAAAGAAAAGAATGGTGGAATTCTCCCATTAAATTCTACTAATAATAGCAGGTACAGCAGCAGCAGGAACTGTTGCAGGTGGGACAGCTGGATTGTCAAGGCAGTAAATAAAAATAAATCAGAGAAGGCAGCATTAGAAGAACAAAATCGACATAATCGAGAGTTAGAGAAAGCTGCTAGGGGTGAGGGAATAGTAGAAAATTTCATTAGTAAATAAAATTTAGTTGATGAAGGGAAACGAGTTCTTAAAAATGTACTACATAATGTTGATGATTTAATTGAAATAAAAGAAACTACAGATGGTTCTGGAATATATCTAAGTCCTAGTATGATTAGGTAAAACATTTATTTTATTTTATCTTTAAAAATGAATTCCACAAATTCTACAAGTTCCACAAATTCTACAAGTTCTACAAATTCCGAAATTTTAATCAAATTAAAAATTTCTAATTTAGATTTATCGAATTATCTCTTAAAAGTACATAACACCTCAAATTGTCAGCATACCGGTGATTCAACTTCGTTGCATTCCGGAGGTGACATACAAAAAACATTAGAAAACTTTCCTGGATTTATTTGGAGTAAATATTCAAAAGAAAAACATCTTCCTGGTCATTCATATACAGGTCCAGGAACTCGATTAGATATAAGGCTAGATGAGAATAATAAACCAAAATCAGATGAAGAACCAATAAACAGAGTTGATGCAGCAGCTTATAGACACGATTTAGCTCATCGAAATCATGACCTAAAATCTCGTCATGAAGCTGATAGGAAAATGATTCAAGAACTACACAATATTCAAAATCCTTCCTTTAGACAAAGAATTGAAAGAATATTCGTAAAGAAAGCATTACAAGCAAGAATACTGTTCGGTCAGGGTTTAGACAAAACTCATAACTCTGGAACCAACGCGTCCCAAATTCACAAGGAATATAGAAAGCCGAAATATCTATTGTAAGTAAAAGTATTTAATAAAGATGATATTTGGAGTGCTGATCTTATTCATATGCCGAATAAAAGATGCTGCAAATAGGCATTGACCGTTATAGATTTATATACACGATACGCTTGGGCAAAGCTTTTAAAAAACAAAAGTGGTCTGTCAGTTAAATATGCGTTTCAAGAAGTCTTTAAAGAAAGTAGCAGAAAGCCAAAGAAATTGTTTGTTGATAAAGGATCTGAATTCTATAATAGAAATGTTAAGCCACTATTTTAAACCGTTTATTCAACTGAAAATGCTGGAAAGGCCGTAGTGATAGAAAGATTTAATAGAACGCTAAAAGGTAAGATCTTCAAGAAATCTACAGAACAAGGTAATCAGAAATGGTTGAAGATACTACCCGGAATTGTAGATCAGTACAATAATAAAGTTCATTCAGGTATTGAAGAAACTCCAAAGAAGGCTTCTGGCGATCCTGATTTAATGCGAAAGAAACTATTCGAAAATAATTATTCGAATGAGAGTAATCCGAATTTAAAGAAACGTAAGCCGAAATTTAAGATTGGAGATAGAGTAAGGATATTCAAATATAAAAATAAATTTGAAAAAGGCTTTCCTTGTTACTGAACTAAATAAAAATTCAAAGTTTGCATAATAAATAAAACTTATCCGATTACTTATGAAATTAAAGATTTAGATAATGATGAAATCACGGGCAGATTTTATGAAAACTATATACAAAGAAGTGATTTTTAATTTTCGGAACGAACGTTTTGGGAATTAAATTCCCTTATTCAATTCTAACATAATATCAAGAAATGGTACTCTTTCCTGTAATTTCAAAAAACATAAAGACATAATTGTCCCAAGTAAGTTGTTCCTGGTTTTTGAATTTGAAATGTATTATAAATTCCATTTCCAAGTAATTCTTTATCTTCATTTGTAGGTGGAAGTCCGTATGAGTCGAAATAGTAATTGTCACAATTTTTATTAGACATACCCGCTGACCAATGTACTCCTTTTTATCTGACGTATGGAGATTTGTTACAAAATTCACTTCAGCTATTTCATTTATCAATAGTAATTCATCCCTCATCAATATGTGAAAATTCTTTATTCCCAATTGATTAGCAATTTTCTTTAGATCAAAATTCGTAGTTGTTTGCTTCCCATATAATTTTAAGAAGCAAACCAAAGGTCGGCGAGCTAAACTCCGAGTCTTCAATGTTTAAGTTTTTCGTTGTCTCCTTTTTGTTATTCATTTTTTTACAAAAAAATATATTTAATATATTTTGTTCTTTAAATTTGGAAACAAGCAATTTTAAAGAAGAAAATAAAATAATGCTTTAACATAAACTGTTTATAAGCTTTGTCAGAAGAAGAATCTACATCTCTCTTTTGATCAGATAACCGATACAAAGTTCAGCATGCATATAACATTTTGTCCCCGCGTGGCCTCGATCTGATTGGTTGAGGCACGGTATTGTAACTGAATGACATATCATTGAAAAGAATGGAATCATTTTGAATGTATAGCAGGGAATAGCATTGCATATGTCCACGCGTGGACGCAATTTGATTGGTTGAAGCGTTTTGTTTTTTTTTAAACATTTTGTTTTTTTAAATTAGAAAACAAGCAAATTTATAAAAGAAAATAAAATAATGTTTTAACTTATACTGTTCATAAACTTTGACAAAAGAGGAATCCACATCTCCCTTTTGATCAAATGACAGATACAAAGTTGCGCATGCATATAACATTTTGTCCACGCGTGGACGCGGTCTAATTGGATGAAACACGGTATAGTAACTGAATGACATATTAATTGTATGTACATGTATAGCAGGAAATAGCATTGCATATAAATGAGAGAGATTCAAAAATGATAAGTTTTTTTCAAAACACGATTCATGTCCACGCGTTGACGCGATCTAATTGGTTGAAGCGCGGTATTGTAACTGAATGACACACCATGAGCTTGTGGTTGCGTGTGGCGCATGAATGCCCCTTCCAATTCATTCCATTCATCATTTCGTCTCCGTGATAGAGACAGTTCTTAAAAGAACTTATGGTTCATTTTCGCATGTATGACCAACTATCGGGAGACAAGTGCAATGGAAATTTTAAGAGATAACCTGTGGCAGACAGCTAAATGTCGCCCTGGTGGTCAGAGTACAACGTTGAGACGAAAGGCAACCACTTGGAAACATGACGCAGAGAGGTTTCACAAGGATTACAATTGCCAACGTCCCGTGCAGTACTCACCGCTACGGACTTCACCGCTGTCTCAAAAGAACGCCCACCAACAGGAGGTATGCCACCAAAAATCTCCGTAACTTGCAACGTCAATGACTTGATAGCCAGACATGAAAACCAGTGGAGTTATTTGCAAGAAGAAACATCCCAAGTCGTTGCTTTGATCAGCTTGATAGCAATCCGTGGAGAGGGATAGCAAGCCGTGATTTACAAACGTTTTGCAATGGAGATGTTTAGATGCCACCCATGACAAGATAGCTAAGACTCAACCGATTGGCGTTCAAAGTGCTACATTGAGAACTATGTCAAATGCCCAACATGAGTTGTCCCAGAGGTTTCGGTCTAAAATATGACACATTCCCTTGCCACACTTATCACTACGGCATCATCCGCCGTCCCGAAGGAACACCCTGTCAGTGGAGTATTACAGCAAAACTCTCCGTCTCATGCTCGCTTTCAGTGAAAAGCCGCTTGGTTCATGGCAAGACTGGCTCAGATACACTTATACATGTCTTCATTGACTTCAGCGGGGTCGAAAACCCCAGAAAACCTCCAAAAATAATGAATTTAAATTTTTCTGCATTTAGTACTACTTATGAAATTTTAAAGTAGTCTGACAATATAGGTCTGAGCAATAGCGATCAACTCTTTTTTGAATCAAGTCAAAAGGACTTGTAGAAGCAAAGTTACAAGCCTTTAAAGTTTTTGAGCCTTTTATGGCCTGGAGACGAATGCCATCTCCTGGCTAACCTTTAAGTCTGACGCCTTAGCTGATATCAGCCATGAAATTTTCTAAGTCGGTTTTTGGAGATTTCCAATGCTATCATCAGAGCTCCGGAGTTCACCTACCCCAACCCAGTTTGGAGGAGAACTGATTTCCACAAGTAGAGACTCCACTTATATACGTGGTTTGTGGCGATCAGCTGATGACGTAATATCCATCAACCAAAAACTTTAAACACGTCGATCTCCGGTTCTAGTGCTCCGATTTACTTCAAATTTTTGACAGTCACGTTTTCTCACTCTCACATTTCATTTAAGTAATCTCTCGACTCTGTACGATGACCAGAAGCCGAGTTAAAAAAACGTCTTTTTAAGTCGTTTTTTCAAAAGTTCCAAAATCTTGGAAAATGCGCAAACATTCGATTTTTAACTTGCTCTCATTTGGAAACGAAACCTCCCACAGATCTAAAAAGATAGGATCCTAGAGACCAAAGTGAGGTTTTGCCCCTAAAAGAAATCTGAGCTCTTCATTCGCTTCCAATCTTCCGCTATTCACCGCCAAAGGTGGCTACAATTTAACATTTTCACGAAAAAATCCCGTGTGGAGACCCAGTGTGAAGAAAATTTTCAACTTTTTCTCTCCGATTCACTTGAAACTCACTCCCTAGATGCAGAATGGCACGCTGATTCCAAATCTGGTCTCCGTTTTCCCATCCGAGACCTCCTTCATGTCGAAAAACGTTTTTCAAACGAAAAACGAAAAAAAACGAAAAACCATTTTCCTCTCTAAACCCAGGAAAATAGGGCCAAACTGAGCTTTCCACTGCATTTTTCTCACTCTTAGCTTTCAAATGTGCTATTGGACGACTTTCAACGATCTCTGGTTTCCGTTTTCCCATCCGAGCAATCCTTTATACCGAAAAATGGCCTTTCTCATCCCAAAACCACCAAAACCTACCTTTTCCCATTCTATCCTTCCCACATTCCTACCCTTGCTGGAAAACTCCTCCTTCCTTCCTTCCTTCCTTCGTTCCAGAGGGGGTAGAGAACAGTTTCCTCCTCACGGACCCATTCCTCCTAGCACATCCTTGGCGAACTCCCTTACCTCCTTCCTTCCTTCCAGAGGGGGGGGCTGAGTCAGCATGATGTCTCAGCAGCGATGACTCATCGCTGCACCGCACTGCGCTTGGGTCTGGGATGGAATTACTACTGTCACCTCATTTCATCCATCAATTCCTTTCTCTTTGCTCTTTGACGGAAAGTCCGATCAGGATTAAAATAACATTGTCCGAATGTATTTGAAACTCGCAAATGTTTCGTTCTCTTGAGAAAAACACGTTTATGCGAAATGTCTCCGAAAACAACACGTATAAGTCTTGGTTTCTGTACATTTCTGCCAATTCTGTATACAACTTTTATTTCATAGTCATCCAACTCCAGTTCTTCTGCTATATCAGCTATTTTCTCGGTATCTTCTCGGTATCGAAAGAAGGCATAGAAGGTTTTAAGGATATAGATTTTGAGATTCCTCTGAGCAGGCATAGACATTTATTTTTTGCATACTATTTCATATGGCTGCACTTTTTATATTGCCCACACAATGCAATCAAATGTTGATTTCAGAAGAAACATAGAATGCATATTATGAAATTTCGATGTCCATGATTATGTGGCAAGAAGGGCATAGCAGCATCCTAGGAAATGCATTTTCAAATACCTCTAAGCAGGCGTAGCTAATGTCTGCTGTTACCTACATGTATGGCTGCACTTTTTACACTGCCCACAGAATCCAATCAAGTATTGATTTCTGGAGAAAAATAGAATAACTCCTATGAAATTTCGATATCTATGATTTTCTGGAAATAAGGACATGGAAGATTTTAAAGATACACATATTTCAAACACCACTAGGGAAGCAGTATCGAAACATGTCACTACTTTTGACTGCACTTTTTCGCTTCTTAACCGGCTTCCTGAAGTGTGTGTCGGAGGTAATTGCTGCGAAATGAAGACAATAGAAATTAGATAGTTACCAATACAATTCAAAGTGATTCAAAGTGGCATTAACGTTTGGCAGCAAATTACCTACCAGACCTTCGGATCTCGCCCAAGCGGCCGCTACTAAATGAACACTGTCTGATAGCCAGAAATGCAAAATAATCTTCAATTGGGAGAAATGTTGAGTTTTTTGATGAATTGGTTTCGCAGCGAAATTTATTTCATTTCGTAGCTGACAGTTAACAGCATACAGATATTTTTTGTCGACATTCTTTCTACTATATACTTACTCTACACTGTAAACTGTAGGGCACTAACTTAGGCTCGAAGCCGACATTTCATGCCAGTTAGCGCCTTTCTAGTGCCTCGAGGTACCAGTAAGCGCCACTAGGCACTAATAGGCACCAAACCAATCATTTGCATATCCAATGAAATCGAAGGAAAAATCAGTGTGCACGAACTCGGCACTATGAACTTCGTGCCTACTCGTTCCTTCTGTTGGTTTGAATTTCGTGTCTAATTCAAGAGAAATTTTGTGCCCTAGTGTATGGATAATCGTACATTTTTACATATTTGATTGGGTGGGCAACACTGTACATTTGGTTTATTATTATTGATTTTTTATTCTCTGATATTCTGTTTTTTAGTGTACGATCAGCTCAACCAAGATTTTTTCACCTTGTACTACCAATGTGGACTCTACGAAACAGTTTACTTCAATTTTGGTTTCACACCGAATACGAAGATATGCCGTGGACCTCTTCCAAGCAACCTTCTCATCCTTGTATCGTGCAGTTTAAGTTTGTTATCCAACTTTGTATGTATTGTCATAATGTTTTCCAAGAAATTATATCGGGAACGAATTTTTAAGCAAACTCTGTATTTGTCCATTTCAAATTCAATTATGACCTTAGCAGCATTGTATCTAATATTTTATCGACTGATCTTTCCAATTGTAAAATTATTTTGCGTTCTATCGTTTTCCTTAATGGCATTTGGATCAAATGCAATGCAGTTGTCTGTTTTGAGTCTTTCGGTTGACTGCTTCATAGCTATCTCATTTCCTCTTAAACACAGATTAATTGTTACCGATTCTAGGCTTAGAAAGTGCAATCTAGGTGCATTATTCATTTCGTTCCTTTGCTGCTTATGTTTTCCAGCAGTGTGGTATGGACGACCCATTAATGTACCCATAGACAACTGCTATATTGCCGCGGTTATATCATTAGATTATGTTTCTGTCGTATTTATCACTTCAGCTTTGATCATGATTGTTATTTTTCTTCTGAATTTTGGCATAGCTTGTCTGGCAGTTAGAGCACTTTTCCAATTCAGAGACATCAAAGTGAACAAATCAAGGGAGGCAAAAGTCTTGAAGCTTGTAATAAAGCAAATATTTCTTATTGCTGTTAATACAGCTCTTATGATGCCTCTTAGTCTCAGAAGCGTTGAATATAAGATAGGTCTCAACGATGGTGAAGCACTGGCTCTGGTTGTATCAGGTGGATTGTGGAATATTTTGATATTCTTTTTCATGAATCCTCAAAGTTGGGAAAAAATATTAAAATAGCACAAATTTATTAAAATCAAATAACACACATTTCACAAGAAATTCATGAATGCAAATTTGAGAAATGTGGTTTCCTTTATTCTTTGTGATGCAGATTGCAGGATTTCAATCACAATTATGTGCACATATTGCAACACTTACCTGAGTTGACTACTATCACCTGTATGCAGTATGCATTTGAAAAATGCGCACATGTGCCTGCTTGATTGTGTAATGTAGCCCTTTGACCGCCGTTTTCGACTTCAGTCGAGGTGGGGGCTAGTGTCATGATTGTATTCGCTCCGGCCGGTATCATGCATCATTTGTGGCCATTGTTCAGCCATCTGCAGCTTGCACAATAACATTTTGTGTTGGAAACATTGACGATGAATTGTTTTTGAAGTGAAATCGCTCTTCAATGAACTGCATGCCTTCTTTCCGTTATTATACATCACAACAATACAATGAGATATCAGCAACGATGCCATGATAGTAGTTAGAATTGCGGACGCATTGATAGTGGATGCGAACATGGATTGGAACATGTGTTCCGAATTGCCAATGCGAACATGTTCCGAATTGCGAATGCGAACATGGATATGAACATGTTCCGAATTGCGAATGGATGCGAACATGGATAGGAACATGTAAATAGGAACCGCGTTCCGATTGATAGGCGAATTGAGATCATACTCAATGATTCGGGACGGCTTGTTCCGAAATTGAATTAGAGTATGTGAATTAGAATAGGGATGCGAACATCTATTTCGGTACTTAAACAGGTGTTTGTTTTGAGACTGCTTGCTCGAATGCGACAATTGTGGCCATTGTGACTATGATGACAATTTTATTTATTTTCATAATGCGTTTACAGATCAGAAATTATGTTATGAATGTTCTATTATTTACTAATCAGAATCCCATTTACAGAATTTGCGAAATGAAAACAAGAGGTTTACAATGGAAGTGTAATTAACCATAAAAAATGAAAGAAGGTAAGTCACGTCCCTCGGGGGACTCCGTTAACTTCAAGAAGTCCTCAGCCCATTCGAGGAATGTTGCATTGTTTGTGAAGTCGTGATCACACTCGTGTATAGGGCACTTCGCCGACAGTCCTTTTCTCCTTTGGAGTGCTGTCACTGTTAAAGTCTTCCAGAGTTCCACTTTGCATCCGCAACACAAATTAACCTTCGCATCCAACGATCCACCCATAATTACTTGACTTTCATTTTGGTAACAGAACAGTTGTTTCTGGGTACTCATCATGAAATAGATTCGTAATAGATTCTTAATGTCTACTCAAGTCACGAGGATTAGAACTTGCTTAATTGGAACAATTACATCCTTATATATCCCTTTAGGGAAAATCGGAACCTCTCTGATTGGCTGTTGGGAATTCCTTTGTTTGAAAAGTATATAAGTCCTAGTTGTGTACCAATTCTTATCAAAGGTTCTAATCCTCAAGTACCATAGCTATTTTATCTATATTATTCTAATCACATTAAAAATGGAACGTACCACAACACCTCCCGCTTCTCCTGTCGAAGAGATGGAATCGCCATGCGAACCCATAGTGTTGGGAACAGGACCCGTGATTACAGAATCATCAGATGATGAAAGCGTGGTTCTAAGGAGCTTCATCGAAACACCGCTGGAAGCCCTTATAACAATAAAGACACGTGGTGGAAGTCACGTTCGTAACGCTCCACGGAAAACAAGGACGAAAAAGATATGTGTGCGTTTGGAACCTGAAGAAAGGGATTGGACCACTGCGCTGGAGTTCAGCATAATAGATCCAGCCACGCCCCGCCGCTGCCCTGGTGCCCCCAAAAAGACAAGAGTATGTGTTCGAGTTGACCTGAAGAGAGTGATTCCTTTCCCCAATATTGACAATATGTAATTTTTATCTTTAATAACACTTACATAAATGAACAATCTTGTTTTTATAATTTCACAAATCGAATTTCTAATAGGATTTGAATGGGAACTGGGGATAGATATATTCATCTCTGAAATAGCTACCTATAAGTATTTCTAAGTTTAATATTTGGAAGATATATATTTCAAATCACTTGTTTGAGACTTTGAAACAGCACCGAACGTACTAGAACAAATTTGAAATGAATATTAATGTGTAATTCAAATGATAGTCAAATTGGATGAAAGTTTGAATAGATTTACAGTGTTTTTTGAATGCTTTTTTCACCTTAGGATGATATCATACATATTGCATACAATACATCATCAGCTAGAGAATGAAAAGACCTTTCTAATGATATAAGGTATGTACCCATTCGATGAAGAAATCCCTGTTGTATGCAAGTGTATGCAGGAAGAAAAATTTATGATTTCAATTTCTAAGTTTCTCAACTAAATTCTATCTATCTTTCAAAGGGCTATAGCTGCTTCGGATGGTGTCATACATGTATCATACAATACACCATTAGAATCAGCATGAAAAGAGCATTCGAATGATATAGCATATGTACCTATTCAATGAAAAAATCCTTGTTGTATGCAAGTGTATGCAACTGGAAAAATTCTAAGTTTTTTCTCAAAAATAACTAAGTTTTCAAGTTTTTGAAAATTTTCAAAGTTAAAGTTTGATCACTCGAAATGACCATAATGCATAAACTTCCACATGAACTTGACCTTGACCTTTGTCTTGACCTTGACCTTTGACCTTCATACACTTCATACACTTCATACACTTCATACACGGCGGGGGGGGGGCCTCAAAATTTCTCGGGCGCTTCGCGCCCTCGAAATTTTTCGGATTATAGGGTAAATAAATTTTCGAGTGCGCTTCGCGCACTCGAAAATTTATTTACCCATGGGTTCCGGGTGCCATAGATACTCTTCTTGCTTCCCTAACCCTAAACCTAACCCTAAACCTAACCCTAACCCTAAACCTAACCCTAACCTTAACCCTAATCCTAAACCTAACCCTAACCTTAACCCTAACCCTAACCTTAACCCTAACCCTAACCCTAACCCTAACCCTAACCCTAGATGCCATTAAATTTAAATTTGGCGCAAAATTTGATTTTTCGAAATTTGGCGCGAAATTTGATTTTTCGAAATTTGGCGCGAAATTTGATTTTACGAAATTTGGCGCGAAATTCAAATTTCGATTTTTGCGCGTTTCATGATGCAGTCTGGATTTAACTTCTTAAAACTTAATGACTTTTTCTTTATTATTTGAATTTAGATGAAATCCTTAACTTAAGTAGATTTTTTAATGTTTAGAACTGCAGGGGATCCATCTTCATCACATGTTAATTGGTTTAACTTCGCGGTTACATGTACCACTCTAGCATCAAAGACTTTGATGGCACTTTTCTATTTCATCATTAAAATATATCAGCTGTTTAGTTTTGTTTGAATTCAACAGTTTGTTTTTCTATACCAATGTGATGTTATGATGACATCCGGTCTTTGTTCATGGTTCCTTTGTTAGAATCATATATAAAGAAGTTGTAGAGCTCCGTTCTTCACTCATTTTTGAATTATTCTGTGTGCATAGCAGACCTCGTTCTCCGTCTCTCCGTTTTCTCGATTTATTACTGCAATTCTGAAGTGAGTTCTACATTCTTCTATTCACTACTTTATATAGTTTGGGAGTAGGAACATTACTAAGTTCTTATAACCAGTTAGTTTAAAACATGTGGCTGGATCTTAAGTTAGGAACACTATATGTTATATTATTAAACAGAATTATTAATTTTCATAATTAATTATAGCATTTTCAAAACTTATAAAGCACACAAGCTTACATGATGAAGTGTTTAAATAAAGATAGACATTTCCAAAGTGTGCTTCAAATTTGTAAATAATTCAAATGCTAATTTTGTTTTCAAAGTGATAGTCTGTGGACCATTTACAAATTAAAAGTTGTTTAACCAAAGTTAGAAATGTTTATCTTTTTCAAAACAACAGTTTCGTTTCTATGATTTCATTTCGAAATAAAATAATAATACATCAGCTGATTTCAATTTCATGTTAATATGTAAACAACCCTTTTCAAGATAAATTCAACATTTCGACTTTCGGTTTCTATCTCGAAAAATATATATCTCTGTCAGAAAATTAATGACTGTAGAATTACTTTCCAATATTTATGCAATAGTCACTTAAATGATATTCACATTTGCTAATAGATAAAATAATAACAAACGCTTTTCATGACTTACAGAAATGGTTCGTCATGCAAGCCTCGCACGCCAGCGGTTAATATTTCACTTTTGTGAAACATGCAAGCAGCCGGTGAGACATGCCAGTAAAAGTGGTCACAAGGAGTGTACTTTTAAGGAGGGCTGCACCTACGTATATTGCCTCACCTGTCGGTCCTACGTGCGAAGCACGGAAATGGCAAATGACGACAAGTCTAAGGATTTCATCAGAAGACACGCATCCTGCGCGCAGGAAAACGGCAGAGGTGGACGCAATTTAACCTCAAAGGATGAAAAAAGTAAATTAGCAAGGCTTTTCGCGAAGGAGGATAGGGCTGCAGAGGGAGTACTCAGCCAATGTTCCGAACCAGCAAAACCTCCCACAAAAAGAAAGCAAAAGTTCAAATCAAGAGCATTCATTGATAGTGACTCTTCATCAAGCGATCTAGAGGTGAGTGCCGATAACTGTACAAGTTAAATTTAAAATATAAATGATTGATGTTAAGAACATTTGTTTCGTTATGTATGAAGTAAATTTAACTTTTCAAAAACATTTCAGTGTGAGAGGCCTCCAGCGAAGAAGAAGACAAAGGTTGACAAACAGTTGCCTCAAGTGAAAAATGTAAGACATGTTGATAAAAATTAATCACCCTCAATGTATAATAATGCGTTAATTCTCTTTGCAGCTGTTCAAAATTCTACCACCGGTTCCCAAGCTGAGTGCGGTAGAAGAGTCAAGTACTCCACGTCCCGTAAGTACAGTTGTTATAGTCGTTTTCATAAGTCCCTCTCGTCACTTGTTAATGTATCATACATCATCCATTTACTCAGTTAACATTATATCTTTTTCTACCGCTTCAGGTAATGCGATCCCTATCCCTGAAAAAATCCAGAGCTGCTAGCATCACCTCAACTCCGGCTACGACCACATCAGTTGAGGACAATGAAGAGCGTCCGTATACGATACGGGAGTCCTCATCGGAGTCCTCATCGGAGTCTTCATCGGATGAGACGTCCACTACGTCATCGGCGACATCATCTTCTGATGAGGATGACACAAGACGCTCTCTTGTAAGTATCGAAATTAACGATAACTACATAACATAATTATTAACTAAATCTCATGATTTCTCTTGTTAAATGTGGTTCAAAATTATAGCAGTGTTATCTATTTTCAGAACAATTCGTTTCGGGACAATCCGTCAAGTGTCACTCCTGAGGTATGATTTTTATAAATTTTGTTAGATCTATATTGCTCTATCCTCATTATAAGGACATATAGATAGTAAACAATTATTTCTTCTCATTTCAGCATGTGATTGATTTCGCATCTCAAGAGATTTCCTTCTCGCGGATCCGGGCGTCGCCAAATTGTAGCGCTCGGCTTCCTTTCACGCCGATCCTGGAACATCGAGGAGTTCTCACACCACCACGAGCTCCTACTACGTCACCTGTTCCTGCTCCCGCTCCGATCCCTTCTTCTAATCCTGCTTCTGCTCCTGCTCCCGCTCCAGTCCCCTTTCCTGCTCCTGCTCCTACTCCCGATCCGGTCCCTGTTCCTGCTCCCGCTCCATTACCTCTGCGGGAATATAATGTGGACCTTGACGAAACGTTAGAAGGTGAAGAGCGACTGGAGGAGAAACTCAAGTTGTGCCAGCAACGACTTCGGATGGCTGAACAGCGGGAGAGCAAGCTCAGGGAGGAGAATAGGGGTTTGATTGTGTCTGTTCGCAATTTGACACAGTCAAACTTGCTATTGTCCTCTTCTGTAGCCCGAGGCAATCGGCAATTCGAACGTGAGACACTAATGCACATCGTATATCGTGAAGGTCTCATTTCACGAGTTAGATTGACTCGGATGGAGGAAACGTCCGACTGTTGCGAGCAGTGCCAGCATGTGAAACTCTCACACAGTGACATGATAAAGTGTCAGAAGTTGTAATTTCTTTTACTTTGACTTTTTAACTTAATGGAAAAAGAATTTGATACAAGTCCTGTCTTCTTATTTCATCGTAGATTGGAACAAATGTCATTGGCTAGTAATCGTTGTGACGTCATAGGATGATAAAAATATATATATAGTCTGCAAAATTATAATCCTCACCAGTTTAATAAACATGGTTGTCTGTTCTAAATGTGGAAAAACGTTTACTCTTAATGGTAATTTGCAACGCCATGAAAAGTTTTGTAAGTTAGGAAAAACTTATAAGTGTAGGAAGTGTCCATATGAAACGAAACGACAGGATAATCTAAAGCGACACAATCTAGTCTGTGATAAGCAACCAAGTAATTGTAATTTAAATTCAAATCCTCGAAGTATCTCAGCTAATGATAGTGAAATACCCGAATCTAGTACTGCTGAATCAACGTCTAGACATGTACCAATCAGCGCTTCAAATAATAGTTTGATCTTTATGCAATGCTGCTCCCGCTGTGGTAAAACGTATAATTCTATAAGCAAATTCCGTCAGCATATGAATATGCATAATACAAATAGTGAGATGAATATTCAAAATAATCATGGAACTGTAAGTCTCAGCGAAAGCGCGCTCAACGGTCATGCTCGTGTATACGACATCACACCATCAGCACACACAGTAGATATAACTTCCTTTTTATTAAGTATGCGATCTATATTAGAGAACTTAGTGACAAACCTTCTAGAAAATTTTCAACTACGTGGTCGTCTGGTAGCACAAATTCGTTATGTGAGATCAAATCCTCAGGAAGATGAAACGTTTCTCGCACACTTTACTTCATCATCCACAAACTATATTTATGACTATGATACATGGTTCCAAGATAACTTAAATAGTCTCTCAAGTCATATTGAAGCTTTTGCAAATAAGGGTAGCAATTGGGTTATAGATGAAATACTAAATATAGAATTCAATGTTATTACTAGTCCATTACTTTCTGGTGGAGAAGTATTTAATCTACCAAAGAGTCTGAAAGATTCGAAGGCTGTAATTAATGTGCATTCAAATGCAAATGACTGTTTCTTATATTCAGTTCTATCAATGCTACATTACAATGATGTATCATATTCTAGGAATGAGATAAAATCATATAGTAAATGGTCATCTGAACTAAATATGAATGACATCTCTACACCCGTATCAATTAAAGATATTCCTAAGTTTGAGAAAAATAATGACATTAAAATCAACATTCACCTTTACGAAAAAGGACTAAAAGGTGTTCGATATAGCAGCAACTTTATTGGTAAACGAACTGTGAATATACTACTAATTATAAACAATGAACGTGCACACTATTGTGGAATCAGAAAACTATCAAGATTATATAGAAAAATAAATAGAAGATATAAACATTTCTGCGATCGATGTACCCAATCGTTTACATATAAGACAACTTTGGAGCGACATTATCAATTTTGTGTTCGTGGAAAGGCACAAATAGAAAGAATGCCTAAACAACTAGAGGTAAGCACAAGTAGCATGGAATATCAATTAAGTCCTCCTTTAGTTGTTTATGCAGATATAGAGTGCTACATCGATAATAAAGTACACAAACCGGCAGCAGTTGGTGTTTATCATGTTTGGCATAAAGCTCTCCAGTCCAGATTTGAAAACAAATATTATGTCTTCAAAGGAGAGAATTGTATTATGGACTTCTTGGATCACCTAGAAAATATAGCTCAAAACTTATATGATAATCAGCGTGCAATAAGCCGGCAACCAATGTCTCTTTCTTCTGATGAAGAAGAAAAACATAAAAATGTAAAAAATTGTAATAAATGTAAAGCTGTATTTAGTGATGATTGCATAAAAGTAAGAGATCACGACCATTTAACAGGAAGATATAGACAAACAATATGCAGTAAATGCAATCTTCGATTAAAACTAAATAGGCGGGAACTACCCATCTTCTTCCATAATTTTAAGAATTATGATAGTCATATCGTTTGCTATAAAGCAATTGGAAAGAAGAAGTCATGGAAATTGGAAGTAGTAGCAGCAACAGCTGAAAAGTATATAACTCTATCCGCCAGCGTCCCTGTAAACGAATACAAAGGAAAAACAATCTACTTCAAGTTAAAATTCTTAGATTCTTATCAATTTTTAAGTGCATCATTGAGTGAGTTAGCAAGAGGATTGCAAGTTTATGAACATGTAGAAAAACTAAGAAATGAATTTCCCCTGTTAACAGATGATATTCTTTATCAAAAGGGAGTGTTTCCCTACTGTTATTTCAAAAGTCTAAATACATTGACAGAAAAATGTCTGCCACCACAATGTGAATTTTATAATGATCTCACTCGTGAACATTGTTCAGATGAAGAATATAAGCACGCTAGTAATGCGTGGTTTGCTTTCAATTGTAACAATTTTGGTGATTACATGCTTGCATATTTGAAACTGGATGTATTATTACTGACAGATATTTTTGAAGTTTTTAGGTCACTAAGTCAAAGTGAAGATGAAGTAGATCCTGTCCATTTCGTTAGCCTTCCACATCTTAGCTTTACTTCAGCTTTAAATTTGACATCTAATGATCCTCCACACTACATACAAGACGAAAGTATGTATAATCTCTTCGAAAGGGGAATAAGGGGTGGAATGACTTTTACGAACATTCACAGAGCACGTGCACGCATTTCGGAATTACAAAATAATACAAATGAAAGTCGTCACTTATCTTACTTTGATGTCAATAACCTTTACGGTTCTTCGCTCAGTAAGAGTCTACCACATTCAAATTTTAAATGGTTGAGTGATAGTGAAGTAAGCTATTTTCTAAACGAAGAAAATATACAAGCTATCGATGATGATGGTGAAATTGGCTATATTTTTGATTTGAACTTAGAATATCCTGCAAACATACATGATGACACTGCCGATTTCCCATTAGCGCCAGAGATGCAGACCGTAGAGCAAAATATGTTCTCAACTTATATGAAGGATTTACATAGGAAAATAAGACCAGACACTAAATTCAGTTCAACTAAAAAACTCTTGCTTCATCAATTCAATAGGGAAAATTATGTTGTACACTATTCAATATTAAAATTTTATTTATCCATGGGTATGAAAATCACAGAAATTCACAACGGTATAAAGTTCACACAAAAGCCATGGTTGAGAACGTACATTGATATGAATTCACAAAAGAGAGCTCAATCAAGTACCAACTTTGAAAAGTCATTTTATAAGTTGAAAAATAATTCTTTATATGGTAAAACAATGGAAAATGTAAGACGAAGGAGAAAATTCAAATTAGTAAACAGCGTGGAACAATGTCGAAAATTATCAAATCATCCTCTCTATGTACAGCATAAGATATTTGATGAAGATCTAGTTGGTATGGAAATGTATAAACCTTCAATAATGTTGAATAAATTGATTTATGTTGGTCAGGCGGTACTTGACTACAGCAAATTGGAAATGTACCAGTTATACTACAATGATTTGAAAAGATGTCCACTGATAAATAGAACGCGGCTTTGTGGAGGTGATACCGATAGTTTTTTCCTATGTTTGTACACCTCACCATCTGTCAGCCTGGAGGATGTACTGCTATATTTCGGTGAAAAATTTGACTCTTCAAACTATGACAGTCATCACCGACTATACTCAGTAACAAACAGAGCCAGATTAGGTTGTTTTAAGGATGAGTGTGCGGGAAAGTTGCTTGAGGAAATGATCTTGTTAAAACCAAAAATGTATTCAATGAAATATCTAGATTCAACTTGTGATAGCATCAAGCGGGCAAAAGGAGTGCAGAGAGCTGCAGTTAAAAAATTACAACATAATGATTATAGGACTGTGTACTACAGTGAGAAAGATACAAATGAGGAAATGACAATTATAAATTCAACAAATCACGTAGTCACTACAAAATCATTTAGAAAGCGAGGACTTTCACTTTGGGAGGATAAGCGCTGTTGGTTAAATAAAAATCTATCTCTACCATATGGACACTATAGTTTAGGTCTTCCCCCACCTTCAAAGAGAAGGAGATGCCTTCCTGCTACAGGTGACGTAGAAGTTTAAGAAATTTAACAAAGTAAACTAACCAATCACTACATTTCTGCGTAGTCATGCTTAATAATATATAGGTAGATTAAATATAAAATGAAATTTCTACATCTTTCCGATGTGTAGAAATAATTACTAAAACATAGGTAGTCCTACTATGAATTGAAGACGTAGCACTCAACATCATTCCGATATGTTGAGATGTAAAATAGCAAGCTTTATGCAAACAAATAAATTTAGGTTTATATTTGAAAACATGCCTCATTACATTAGAACATGGAAATTAAATGACTCACAAAGCATTCACATAACAAATTCTAAGAAAGTAGTCTTTCGTCACTTAATAACAAATAGTGGTGGAAAACATCGTGGCGTTTGCATTAGCCTTGACGCATTACCTTCACTGAAAGACTTCGCTGATCTGATTGACAACCATAAGACACGGATGAAGATTCCCCTCGATCAAAAGGTATGGATAAAGTGTGACTCTACCGTCAAGCTATACGTCTGTTCACCAAAGAGAGAAGATATTGACTATCGATTTTTCCGTTTCAGTGACGTCACATGGAGAAACTTTACATAAGAGATACTACCACATATGATTTCATTTATTAAGGATGGAGGACATCAAGCGGATGGAAGTCGTGAATCGCATGTTAACTACAAAAGTAAACTCAAAACTCAATCTTCAAGAAATCGAGCGGAACATTCCCAATCGAAAGCAATGGTTATTAATAAAACACAAGATGAAGCCGACAACGAATCTACATCTGGGAAGACCCTCAATGTTAACATGGAGGATACAGAGGAAGGATAAATATGTGACTATCCTATTCTTTCCAAATGGAACAATCCAGTGTGTTGGTGGCTTCACTGATGGTGATCTACCATATCTACATTCTACGTTGGAAAATTTACTTAGTGACTCATTATCTGAATGGGAAGTGAAGACAATGACTGTGTTATGTGAATTGAACTATCATTATGACTTTCGTAAAGTCACATCATCAAATAATCTCACTTATGAAGTGGAACTATTTCCAGCAGCACAGATGACTAACTGGCACCCATATCATGTTCATGTATTCCATAATGGAAAGATTGTGATAACCGGCATTAAAGACATAAATGATGTTCCTCCCATCCTATGTGATTTGAGAAAAATATTTGTGAAATCTACATTGTAGCTATGTAAATATTTAGAAAAGAATTGTATATTTGTAAATACATATTGAAATGTTAACATGTTTTGCTTTCCCTCTAAACCCAACGATTTGGAACATAAAACAAGGATATTTACATATAAAATAAAACTTTATTACAAAACAGTTTCAATATACTTTGTAAGAATTACATCATTTTTATAGCAGTCTTTCGAAAAAAGTTGTAAAACACTTTTACAGTTATTTTTCAATGGTCTCTCGTTGATGAAATATAGCACATAACCGCCGCACATGAGAGATACATTGCTTTGAAGTGGAAACGATGTAACTTTCTTAATCGTCCAGGAGAACCTATTCATCCATAATGCAATGTCATGTAAGCGAGGTAGATTAAGAGAGTCAAAATATTCAGCCACTTTATAGCGATTGATGTACACTGCAACCCAATGTTTACCAGGAAGATTGTTGCTGTCCGTATTGATGATAAGCGAACAAGGATAGAAAGGAATTGAATTAGGTAAATTATCTCTAGAAAAGA
The DNA here is from genome assembly GCA_907163375.1 of Prostheceraeus crozeri. NCBI lineage: Eukaryota > Metazoa > Platyhelminthes > Polycladida > Euryleptidae > Prostheceraeus > Prostheceraeus crozeri. The sequence continues at coordinate 66,380 of CAJQUW010006711.1, forward strand.
CATCAAGAAATATTGACTTGGAGTAGGGATGAGCATTTCCCATTTTCCTCAAGATTTGTATGTTGCTTAAGTTACTCATCTCTGATAGCTGACAGTTACGTCTCGCATTCTCGTTATTTCAACTTTGCTATCATAGATAGCATAAATGAGGCAAGTTATTGTTTTCTTCAAAGGTGACTCAAATGACACCTCTAGTCGTAGATTACCAGGCTTTGTAACTCCTACGCTTTCACCGCCTAGATCTGCATCTGCTGTGAGATTGTATATAATGAAGAAGTAACCATTTTTATACATATCCATTGTAATTCCATTTGAATCATCTGTGTTAAACATGCTCAGTGCAGTGAAAGTAGAACCATATTCACGTGCAAATTTACCCTCTTTAAAATTAGGCTCATAAGCTTTGCAAGCAACAAATTTTCCATCCTGATAGAGTGCTAGTTTACTAACGTTAAAGTGTTGGAAATTAAATGGATTCTTTTCAAAAGCACCAATAAATGACTCATTTTCCACAAATGTGATATACACCGCCTTCGGCATCGCAGTGGGAAAAAGATTTGGGTAGGCATGAGAGGATGATCCCGCACCAATTGTGAAGTTTGTTAACACACTGTGATTAACTGGATATATTGCATTGCTTTTCCTCAATCCTGTCGCATGCTCGTTGATGACTGACGGGTTCATTGTTACTCTCCTTACATTGAGCACGGCACTACTTATGTTGATTTGATAGTTTGTAGCTCCACAAGCCATTAACGCGAACTCAGGATTTGCACGAATAAATTTTATTTGCATTTTAACCTGTGATAGTAGATATCTAGATTGACGAAGGAAATCAAGATAGACAGGTCCTTTCAAGTATAATTCCTTTGAATCTGCTGTCCATTCCATTCGTTTTTTTAAACCTCCATTTGAAACCTCATCAAATTTCCCTTGCTGATCATCATACCAGCCGGCAACTTGCAAGTGTGACTGTTTAGCTTGCTTCTGAAATTGCGTCATTGTATTTATGTATGCTCCATAGGGATATGCTCGATCCCCTCCTTCAATCTGTTTGTCATTCAATATTAAATACACATCTGAGAATAGACTGGCAATAGGAAGATTTGTCAATCCCACTTTATCCTTAGTTGAATCAATATTGGTACCATCAGTCTTCTTAATTTGTATACACAATTCTAAATCAATGGATTGACAGTCAATATAATCTTGAGGATTACCAGGTATATCAAACTGAATAGGCTGTTGGTTACCATCGATATTTGTTGTGGGGACTATATCAACAATAGTTGAGGAAATAATGTCAGTTTGATGAGGTGGTGAATCGAAGAAACACAAAGCCGAATTGATACTCTGCATCGTATTAGCTTTACAAATATGTTGTCTTCCTTCGTTTTGACTTGTTTCCAGTCGCTGTGGAATTTCGCTTGCGCTTTCTTGCTTTCACACGACGTCTTGATTTAGAACGTGCTGCTCTGGTGGGCTTTTTACTTCTCCTACGCCTTTGCTTAGTAACTCGACCTGATCCAACTTGTCTTGACTTCCTACGTTTCTTCCGAACTGTACGCCTCGTCTTTGTTAAATCATCTAATGCGTCTATGGCAGATTGCTGTGCACGCAATTTCATGGATTCACCGATATTCTCCCCTTGAAGTGCATCAGCTGCAACATTTGCACCAAAGTCTAAAGCTCTGTTTCCAACCCGTTTCATGAATGGTACGCCATACTTTTTGAGTGTTGGGAGAACCATACGTCTTAGTGCACCGAATATGCCTCCTCCAACTTGTCGTCTACCTCCAGCAAACACGGGATAGCCGCTCTGATAGGATGGACCACTGTAAATGCCTGACATTATGTCCTGTAGATAATTATAGATCCCACAATAGCGTAAAGCCTTATTCTCGTGTCCTGATGTGTAGTGTTAAAACAGTAACACCACCACAGAATGGTACTACTTCACCTGTATCATCATGAATTGATATGTCAATTCTATTGATGACATTTCTGCTCATTGGTACATACATCGTGTTAATAAATTCTCGATTGATTAGTTGCTTCCTTACGGATGAGAGAGGAAATGTGCGCAGAAGTGGGGCCTCAACGTCGCCAACCCTTGTATATTCAATAATGTTACAATAGACGTATAAGTTACTTATATCACGCTCTAGTGATGGGGCTGTATCGCCTATTGATGTGCCTTCATAAATAGTTGATTTTGAGAATCCCAATGTGGACGTTAACACGCTATCCAGCTTGATAAGAGAGTTCTTTCCTAACTTTAGAATCATGCGTTTCTTATGTGGATCATAAGAAAAGTGATATTCATCTGCATCAAGGTAATCTACACCAAACTCATTTAACTTTGTACATAATTCAGATGGCGTTTTCAAGCTTTCAATGTTCAAATTAACTCTTTTTACAAGTTCACTGGAAGTAGACAATTCATCACCCAATATGTCTTCGCTGTATACGTGGATATCCCATGAAGCATTTGTTGATGCTTTGAGTTTAGAAGAGGACAATTGAACCTTGAATGTATCATTTAACTCTGTCAACCAAGGTGCGCTTTCAAGGCCCTTAAACATCCCAATCATTTCAGATCCGAATTCAATAACAGCGGACTCAGACTTTTCCAATGGTGTCTTTTTAGTAAAAACAATAAATTCTGCCTCCGTTTCAACAGTAAATAAAGTTACTTTCTCTTTCTTATATTCACAAGTCATTAACGTTTCTGGCACTGATCCTTGAAACTTTCTTGCAAAGTCTTCAACACTTCTAATGACCTCAAATTTATTTTTTACTCGGATGCTCCTTTTTTGTAATGCATACAATGGCACAATTCTACATTGAAAATCAGTGACTTTCCTCTCCGAATTCCACCCACGTCCATTGTACCAATACCTTGATGAGAAAGTTGTTCTGGAATACCCAAAAGTATGACTCAAATCCTTACCTAATACAAGAAGAACATGCTTCCCTTCCTTCATCAATTTTGTTGACCCCTTTATGACTGGTTTGTAGAATTTATTCAAAGTCAGCTTGAAGAGATCATTTATTCGTTCAAACATTCTACCGATTTCCTTTTCTGTATCTTGCAAGGTCATTGTGGGAACCTTAGTTGACGTTGCAAATGCCTTTTGAATTTTAATCATGTTTTGGACAGATGGTAAAGATGTTGAAAACGGATGTAAAGTTAGATGATGAAAAGCCCATGTACCATGTAGACTATTTTGAAATATGCGAAAGCAATCATCCTTCTCTCGTACTTCTTTATGTAATTCAAAATAGTTGTTCTTTAGCAAACTGATATCGTTGTAATAAGTAATTTCAGTTAGAGCAACTTCATGGGGTCCATGCAGAGTAATTGGATTAGCGAATTCAACAGAGTAGAGAGATGGTTTGTTACTTGGGAATATCTTGGGGTTGCTATTGCTTGGAAGAATGATATTGAAGTTAGTAGACATGTTGACCTCATATATGTAAGAAGTCACATGCTATATTAGCTTAAAAGTTACGAGTGTCTCCCACCTCCACATTTTGTAGATCCTGGTGCGTTATCCAGCTATTGAATGAATCAGGATATCCCTTCCATTTAACTAGATATTTCCTTTGATTGCCATGACCTTTCTTCCTAATTATTTTGTCAATCATATACACCTCTTCACTTCTGTCTACTACTTGCAATTCATAAGAGTAAAATTTTCCTTCAATTGGATTGCCATGGTAATCTATTAATTTATACATGGTGGGCCTAAATTTTGTATTTACTTCATCTACAAAAAACTCTTCTTCAGTCCAATTAGGTAGATACCCCTTCTCAAATGTAGACTTAACCTTTGAAATCCGAACTCTATCACCAACATTTATTTTCTTTTCATTGGAAATGTTTTTCGCTTTCTTATCATACAATCGAAGCCATACATCCATCGCATTATCTGGGGTAACATCGACAGGTTTCATCTTAATGATTCGATGGTAGCTTTCATTGTAATTCTTAACAAATTTCTGCAGCTCATCTATCCAAACATGTGTATTTTTTGCAGTGAAATAGCGCCATATTTTTGTCTTCAGTGTGCGATTGAACCTCTCAACCATGGCAGCTTTATAAGCACTTTTGACACTAAACAATTCCACATTATGACTTTTAAGGAGACTTCGAACATGAGAGTTTTCGAATTCCTTCCCTTGATCGGTCTGTATTCTTTGCGGAACACGCCCCTCATCGAAAATGCTCTGAAAAGCCGCTTCAACTTCTGGTCCTCGTTTAGATTTCAGCGCACGTGCCCAAGCATAGCGAGATAAAATATCTATTACGGTTAAGATGTATTTATAGCCATCATTGTACTGTGATATCTGTTGCATGTCAGCCAAGTCCGCTTGCCATTGACTATCTATATTGTTAACAACATATTTTCTCGTTGGAAACCGCTTTCTCGCATTTTTGTGAAGAGTGTAAGTCGGTTGACTCCTTAACCACTTCTTGACTTTCTCTATCCCCACACCTGCTGCACGAGCTAGAACCTCCGGACGACTGAAACTTGCGGGGTGATTTAAGTCGTAATAAATCTTTCTGAGTTTCACTGCTGTACTCATCGTCTTTGTTCTGATTTGCACGCGTATTACTCCCACAGCAACTGCTAACACAATTGATATCAACCTCTATTCCCTCTTCTCCTTTACCTTCGAGCGCAGATTTCAAACAGCAGCAAAATTTTTGTAACGACATGATATGAGAGAAGCAAAGCTTAATTTATATTTGCTTAATATTTACTATAATCCTTTCCAACACGCATTGAGCGCCTAGTAGCTCTTTTTGGTTGAAGATCATCGGGATCATGAAGCTCTCGCTTGACCGCCATCGTGGGTGTTTTACTTTTTGTTTCATCTTGTAAGTGACCCTTGTCCAACTCATTCACAGTCGGTCCTCCAATAATATTGTGTGGTACATTTTGATCAGATAAAATTTTCTGTAAATATGACCACCCTTGTGGTGCACCTAGTTTTCGCCTTACATCTCTGACAGCATATTGCAGAAGGTCATCTATGTGACTATTTCTAATAACATCACCAGTTGTTTCATCTATTATCTCCCCTCTCTCATTGAACTTCACATGTGGATCAATGAAGTCAAATAATCGCTCAGCGCGCACACGATATGGTCGAGGTGTTGACAAGGTTATAAATCGTCGCAACTTATCACGAATCTGTCGCCTCTCATCAATGTTTTCAGCTGCTAACTGCATTCGTCGATAGGGATCCTTAATCTTCTGAATTTCCATATCCTTTTGTGTTAGTTCCTTAAGTTGATTCGTAATAGGTTGATCTATATTTTTGACTTCCTGTGCACTTTGTAATGTAGTCAATTGTACATACTCCTCTTGAGGAATGACTACCATCTTTGAATACGACATGTTTGAAAATAATAAGGCAACAAAGTACATTGCTTAAAACTAACTGTGAACCGAGAAAACTGTCATTGGTTCAGCGGAATTAGGTATGATATTTGTTCGAAATCGAAGTCGTTCCGGACATTCCTGGGTTAGATCAATAAATAGATAGCCATGTGGTTTCTTAGTTACATCTTCATATATTTTTGAAAGAACTTTAGGTTGTTGAGGTAATATCTGTCTACTGAGATGATGTATCTGACTGCTGTCTCTTGGATTTTTAAATATTGCCAAATAATGTGTATTCAAACTCCTAGTTCTTTGCTCTTTCCCTCCATCAAAAATGTTTTGGGTGATATAGATAATAAAAGCTTCCCTATGATGTGCAGTTTGAATGAACATTTCAGTTACATCCTTTGAAGATTTGCTTTCACGTAATAGATCATCTAATACTAGTAAGTCACCTGCTTTGATGTCTTCAGTTGTCGGTAACCCTTGCTTCACATCATAACCTTTCTGGCGAAGTGCAGAATGTAGTTGTGGTTGAAATATGCCATAACACCATTTAACTCTTTTAATTTCTTTATTAAACATCTCATTTCTAAATTGTAGTAATTGAGTTACAAAAGTAGTTTTACCGGACTGACTTGGTCCGGCCACACACATTGTGCGATCAGTGAATAGGCGAAAATCTGTCATCCTGAAATTTCAAAAGCTTTAAAGACCAACACCCACCAGTTTGCTTAGAATAAAACAAGTCATGTTCCATAACAACTTTATTTACATTTAGAAACTTTCATTTCACATTCACAGCATTTGTGTTTCCTCATCAATGTCAGCATTAAAATAACTTCTCGCGTCAATTTGAGCATCTTGGCGTTTCAGTTTCAACTTAACACTCCCTTCCTTGGATTTCCGTCCCCGCTTTTTGCTTTCTTCAACATCCTTCCCATCTTTTGAAGTAGATTTATCGATGGTGATTAAACACTTATCAATCGGCATTGGCTCATAAACCAACTGTAGAACTTTCATTTGTAACGATGCCACTTTTCCGGTTGAGCCGTGAGCACCAATGTATAGACCGTTGACGTGTATTAAAGCCATGTATCGTCCGCGCTTCAGATCATCACACTCCATTGTATTTCCAAGTAGATCGAATGCTTGAAAGTGATCGGACAATTTCAAGAATAGTGTATCGAACTCGGGTAAATCCTTATAGCCACTTCCTTCCTCTAACGCCTTTCTCCAATGTGTAGGAGCACTTTCGGGCAACACAACGCATTCCTTCGCCAAAGAGTCGATGGTTTTGAGTATCATCTGCTGCCATTTCGGAAAGGTTACTCGCATTTGTCTCATGTTGCTATAACCAGATGAAGACATACCATTACTGTGGAAAAATGGAACTTGAAGGTAGAAACCATCGTCACCATAGCTCAACGTTTGGAAATAAAAGGTATTTCCAATCCCTTGAACCTTCCTTGTCGGTCGGAATTTAAAGAGATCACGTTCAAATGAGTCGCTCTCCTCTCTAACTATAAACATTTTTTGAGACATGATTCAATGTTGTACTTATTCGGAGCTTTTCAACCGTCAGCGATGAATGATAGCTTGAAAGTGATTAAAGAGTACAAGCGCGTCTCTCTTATCTACATATTCACATGAGTCATCAATCAATGATGACGTGTCAATCCATGATTCGTCGTCTACAGCAACACTGCGGCACCTGCTACAACTTTCCCTAGTGGACTGTTGAGTACATTGTAAATGCTGTTTCCAATATCATTCAACATATTCAAAAATCCACCACCTCCACGCTGAACTAAGTTCCGCCTTTTCATATCACTGCTTCTTGGATTTGAAAATTTCCTAATGCTGTTTAGAGAATCAGTACTCAATAAAGGTTTGTATATTGGGAGGCATTTGTTTATTGCAAAAGCCAAATCACGGATGAAATCATCACTTGAGTTTTGAATTAATTTGCACTTAACTTTATTGTTTCGCATGCTGTTTAACTTTCGCAACGCCTTCTTAAACTGACTTGAAGGTCTAAAAGAACCATTCTTCCGAGAAAAGATGCCTTTCGTTTTGCAGTCATTTTTATTGTGTTAAAAGCAAAGCATTTATGAAAATACACATTTTTGCTTAGTTCCATGCAACAAAGTCAAACGGTAACAGATGGTAGGTCGTAGTCATCAACATCACTCAAAGTCTGAGTCGTTGCAGTTATAAGCTGTTCTATATTACACATTAAATCCTTTGATAGAGGACAGCATGAACAGCATGGTTTTGAAGCGAAGACTTTTAAAAGATTAGCATAGTATGCTCTAAACTTGATTATGTCCCGGTCATCTTGCACTGCCACATTGACGCTCATCGACGGGGGTCCGGTAAACATGTCCACCTTGAATTTACCACCATTTTCATCATAGTGGCTAAATACGATTATATCATGCAAACAAGTCTTCAATTTCCGTGTTCTCATTTCACAATAGCAACGAGAACTCTGTGGAATAGCTTCCGTCAAACTCAGAGGCTTGAACACTTCATCGAGCCAAAATCGTAGTACTCGCGTAAGGGCATTGGTCAATATCCTCATTAAGAGTTTCTGAAGTTCAATATCATCTTCACAATGATAGAATGTGACAATATCCTCCATCAGATCTATGAGATCAGCTTTGTAACCAATAACATCATTTGCAGAGTAGAAAATCTTGCTAGTAAACAGATTGTCTTTGTGAATAATTGAAACAGGAATGATCGTGGTAAATGGCATGTTTATTAATGTCTACAATCCTCAACAAGTATGGTTGTAATAGAAGTGTGATAATCTTATATACAAAAGCTGCACAATAGCAACCAATCACAGACACGCATGATGACTCATCATGAACGATATACAGTGACTGTTGAAATTATTTCTTCATCACAAAGGGGACAAAATGTAGTTTCCAAGGGTATATAGCATGTAGAACACATGACAAAATGAGAACATGGTAAGAAGAGAAGGGATTTTTCCCGTTCAAAACACCTAATGCAGTTCCGTTCACATAATAGTTTAAACGTCTCTGTTTCTAATTTCTTTCTGAAGTCACTTTCATTGTTAGAACATTTTGATAGATCAATTGAAGGTTTCACTTTTTTTATCTCCGTTTCAGAAAGTTCCAATTTCATCCTCCTAATTTCACTGTCTTTATAATGTAGCATTGAGAAATCTTCTATCCAACTACGATCCAATTTAGCATTCATGGTATGCTCATCCAGATCCATTAGTCGTTCAACTAAATCACCAGCTTTGATATTTTCATTTAGATTTGTAACAGTTTCTATAGCCTTTAGCGAATAACCAAGGTCTCTTGCAACAATCCATGAAATTGGGAAACTAACCATCAAGCAACTTCCACGTATTTATAACTTAACCTAGTTATGAAAATAAATAAAATTGTCATCATAGTCACAATTGTCGCATTCGAGCAAGCAGTCTCAAAACAAACACCTGTTTAAGTACCGAAATAGATGTTCGCATCCCTATTCTAATTCACATACTCTAATTCAATTTCGGAACAAGCCGTCCCGAATCATTGAGTATGATCTCAATTCGCCTATCAATCGGAACGCGGTTCCTATTTACATGTTCCTATCCATGTTCGCATCCATTCGCAATTCGGAACATGTTCATATCCATGTTCGCATTCGCAATTCGGAACATGTTCGCATTGGCAATTCGGAACACATGTTCCAATCCATGTTCGCATCCACTATCAATGCGTCCGCAATTCTAACTACTCATGATGAAGAAGATGCCTCGATCATCCATGAGAGCGATGATTCTTCTCATATGAAAGTGTGATTCACATACTACATATGTTTGTGACATCAACAGTGTTATGATTTGATTATCAGTAATGGAGTTGTGAGTGAAGTAAGAAATTTTGTACATCGTGTAGAAAAATTATTTTCCGAAAACTAATCTATTCTACGAGTAGCCTACACTGTCAACTGTAAACAGCCACTTGTCAGGCAATTTATCAGCCAAATCAGTATTTTGGCTGATGCTACGTATTATCATATACATTTCCTGCTTATCAGACAATTTTTGTCTCATCGCACGGACTACTTTGTATTATTACGTTTACTGCATATCATACTACTTATGACTGATATATACACTTTTATCAAAATTGGATGCTATCCTTGATAATTTTCAATTATGAGAATATCCAATGTTTAAATAAGTAGGGTTCTTTTGAAATATTTGAAGGCATTGGAATAACCGGTCGGAATATTTGACATATTTTTGCCATCTTTTAACCCTTTCAGTCCTACCGTATCATATATGATACATTTCAAGTTTGCTTCTGTTTATCATGTAAAAAGGTAAAATAACTGAATTGCATCATTGATTTAGAAAGACCATTTACTAAGGAACTTAGTTTTAATAGCAGTTGCCAAAATCTGACGCCATGTCAGATTTGTCAGTAATTTGAATTTTGAATTTCGATATTTTCGAAAAAAAATCACATACGCTTTGTCAGTTGTCCCGTAGTAGCACTTAAATAAATTATTCATCAAAATAAAAAATCAGGCATGTGTATGAAAGCATAAATTAGTTATCGGCATCGTTATAAAATATTTGTCATCTAAACATTCTCAGAAGTTTGAATTTTTGTTCGTGTATCATGTATGATACATCCGGACTCAACGGGTTAAATATCATTGATTTCTGATCTCTGTGTCAAGTACATACAAAAGCATCGTCCGTCTCTCAACAGAAGAGAGGAACTCAGTCAGTGGCAAAGACCATAGTAATAAAAGTTATTCAAAGCCTTACAGCAAATTGCGGTTCAGCTATCCATGGACTTCTATGCTATATTATAGAAGTCCATGAGCTATCTCAACTGCAATATTACATTGTTTGGAAACACTTGTCAGATATCTTCTACGGATTTTTCATGAACGCAGTCATAGCATCCTGTCGCTCCTCTCTGATTGGATGTCTTGAATTTACTGCGATGTTTTGAGTTTTACGATATTGTAGAGGTATTTGGGTAATGTCTATGATGATTGTAGTAAGGTAAATCACCAAAGTAAATTATTCTATTCTCTAACAGCCCGGAGAGAGTTTTTAGAACACCGTCTTGTCTCGCAGTCAGAATAGTTGTGTTATTATTATCATCAGCATTACATTCGCCAAGTGACAGGATGGAAAGGTAATTAAGATAAGGCGAAGAGATTACAAGTGGAAAGTGAAGTAAAGAGAGGTGTTAAAATCAAGGAGAGCAGCAGCTGTACACCATCTGTTAGCGTGCATCGCAACTAAGGCTGATTGATGACACCGCTACAATATCATGGACTCTATCCATCAAACACACTGAAAGAAAGTAGCTATTTGAAGTCGTGTCTTGAAAGTAATTCACTCTGAACTCATACTGACATTTGAAGAGATGGACTGTGACGTCGAATATAGAATCAACCGTTTTGGCCGTCGGATTCGTACGTTCGTAGTTATTCCTGATGCGGATGTTTCTGAGCCTGAAATTGATAGTGATGCCGACGACTGTCCTCACGAATCTGAGTCAGACAGTGACGACTCATCTAGCGATACTGGTGACCCTGCTGTTGCAACATCGAGTGGGAGTTTACAAGGTCGATTATCTACCAATTCAAAAAATGACTATACATGGAATAGTGCACGTGCTCCTCTGGTCGACGTTCCCTTTACTGCAGAAGGGTCTGATGAAAACCGCGAAACTGTACTGCGTCAGCCAATCGAATATTTCAAAACCTATTTCATACCAGCCTTTTTTCCTTTATTTCTAAACAAACAAACCTATACGCACAGCAGCAAAATCAATCGTTTGAAACATCACCAGAAGAAAGTGAAGTGTATGTCGGAATTTTGATCAAAATGGGCGTCGTAAACCTACCAAGGTACAAACTTTTCTGGTCGGATGAGTTTCGCTTTCCTGGAGTTGCAGATCGCATGTCACGCGATCGTTTCTTCTTATTGAATAAATTCATTCATTTTGCGGACAACAATGACATCGTGATGGACCGAAATAGTGATGAATTCGACCGACTCTTCAAGGTCAGAACATTGCTCGAATTAATTCGTCGATCATGCTTGAAATTGGAGCCTCTACAACACCAAAGTGTCGACGAGCAAATCATACCATTTAAAGGTAAAACCAGTCTGAAGCAATACTTGCCGAAAAAACCTCATCGTTGGGGTTTCAAAGTTATTTCTCGAAATGGAGTGGATGGATTTACACATGATTTCTACTTTTATGATGGCTCGCCCTTGAAATTGAGATCGTCATCATGTGGATATCAGCCTGGTGATATGGTTTTGAAAGTGTGCGAAATGCTACCTCGCCATGCAAACCATATAGTATATTTTGACAATTTTTTCAATTTCATTGAACTTCAGATTATGTTGAAGAGAGGCTTCGGTATAGAATCAGCTGGTACATTGCGAGCCAATCGTTTGCGCGGATGTCCTTTGAAATCGGAAAAGGAACTTCAGACTACGGGTCGTGGTTCGTTTGATTGCCGTCAAGAAAAGAAAACAAATATTTCTATCGTCCGCTGGTTCGACAACAGATCAATTCAGCTGAGTTCTTCTTATGTTTCCGTTGACCCGATAACAAATGTTCAGCGATTTGATCGAAAGGCAAAGAAGAGGGTTCAAGTGCCATGTCCTGCGATTGTCACTCATTACAATCAACATATGGGTGGTGTCGATAAATTCGACATGCTTATGTCACTTTATCGCTGCGATCATAAAACCAGGAAATTTTACAAACCTATCTTCTTTTGGAGTATCAACCTGTGTCTAGTAAACGCTTGGATTCATTATAAAAGAGATTGTGATCAACTTGATGTTGCGGTAAGAGGTCGATTAGATCTTTTGTCGTTTTCTGCGAAGGTGTCAAACTCATTATGTCTCCAAGGTAAGACACCCGAAATGCTCAGCACCCCACGAAAGCGAGGTCGACCATGCAGAGTCGGGGACGGAGCAATTTCTCCAGCAAAAACACGACGTCGTTCTGCCATCATACCTCAAACTGACATTCGATCCGATCAGGTCGCTCATTGGCCGGAGATGGTGACGGCTGACCAAAGACAGCGGTGCAAAGTTTGCCGTACATTGACTCAGACAAGATGTGAGAAATGTACTATATTTCTGTGCATTCGACCAAATCGCAATTGTTATAAACTTTTTCACAATTTGTAAATAACTTAGTGAACTAACCTTATTTTTCATCATTTTCTGATGAAAAGTAGTGTTTTTTTTGGTTGAATTTGTTTGTTCAGTTGAATTATAGCCTCAACTTCATTTATGAATTTTCACCTTTATTGCGGAGATACAATGATATAACTCGAAAATAGTTTGCAAATAATAAAAACATGTAACAATAACACATTTCTTCTCAAACTCATAGATAAACTTTTAAAACTGGAATTTATGTAAAGATCCCGTTGAGTCCGGATGTATCATATATGATACATGGTCCTAACTCGTAACTAAAATCACAAAAACGTTTTCTCTATTCAAATGATGTTATTTGAGGTCTAACAAGACTATCTCTGAGGAGAAAGATTTTTTTCAAAGAAAATAAAGGTTGCCGGACTGAAAGGGTTAATTCTGTTTTTACTATGTTCTTTACAACTTTCAAGGGTATATATACATTTCCCGAAAGTTGACAGCGACAGAACGATAGACATCTTGGAAGATATCAGAGTAGTTCATAATCTGCATATAAGAATCCTTGTGTGATGAATGAGTTGGACAGCGACAGAACAGATATGATTAGGAGTGTCCAGATATACTGTAAGTAGCTAGTGTCAAATCGTTCCAGTGTCAATATTTCTAGAAAAATAGACAGGCTGATATTTTGTGTGGTGATTGTCGCATCTTGTCTGTTCTGAACAGCCACTTTTGGCTGTTGATTGTCTGATGCTGTCTGTTGCAATTGTCTGATCATTTTGGCTGTTATTTTGTCTGATTTTTGGCTGTCTACAGTTTACAGTGTATGTGATTAGGATCATGCCTCTTATATCAAATATTATGAATATTACGTGTGAAAGCTGTCGAGACGGTTAAGGTTTTTATTTGATTTCGCAGGAGTCAAAAGAGAGATTTTTGACTCGACGTTTCGAGATTCTTCAAACCTCTGAGAACTGAGGGGGTAGCCATATTTTTCTATCTCATTTTTTGTGCAGAGGATATATGAACCGCTCATGCCCATGTCAAATCATCATTTTTGACAGTGATTCTGCATATGTTATTTCATTTTAATTGAATCAGTAGAAGTTTGGTAGATAGGACAAGGGATACACTGGACCCCTCCTCAAGTCTCAGAGGGTGTAGAAATTCCCAAAAACTTTTTTTACTGTCAGACGAATAATTATTTTGGACATGTCCACAATGGTGCATAGTGAGTGAAATTGATTCATTCAATGTTTACATCATGCTCGTGCATATGTGTTATGCTAGAAGATCGCAAAATGTGGATATTGCATTTTCGCACATGATTGTGCATGACTGGTTGGCCTACATGAACAATGCAGCATAAAAAAATAACCAAAATGAAAGTTTTCATTATATTTTTAGTTCAACACTAAAAACAGAGTGTCGCGAAAGGTTTCACAGCAGTAATTGATGAGTTTGAGATATATACAGCTGTTTTAAGGGTCTACAAATGCAGCAACTATGCCTCAGTTTAGGCCTATTTCCGATTAGTACGGATAAATTTGAAAAATGGCCAAATGTAGGGGTTATTCTGCATAGAATTAGTCAATTCCATTGAAATCAGCTATCTGAGGTTTTATGGCGACAGCAAACATCTTAAAATTGACACTTACTACAGCTGATACTGTGCAGAATGTCGCTGAAATACAAAAACACCACATTTTCTCATGTGTTTACTGAGAAGGCTGAAAGACACACAAAGGATTAGTTATATTGATTTGCTACACGCAAACATCATTGTTTTACTCAAAATCAACTTTCCTAATGATTTGATATCGATTTAAGCAGGTAAACAAGGAATTTATAAATGTGATCCACTTGACACCCCCTCAGGTCTCTGATGGTGAATTAATATAAAGTAACTTACTTTCAAATAAAATACATGGAAACTTGACATTGCTGTATGCATTTTCCATTTGAAGATGATTTTTACAGCCTAAATCTTCACAGCGACAGATGCGGAAAGGATATTAATTAAAGCGACTCCAGCATTTGAACAAAATTCAAATAGAATTTAAATTTCTGGATGATCTCATGGGCTATCATATATTTTGCTTACTTTTAAAGAAGGTTAATTAACACATCAGCGAAGCTTTGTTCGGATAAGTTGATGAAAAATTAAATGAATTTAATTGCTTCAGAGAAGGAATTTCTACAATAATGAATATCATGTAGTCAGTTTATTTATGTGGCAACAATAGTTATTAAGGAGTGTCTTGTTGTTGCCACTTTGTGTATAGCTGCAGTAGAATGTAACTAACTTGACTTGAGTTCCACAGACCTTAGCATTAGTCTTAACTTGAAATTCTAAAATAGACCTTCGCGCCAAGTCCTCAGCAATAACACATGTATTACACGTGCGAAAGTGGTGTATTTATACACGTGTATTCATATACAAAGATTACACGAGTATTACACATGCAAAAATAGTGTATTTTCAATTACACCAAAAATTAACGGGTATTACACATGTACGGGTTGACTGGGAAGGGGCTTCAATTGAGAGTAATTCATTTTATGAATTCACATGTGCGGTATTAGCCAAGAATGGATTGCATGACATGGCAGTATTTGTTGCTACAGCACATATGAGATATTGACCAAGAATGAACATGTAAGATAGATATTATTTGCTAACATTCCAGGGCGAACGTTAAAGAAATTTTCCTTGAAATTTAGATTGCATTAATCGCTGTAATTTTGACATAGGATCCCAGTAAACATTAACATGAATAGCAAAAATTGCGAAAAATTGCTCGATTCTGCCCCGGCGGAGATGTAAAACATACTAATTAAAAGTGCAAGGATTAATAAATGCCAGATTGATGCTTTTAATTGCTCATTTTACAGGTACATGGGCTTATGGACCGATTTTTTACATTCTATGCTGCTATTCAAAATATCTGAGTTTTTCTGGAATAGTATGAAATCCTACAATGCATTTGACTTGATGACGGGAGAGCATGCAACAGAAAATATTGCAGTAATTCGACGATGACATATTGACTACAAATTGTAGTCCCATGTACCGATAAGGATTGAGTAGTTGATAATGCTACAATGCATTTGACTTGATGACGGGAGAGCATGCAACAGAAAATATTGCAGTAATTCGACGATGACATATTGACTACAAATTGTAGTCACATGTACCGATAAGGATTGAGTAGGTGATAATGCTACAATGCATTTGACTTGATGACGGGAGAGCATGCAACAGAAAATATTGCAGTAATTCGATGATGACATATTGACTACAAATTGTAGTCACATGTACCGATAAGGATTGAGTAGTTGATAATGCTACAATGCATTTGACTTGATGACGGGAGAGCATGCAACAGAAAATATTGCAGTAATTCGACGATGACATATTGACTACAAATTGTAGTCACATGTACCGATAAGGATTGAGTAGTTGATAATGCTACATTGCATTTGACTTGATGACGGGAGAGCATGCAACAGAAAATATTGCAGTAATTCGACGATGACATATTGACTACAAATTGTAGTCACATGTACCGATAAGGATTGAGTAGTTGATAATGCTACAATGCATTTGACTTGATGACGGGAGAGCATGCAACAGAAAATATTGCAGTAATTCGACGATGACATATTGACTACAAATTGTAGTCACATGTACGATAAGGATTGAGTAGTTGATAATGCTACAATGCATTTGACTTGATAACGGGAGAGCATGCAACAGAAAATATTGCAGTAATTCGACGATGACATATTGGCTACAAATTGTAGTCACATGTACCGATAAGGATTGAGTAGTTGATAATGCTACAATGCATTTGACTTGATAACGGGAGAGCATGCAACAGAAAATATTGCAGTAATTCGACGATGACATATTGACTACAAATTGTAGTCACATGTACCGATAAAGATTGAGTAGTTGATAATGCTACAATTCATTTGACTTGATGACGGGAGAGCATGGAACAGAAAATATTGCAGTAATTCGACGATGACATATTGGCTACAAATTGTAGTCACATGTACCGATAAGGATTGAGTAGTTGATAATGCTACAATGCATTTGACTTGATGACGGGAGAGCATGCAACAGAAAAAATTGCAGTAATTCGACGATGACATATTGACTACAAATTGTAGTCACATGTACCGATAAGGATTGAATAGTTGATAATGCTACAATGTATTTGACTTGATAACGGGAGAGCATGCAACAGAAAATATTGCAGTAATTCGACGATGACATATTGACTACAAATTGTAGTCACATGTACCGATAAGGATTGAGTAGTTGATAATGCTACAATGCATTTGACTTGATGACGGGAGAGCATGCAACAGAAAATATTGCAGGAATTCGATGATGACATATTGTCTACAAATTGTAGTCACATGTACCGATAAGGATTGAGTAGTTGATAATGCTACAATGCATTTGACTTGATGACGGGAGAGCATGCAACAGAAAATATTGCAGTAATTCGACGATGACATATTGACTACAAATTGTAGTCACATGTACCGATAAGGATTGAGTAGTTGATAATGCTACAATGCATTTGACTTGATGACGGGAGAGCATGCAACAGAAAATATTGCAGTAATTCGACGATGACATATTGACTACAAATTGTAGTCACATGTACCGATAAGGATTGAGTAGTTGATAATGCTACAATGCATTTGACTTGATGACGGGAGAGCATGCAACAGAAAATATTGCAGTAATTCGACGATGACATATTGACTACAAATTGTAGTCACATGTACCGATAAGGATTGAGTAGTTGATAATGCTACAATGCATTTGACTTGATGACGGGAGAGCATGCAACAGAAAATATTGCAGTAATTCGACGATGACATATTGACTACAAATTGCAGTCACATGTACCGATAAGGATTGAGTAGTTGATAATGCTACAATGCATTTGACTTGATGACGGGAGAGCATACAACAGAAAATATTGCAATAATTCGACGATGACATATTGACTACAAATTGTAGTCACATGTACCGATAAGGATTGAGTAGTTGATAATGCTACAATGCATTTGACTTGATGACGGGAGAGCATGGAACAGAAAATATTGCAGTAATTCGACGATGACATATTGGCTACAAATTGTAGTCACATGTACCGATAAGGATTGAGTAGTTGATAATGCTACAATGCATTTGACTTGATGACGGGAGAGCATGCAACAGAAAAAATTGCAGTAATTCGACGATGACATATTGACTACAAATTGTAGTCACATGTACCGGTAAGGATTGAATAGTTGATAATGCTACAATGTATTTGACTTGATGACGGGAGAGCATGCAACGGAAAATATTGCAGTAATTCGACGATGACATATTGACTACAAATTGTAGTCCCATGTACCGATAAGGATTGAGTAGTTGATAATGCTACAATGCATTTGACTTGATGACGGCAGAGCATGCAACAGAAAATATTGCAGGAATTCGATGATGACATATTGTCTACAAATTGTAGTCACATGTACCGATAAGGATTGAGTAGTTGATAATGCTACAATGCATTTGACTTGATGACGGCAGAGCATGCAACAGAAAATATTGCAGGAATTCGATGATGACATATTGTCTACAAATTGTAGTCACATGTACCGATAAGGATTGAGTAGTTGATAATGCTACAATGCATTTGACTTGATGACGGGAGAGCATGCAACAGAAAATATTGCAGTAATTCGACGATGACATATTGACTACAAATTGTAGTCACATGTACCGATAAGGATTGAGTAGTTGATAATGCTACAATGCATTTGACTTGATGACGGAGAGCATGCAACAGAAAATATTGCAGTAATTCGACGATGACATATTGACTACAAATTGTAGTCACATGTACCGATAAGGATTGAGTAGTTGATAATGCTACAATGCATTTGACTTGATGACGGGAGAGCATGCAACAGAAAATATTGCAGTAATTCGACGATGACATATTGACTACAAATTGTAGTCACATGTACCGATAAGGATTGAGTAGTTGATAATGCTACAATGCATTTGACTTGATGACGGGAGAGCATGCAACAGAAAATATTGCAGTAACTCGACGATGACATATTGACTACAAATTGCAGTCACATGTACCGATAAGGATTGAGTAGTTGATAATGCTACAATGCATTTGACTTGATAACGGGAGAGCATGCAACAGAAAATATTGCAGTAATTCGACGATGACATATTGACTACAAATTGTAGTCACATGTACCGATAAGGATTGAGTAGTTGATAATGCTACAATGCATTTGACTTGATGACGGGAGAGCATGCAACAGAAAATATTGCAGTAATTCGACGATGACATATTGACTACAAATTGTAGTCACATGTACCGATAAGGATTGAGTAGTTGATAATGCTACAATGCATTTGACTTGATGACGGGAGAGCATGCAACAGAAAATATTGCAGTAATTCGACGATGACATATTGACTACAAATTGTAGTCACATGTACCGATAAGGATTGAGTAGTTGATAATGCTACAATGCATTTGACTTGATGACGGGAGAGCATGCAACAGAAAATATTGCAGTAATTCGACGATGACATATTGACTACAAATTGTAGTCACATGTATCGATAAGGATTGAGTAGTTGATAATGCTACAATGCATTTGACTTGATGACGGGAGAGCATGCAACAGAAAATATTGCAGTAATTCGACGATGACATATTGACTACAAATTGTAGTCACATGTACCGATAAGGATTGAGTAGTTGATAATGCTACAATGCATTTGACTTGATAACGGGAGAGCATGCAACAGAAAATATTGCAGTAATTCGACGATGACATATTGACTACAAATTGTAGTCACATGTACCGATAAGGATTGAGTAGTTGATAATGCTACAATGTATTTGACTTGATAACGGGAGAGCATGCAACAGAAAATATTGCAGTAATTCGACGATGACATATTGACTACAAATTGTAGTCACATGTACCGATAAGGATTGAGTAGTTGATAATGCTACAATGCATTTGACTTGATGACGGGAGAGCATGGAACAGAAAATATTGCAGTAATTCGACGATGACATATTGGCTACAAATTGTAGTCACATGTACCGATAAGGATTGAGTAGTTGATAATGCTACAATGCATTTGACTTGATGACGGGAGAGCATGCAACAGAAAATATTGCAGGAATTCGATGATGACATATTGTCTACAAATTGTAGTCACATGTACCGATAAGGATTGAGTAGTTGATAATGCTACAATGCATTTGACTTGATGACGGCAGAGCATGCAACAGAAAATATTGCAGGAATTCGATGATGACATATTGTCTACAAATTGTAGTCACATGTACCGATAAGGATTGAGTAGTTGATAATGCTACAATGCATTTGACTTGATGACGGGAGAGCATGCAACAGAAAATATTGCAGTAATTCGACGATGACATATTGACTACAAATTGTAGTCACATGTACCGATAAGGATTGAGTAGTTGATAATGCTACAATGCATTTGACTTGATGACGGAGAGCATGCTACAGAAAATATTGCAGTAATTCGACGATGACATATTGACTACAAATTGTAGTCACATGTACCGATAAGGATTGAGTAGTTGATAATGCTACAATGCATTTGACTTGATGACGGGAGAGCATGCAACAGAAAATATTGCAGTAATTCGACGATGACATATTGACTACAAATTGTAGTCACATGTACCGATAAGGATTGAGTAGTTGATAATGCTACAATGCATTTGACTTGATGACGGGAGAGCATGCAACAGAAAATATTGCAGTAACTCGACGATGACATATTGACTACAAATTGCAGTCACATGTACCGATAAGGATTGAGTAGTTGATAATGCTACAATGCATTGACTTGATAACGGGAGAGCATGCAACAGAAAATATTGCAGTAATTCGACGATGACATATTGACTACAAATTGTAGTCACATGTACCGATAAGGATTGAGTAGTTGATAATGCTACAATGCATTTGACTTGATGACGGGAGAGCATGCAACAGAAAATATTGCAGTAATTCGACGATGACATATTGACTACAAATTGTAGTCACATGTACCGATAAGGATTGAGTAGTTGATAATGCTACAATGCATTTGACTTGATGACGGGAGAGCATGCAACAGAAAATATTGCAGTAATTCGACGATGACATATTGACTACAAATTGTAGTCACATGTACCGATAAGGATTGAGTAGTTGATAATGCTACAATGCATTTGACTTGATGACGGGAGAGCATGCAACAGAAAATATTGCAGTAATTCGACGATGACATATTGACTACAAATTGTAGTCACATGTACCGATAAGGATTGAGTAGTTGATAATGCTACAATGCATTTGACTTGATGACGGGAGAGCATGCAACAGAAAATATTGCAGTAATTCGACGATGACATATTGACTACAAATTGTAGTCACATGTACCGATAAGGATTGAGTAGTTGATAATGCTACAATGCATTTGACTTGATAACGGGAGAGCATGCAACAGAAAATATTGCAGTAATTCGACGATGACATATTGACTACAAATTGTAGTCACATGTACCGATAAGGATTGAGTAGTTGATAATGCTACAATGCATTTGACTTGATGACGGGAGAGCATGCAACAGAAAATATTGCAGTAATTCGACGATGACATATTGACTACAAATTGTAGTCACATGTACCGATAAGGATTGAATAGTTGATAATGCTACAATGTATTTGACTTGATAACGGGAGAGCATGCAACAGAAAATATTGCAGTAATTCGACGATGACATATTGACTACAAATTGCAGTCACATGTACCGATAAGGATTGAGTAGTTGATAATGCTACAATGCATTTGACTTGATAACGGGAGAGCATGCAACAGAAAATATTGCAGTAATTCGACGATGACATATTGACTACAAATTGTAGTCACATGTACCGATAAGGATTGAGTAGTTGATAATGCTACAATGCATTTGACTTGATGACGGGAGAGCATGCAACAGAAAATATTGCAGTAATTCGACGATGACATATTGACTACAAATTGTAGTCACATGTACCGATAAGGATTGAGTAGTTGATAATGCTACAATGCATTTGACTTGATGACGGGAGAGCATGCAACAGAAAATATTGCAGTAATTCGACGATGACATATTGACTACAAATTGTAGTCACATGTACCGATAAGGATTGAATAGTTGATAATGCTACAATGTATTTGACTTGATAACGGGAGAGCATGCAACAGAAAATATTGCAGTAATTCGACGATGACATATTGACTACAAATTGTAGTCACATGTACCGATAAGGATTGAGTAGTTGATATAGCTACAATGCATTTGACTTGATGACGGGAGAGCATAGAACTGAAAATATTGCAGTAATTCGACGATGACATATTGACTACAAATTGTAGTCACATGTACCGATAAGGATTGAGTAGTTGATAATGCTACAATGCATTTGACTTGATGACGGGAGAGCATGCAACAGAAAATATTGCAGTAATTCGACGATGACATATTGACTACAAATTGTAGTCACATGTACCGATAAGGATTGAGTAGTTGATAATGCTACAATGCATTTGACTTGATGACGGGAGAGCATGCAACAGAAAATATTGCAGTAATTCGACGATGACATATTGACTACAAATTGTAGTCACATGTACCGATAAGGATTGAGTAGTTGATAATGCTACAATGCATTTGACTTGATAACGGGAGAGCATGCAACAGAAAATATTGCAGGAATTCCATGATGACATATTGTCTACAAATTGTAGTCACATGTACCGATAAGGATTGAGTAGTTGATATAGCTACAATGCATTTGACTTGATGACGGGAGAGCATGCAACAGAAAATATTGCAGTAATTCGACGATGACATATTGACTACAAATTGTAGTCATACGTACCGATAAGGATTGAGTAGTTGATAATGCTACAATGCATTTGACTTGATGACGGCAGAGCATGCAACAGAAAATATTGCAGTAATTCGACGATGACATATTGACTACAAATTGTAGTCACATGTACCGATAAGGATTGAGTAGTTGATAATGCTACAATGCATTTGACTTGATGACGGGAGAGCATGCAACAGAAAATATTGCAGTAATTCGACGATGACATATTGACTACAAATTGTAGTCACATGTACCGATAAGGATTGAGTAGTTGATAATGCTACAATGCATTTGACTTGATGACGGCAGAGCATGCAACAGAAAATATTGCAGTAATTCGACGATGACATATTGACTACAAATTGTAGTCACATGTACCGATAAGGATTGAGTAGTTGATAATGCTACAATGCATTTGACTTGATGACGGGAGAGCATGCAACAGAAAATATTGCAGTAATTCGACGATGACATATTGACTACAAATTGTAGTCACATGTACCGATAAGGATTGAGTAGTTGATAATGCTACAATGCATTTGACTTGATGACGGGAGAGCATGCAACAGAAAATATTGCAGTAATTCGACGATGACATATTGACTACAAATTGTAGTCACATGTACCGATAAGGATTGAGTAGTTGATAATGCTACAATGCATTTGACTTGATGACGGGAGAGCATGCAACAGAAAATATTGCAGTAATTCGACGATGACATATTGACTACAAATTGTAGTCACATGTACCGATAAGGATTGAGTAGTTGATAATGCTACAATGCATTTGACTTGATAACGGGAGAGCATGCAACAGAAAATATTGCAGTAATTCGACGATGACATATTGACTACAAATTGTAGTCACATGTACCGATAAGGATTGAGTAGTTGATAATGCTACAATGCATTTGACTTGATGACGGGAGAGCATGCAACAGAAAATATTGCAGGAATTCGATGATGACATATTGTCTACAAATTGTAGTCACATGTACCGATAAGGATTGAGTAGTTGATAATGCTACAATGCATTTGACTTGATGACGGCAGAGCATGCAACAGAAAATATTGCAGTAATTCGACGATGACATATTGACTACAAATTGTAGTCACATGTACCGATAAGGATTGAGTAGTTGATAATGCTACAATGCATTTGACTTGATGACGGCAGAGCATGCAACAGAAAATATTGCAGTAATTCGACGATGACATATTGACTACAAATTGTAGTCACATGTACCGATAAGGATTGAATAGTTGATAATGCTACAATGTATTTGACTTGATAACGGGAGAGCATGCAACAGAAAATATTGCAGTAATTCGACGATGACATATTGACTACAAATTGTAGTCACATGTACCGATAAGGATTGAGTAGTTGATATAGCTACAATGCATTTGACTTGATGACGGGAGAGCATAGAACTGAAAATATTGCAGTAATTCGACGATGACATATTGACTACAAATTGTAGTCACATGTACCGATAAGGATTGAGTAGTTGATAATGCTACAATGCATTTGACTTGATGACGGAGAGCATGCAACAGAAAATATTGCAGTAATTCGACGATGACATATTGACTACAAATTGTAGTCACATGTACCGATAAGGATTGAGTAGTTGATAATGCTACAATGCATTTGACTTGATGACGGGAGAGCATGCAACAGAAAATATTGCAGTAATTCGACGATGACATATTGACTACAAATTGTAGTCACATGTACCGATAAGGATTGAGTAGGTGATAATGCTACAATGCATTTGACTTGATACGGGAGAGCATGCAACAGAAAATATTGCAGTAATTCGATGATGACATATTGACTACAAATTGTAGTCACATGTACCGATAAGGATTGAATAGTTGATAATGCTACAATACATTTGACTTGATGACGGGAGAGCATGCAACAGAAAATATTGCAGTAATTCGACGATGACATATTGACTACAAATTGTAGTCACATGTACCGATAAGGATTGAGTAGTTGATAATGCTACAATGCATTTGACTTGATGACGGGAGAGCATGCAACAGAAAATATTGCAGTAATTCGACGATGACATATTGACTACAAATTGTAGTCACATGTACCGATAAGGATTGAGTAGTTGATAATGCTACAATGCATTTGACTTGATGACGGGAGAGCATGCAACAGAAAATATTGCAGTAATTCGACGATGACATATTGACTACAAATTGTAGTCACATGTACCGATAAGGATTGAGTAGTTGATAATGCTACAATGCATTTGACTTGATGACGGGAGAGCATGCAACAGAAAATATTGCAGTAATTCGACGATGACATATTGACTACAAATTGTAGTCACATGTACCGATAAGGATTGAGTAGTTGATAATGCTACAATGCATTTGACTTGATGACGGGAGAGCATGCAACAGAAAATATTGCAGTAATTCGACGATGACATATTGACTACAAATTGTAGTCACATGTACCGATAAGGATTGAGTAGTTGATAATGCTACAATGCATTTGACTTGATGACGGGAGAGCATGCAACAGAAAATATTGCAGTAATTCGACGATGACATATTGACTACAAATTGTAGTCACATGTACCGATAAGGATTGAGTAGTTGATAATGCTACAATGCATTTGACTTGATGACGGGAGAGCATGCAACAGAAAATATTGCAGTAATTCGACGATGACATATTGACTACAAATTGTAGTCACATGTACCGATAAGGATTGAGTAGTTGATAATGCTACAATGCATTTGACTTGATAACGGGAGAGCATGCAACAGAAAATATTGCAGTAATTCGACGATGACATATTGACTACAAATTGTAGTCACATGTACCGATAAGGATTGAGTAGTTGATAATGCTACAATGCATTTGACTTGATGACGGGAGAGCATGCAACAGAAAATATTGCAGGAATTCGATGATGACATATTGACTACAAATTGTAGTCACATGTACCGATAAGGATTGAGTAGTTGATAATGCTACAATGCATTTGACTTGATGACGGCAGAGCATGCAACAGAAAATATTGCAGTAATTCGACGATGACATATTGACTACAAATTGTAGTCACATGTACCGATAAGGATTGAGTAGTTGATAATGCTACAATGCATTTGACTTGATGACGGGAGAGCATGCAACAGAAAATATTGCAGTAATTCGACGATGACATATTGACTACAAATTGTAGTCACATGTACCGATAAGGATTGAGTAGTTGATAATGCTACATTGCATTTGACTTGATGACGGGAGAGCATGCAACAGAAAATATTGCAGTAATTCGACGATGACATATTGACTACAAATTGTAGTCACATGTACCGATAAGGATTGAGTAGTTGATAATGCTACAATGCATTTGACTTGATGACGGGAGAGCATGCAACAGAAAATATTGCAGTAATTCGACGATGACATATTGACTACAAATTGTAGTCACATGTACCGATAAGGATTGAGTAGTTGATAATGCTACAATGCATTTGACTTGATGACGGGAGAGCATGCAACAGAAAATATTGCAGTAATTCGACGATGACATATTGACTACAAATTGTAGTCACATGTACCGATAAGGATTGAGTAGTTGATAATGCTACAATGCATTTGACTTGATGACGGGAGAGCATGCAACAGAAAATATTGCAGTAATTCGACGATGACATATTGACTACAAATTGTAGTCACATGTACCGATAAGGATTGAGTAGTTGATAATGCTACAATGCATTTGACTTGATAACGGGAGAGCATGCAACAGAAAATATTGCAGTAATTCGACGATGACATATTGACTACAAATTGTAGTCACATGTACCGATAAAAATTGAGTAGTTGATAATGCTACAATGCATTTGACTTGATGACGGGAGAGCATGCAACAGAAAATATTGCAGTAATTCGACGATGACATATTGGCTACAAATTGTAGTCACATGTACCGATAAGGATTGAGTAGTTGATAATGCTACAATGCATTTGACTTGATGACGGGAGAGCATGCAACAGAAAATATTGCAGTAATTCGACGATGACATATTGACTACAAATTGTAGTCACATGTACCGATAAGGATTGAGTAGTTGATAATGCTACAATGCATTTGACTTGATGACGGGAGAGCATGCAACAGAAAATATTGCAGTAATTCGACGATGACATATTGACTACAAATTGTAGTCACATGTACCGATAAGGATTGAGTAGTTGATAATGCTACAATGCATTTGACTTGATGACGGGAGAGCATGCAACAGAAAATATTGCAGTAATTCGACGATGACATATTGACTACAAATTGTAGTCACATGTACCGATAAGGATTGAGTAGTTGATAATGCTACAATGCATTTGACTTGATGACGGGAGAGCATGCAACAGAAAATATTGCAGTAATTCGACGATGACATATTGACTACAAATTGTAGTCACATGTACCGATAAGGATTGAGTAGTTGATAATGCTACAATGCATTTGACTTGATAACGGGAGAGCATGCAACAGAAAATATTGCAGTAATTCGACGATGACATATTGACTACAAATTGTAGTCACATGTACCGATAAGGATTGAGTAGTTGATAATGCTACAATGCATTTGACTTGATGACGGGAGAGCATGCAACAGAAAATATTGCAGTAATTCGACGATGACATATTGACTACAAATTGTAGTCACATGTACCGATAAGGATTGAGTAGTTGATAATGCTACAATGCATTTGACTTGATGACGGGAGAGCATGCAACAGAAAATATTGCAGTAATTCGACGATGACATATTGACTACAAATTGTAGTCACATGTACCGATAAGGATTGAGTAGTTGATAATGCTACAATGCATTTGACTTGATAACGGGAGAGCATGCAACAGAAAATATTGCAGTAATTCGACGATGACATATTGACTACAAATTGTAGTCACATGTACCGATAAGGATTGAGTAGTTGATAATGCTACAATGCATTTGACTTGATGACGGGAGAGCATGCAACAGAAAATATTGCAGTAATTCGACGATGACATATTGACTACAAATTGTAGTCACATGTACCGATAAGGATTGAGTAGTTGATAATGCTACAATGCATTTGACTTGATGACGGGAGAGCATGCAACAGAAAATATTGCAGTAATTCGACGATGACATATTGACTACAAATTGTAGTCACATGTACCGATAAGGATTGAGTAGTTGATAATGCTACAATGCATTTGACTTGATGACGGGAGAGCATGCAACAGAAAATATTGCAGTTATTCGACGATGACATATTGACTACAAATTGTAGTCACATGTACCGATAAGGATTGAGTAGTTGATAATGCTACAATGCATTTGACTTGATGACGGGAGAGCATGCAACAGAAAATATTGCAGTAATTCGACGATGACATATTGACTACAAATTGTAGTCACATGTACCGATAAGGATTGAGTAGTTGATAATGCTACAATGCATTTGACTTGATAACGGGAGAGCATGCAACAGAAAATATTGCAGTAATTCGACGATGACATATTGACTACAAATTGTAGTCACATGTACCGATAAGGATTGAGTAGTTGATAATGCTACAATGCATTTGACTTGATGACGGGAGAGCATGCAACAGAAAATATTGCAGTAATTCGACGATGACATATTGACTACAAATTGTAGTCACATGTACCGATAAGGATTGAGTAGTTGATAATGCTACAATGCATTTGACTTGATAACGGGAGAGCATGCAACAGAAAATATTGCAGTAATTCGACGATGACATATTGACTACAAATTGTAGTCACATGTACCGATAAGGATTGAGTAGTTGATAATGCTACAATGCATTTGACTTGATGACGGGAGAGCATGCAACAGAAAATATTGCAGTAATTCGACGATGACATATTGACTACAAATTGTAGTCACATGTACCGATAAGGATTGAGTAGTTGATAATGCTACAATGCATTTGACTTGATGACGGGAGAGCATGCAACAGAAAATATTGCAGTAATTCGACGATGACATATTGACTACAAATTGTAGTCACATGTACCGATAAGGATTGAGTAGTTGATAATGCTACAATGCATTTGACTTGATGACGGGAGAGCATGCAACAGAAAATATTGCAGTAATTCGACGATGACATATTGACTACAAATTGTAGTCACATGTACCGATAAGGATTGAGTAGTTGATAATGCTACAATGCATTTGACTTGATGACGGGAGAGCATGCAACAGAAAATGTTGCAGTAATTCGACGATGACATATTGACTACAAATTGCAGTCACATGTACCGATAAGGATTGAGTAGTTGATAATGCTACAATGCATTTGACTTGATAACGGGAGAGCATGCAACAGAAAATATTGCAGTAATTCGACGATGACATATTGACTACAAATTGTAGTCACATGTACCGATAAGGATTGAGTAGTTGATAATGCTACAATGCATTTGACTTGATGACGGGAGAGCATGCAACAGAAAATATTGCAGTAATTCGACGATGACATATTGACTACAAATTGTA
The DNA here is from genome assembly GCA_907163375.1 of Prostheceraeus crozeri. Classification (NCBI taxonomy): domain Eukaryota; kingdom Metazoa; phylum Platyhelminthes; order Polycladida; family Euryleptidae; genus Prostheceraeus; species Prostheceraeus crozeri. Next base: position 95,547 of record CAJQUW010006711.1, read on the forward strand.
GTCACATGTACCGATAAGGATTGAGTAGTTGATAATGCTACAATGCATTTGACTTGATGACGGGAGAGCATGCAACAGAAAATATTGCAGTAATTCGACGATGACATATTGACTACAAATTGTAGTCACATGTACCGATAAGGATTGAGTAGTTGATAATGCTACAATGCATTTGACTTGATGACGGGAGAGCATGCAACAGAAAATATTGCAGTAATTCGACGATGACATATTGACTACAAATTGTAGTCACATGTACCGATAAGGATTGAGTAGTTGATAATGCTACAATGCATTTGACTTGATAACGGGAGAGCATGCAACAGAAAATATTGCAGTAATTCGACGATGACATATTGACTACAAATTGTAGTCACATGTACCGATAAGGATTGAGTAGTTGATAATGCTACAATGCATTTGACTTGATGACGGGAGAGCATGCAACAGAAAATATTGCAGTAATTCGACGATGACATATTGACTACAAATTGTAGTCACATGTACCGATAAGGATTGAGTAGTTGATAATGCTACAATGCATTTGACTTGATGACGGGAGAGCATGCAACAGAAAATATTGCAGTAATTCGACGATGACATATTGACTACAAATTGTAGTCACATGTACCGATAAGGATTGAGTAGTTGATAATGCTACAATGCATTTGACTTGATGACGGGAGAGCATGCAACAGAAAATATTGCAGTAATTCGACGATGACATATTGACTACAAATTGTAGTCACATGTACCGATAAGGATTGAGTAGTTGATAATGCTACAATGCATTTGACTTGATGACGGGAGAGCATGCAACAGAAAATGTTGCAGTAATTCGACGATGACATATTGACTACAAATTGCAGTCACATGTACCGATAAGGATTGAGTAGTTGATAATGCTACAATGCATTTGACTTGATGACGGAGAGCATGCAACAGAAAATATTGCAGTAATTCGACGATGACATATTGACTACAAATTGTAGTCACATGTACCGATAAGGATTGAGTAGTTGATAATGCTACAATGCATTTGACTTGATGACGGGAGAGCATGCAACAGAAAATATTGCAGTAATTCGACGATGACATATTGACTACAAATTGTAGTCACATGTACCGATAAGGATTGAGTAGTTGATAATGCTACAATGCATTTGACTTGATGACGGGAGAGCATGCAACAGAAAATATTGCAGTAATTCGACGATGACATATTGACTACAAATTGTAGTCACATGTACCGATAAGGATTGAGTAGTTGATAATGCTACAATGCATTTGACTTGATGACGGGAGAGCATGCAACAGAAAATATTGCAGTAATTCGACGATGACATATTGACTACAAATTGTAGTCACATGTACCGATAAGGATTGAGTAGTTGATAATGCTACAATGCATTTGACTTGATGACGGGAGAGCATGCAACAGAAAATATTGCAGTAATTCGACGATGACATATTGACTACAAATTGTAGTCACATGTACCGATAAGGATTGAGTAGTTGATAATGCTACAATGCATTTGACTTGATGACGGGAGAGCATGCAACAGAAAATATTGCAGTAATTCGACGATGACATATTGACTACAAATTGTAGTCACATGTACCGATAAGGATTGAGTAGTTGATAATGCTACAATGCATTTGACTTGATAACGGGAGAGCATGCAACAGAAAATATTGCAGTAATTCGACGATGACATATTGACTACAAATTGTAGTCACATGTACCGATAAGGATTGAATACTTGATAATGCTACAATGCATTTGACTTGATAACGGGAGAGCATAGAACAGAAAATATTGCAGTAATTCGACGATGACATATTGACTACAAATTGTAGTCACATGTACCGATAAGGATTGAGTAGTTGATAATGCTACAATGCATTTGACTTGATGACGGGAGAGCATGCAACAGAAAATATTGCAGTAATTCGACGATGACATATTGACTACAAATTGTAGTCACATGTACCGATAAGGATTGAGTAGTTGATAATGCTACAATGCATTTGACTTGATGACGGGAGAGCATGCAACAGAAAATATTGCAGTAATTCGACGATGACATATTGACTACAAATTGTAGTCACATGTACCGATAAGGATTGAGTAGTTGATAATGCTACAATGCATTTGACTTGATGACGGGAGAGCATGCAACAGAAAATATTGCAGTAATTCGACGATGACATATTGACTACAAATTGTAGTCACATGTACCGATAAGGATTGAGTAGTTGATAATGCTACAATGCATTTGACTTGATGACGGGAGAGCATGCAACAGAAAATATTGCAGTAATTCGACGATGACATATTGACTACAAATTGTAGTCACATGTACCGATAAGGATTGAGTAGTTGATAATGCTACAATGCATTTGACTTGATGACGGGAGAGCATGCAACAGAAAATATTGCAGTAATTCGACGATGACATATTGACTACAAATTGTAGTCACATGTACCGATAAGGATTGAGTAGTTGATAATGCTACAATGCATTTGACTTGATGACGGGAGAGCATGCAACAGAAAATATTGCAGTAATTCGACGATGACATATTGACTACAAATTGTAGTCACATGTACCGATAAGGATTGAGTAGTTGATAATGCTACAATGCATTTGACTTGATGACGGGAGAGCATGCAACAGAAAATATTGCAGTAATTCGACGATGACATATTGACTACAAATTGTAGTCACATGTACCGATAAGGATTGAGTAGTTGATAATGCTACAATGCATTTGACTTGATGGGAGAGCATGCAACAGAAAATTATTCGACGATGACATATTGACTACAAATTGTAGTCACATGTAACCGATAAGGATTGAGTAGTTGATAATGCTACATTGCAGTAATTCGACGATGACATATTGACTACAAATTGTAGTCACATGTACCGATAAGGATTGAGTAGTTGATAATGCTACAATGCATTTGACTTGATGACGGGAGAGCATGCAACAGAAAATATTGCAGTAATTCGACGATGACATATTGACTACAAATTGTAGTCACATGTACCGATAAGGATTGAGTAGTTGATAATGCTACAATGCATTTGACTTGATGACGGGAGAGCATGCAACAGAAAATATTGCAGTAATTCGACGATGACATATTGACTACAAATTGTAGTCACATGTACCGATAAGGATTGAGTAGTTGATAATGCTACAATGCATTTGACTTGATGACGGGAGAGCATGCAACAGAAAATATTGCAGTAATTCGACGATGACATATTGACTACAAATTGTAGTCACATGTACCGATAAGGATTGAGTAGTTGATAATGCTACAATGCATTTGACTTGATGACGGGAGAGCATGCAACAGAAAATATTGCAGTAATTCGACGATGACATATTGACTACAAATTGTAGTCACATGTACCGATAAGGATTGAGTAGTTGATAATGCTACAATGCATTTGACTTGATGACGGGAGAGCATGCAACAGAAAATATTGCAGTAATTCGACGATGACATATTGACTACAAATTGTAGTCACATGTACCGATAAGGATTGAGTAGTTGATAATGCTACAATGCATTTGACTTGATGACGGGAGAGCATGCAACAGAAAATATTGCAGTAATTCGACGATGACATATTGACTACAAATTGTAGTCACATGTACCGATAAGGATTGAGTAGTTGATAATGCTACAATGCATTTGACTTGATGACGGGAGAGCATGCAACAGAAAATATTGCAGTAATTCGACGATGACATATTGACTACAAATTGTAGTCACATGTACCGATAAGGATTGAGTAGTTGATAATGCTACAATGCATTTGACTTGATGACGGGAGAGCATGCAACAGAAAATATTGCAGTAATTCGACGATGACATATTGACTACAAATTGTAGTCACATGTACCGATAAGGATTGAGTAGTTGATAATGCTACAATGCATTTGACTTGATGACGGGAGAGCATGCAACAGAAAATATTGCAGTAATTCGACGATGACATATTGACTACAAATTGTAGTCACATGTACCGATAAGGATTGAGTAGTTGATAATGCTACAATGCATTTGACTTGATGACGGGAGAGCATGCAACAGAAAATATTGCAGTAATTCGACGATGACATATTGACTACAAATTGTAGTCACATGTACCGATAAGGATTGAGTAGTTGATAATGCTACAATGCATTTGACTTGATGACGGGAGAGCATGCAACAGAAAATATTGCAGTAATTCGACGATGACATATTGACTACAAATTGTAGTCACATGTACCGATAAGGATTGAGTAGTTGATAATGCTACAATGCATTTGACTTGATGACGGCAGAGCATGCAACAGAAAATATTGCAGTAATTCGACGATGACATATTGACTACAAATTGTAGTCACATGTACCGATAAGGATTGAGTAGTTGATAATGCTACAATGCATTTGACTTGATGACGGGAGAGCATGCAACAGAAAATATTGCAGTAATTCGACGATGACATATTGACTACAAATTGTAGTCACATGTACCGATAAGGATTGAGTAGTTGATAATGCTACAATGCATTTGACTTGATGACGGGAGAGCATGCAACAGAAAATATTGCAGTAATTCGACGATGACATATTGACTACAAATTGTAGTCACATGTACCGATAAGGATTGAGTAGTTGATAATGCTACAATGCATTTGACTTGATGACGGGAGAGCATGCAACAGAAAAATTTGCAGTAATTCGACGATGACATATTGACTACAAATTGTAGTCACATGTACCGATAAGGATTGAGTAGTTGATAATGCTACAATGCATTTGACTTGATGACGGGAGAGCATGCAACAGAAAATATTGCAGTAATTCGACGATGACATATTGACTACAAATTGTAGTCACATGTACCGATAAGGATTGAGTAGTTGATAATGCTACAATGCATTTGACTTGATGACGGGAGAGCATGCAACAGAAAATATTGCAGTAATTCGACGATGACATATTGACTACAAATTGTAGTCACATGTACCGATAAGGATTGAGTAGTTGATAATGCTACAATGCATTTGACTTGATGACGGGAGAGCATGCAACAGAAAATATTGCAGTAATTCGACGATGACATATTGACTACAAATTGTAGTCACATGTACCGATAAGGATTGAGTAGTTGATAATGCTACAATGCATTTGACTTGATGACGGAGAGCATGCAACAGAAAATATTGCAGTAATTCGACGATGACATATTGACTACAAATTGTAGTCACATGTACCGATAAGGATTGAGTAGTTGATAATGCTACAATGCATTTGACTTGATGACGGGAGAGCATGCAACAGAAAATATTGCAGTAATTCGACGATGACATATTGACTACAAATTGTAGTCACATGTACCGATAAGGATTGAGTAGTTGATAATGCTACAATGCATTTGACTTGATGACGGGAGAGCATGCAACAGAAAATATTGCAGTAATTCGACGATGACATATTGACTACAAATTGTAGTCACATGTACCGATAAGGATTGAGTAGTTGATAATGCTACAATGCATTTGACTTGATGACGGGAGAGCATGCAACAGAAAATATTGCAGTAATTCGACGATGACATATTGACTACAAATTGTAGTCACATGTACCGATAAGGATTGAGTAGTTGATAATGCTACAATGCATTTGACTTGGTGACGGGAGATCATGCAACAGAAAATATTGCAGTAATTCGACGATGACATTGACTACAAATTGTAGTCACTGATGACGGTACCGATAAGGATTGAGTAGTTGATAATGCTACAATGCATTTGACTTGATGACGGGAGAGCATGCAACAGGATGACATATTGACTACAAATTGTAGTCACATGTACCGATAAGGATTGAGTAGTGATAATGCTACAATGCATTTGACTTGATGACGGAGAGCATGCAACAGAAAATATTGCAGTAATTCGACGATGACATATTGACTACAAATTGTAGTCACATGTACCGATAAGGATTGAGTAGTTGATAATGCTACAATGCATTTGACTTGATGACGGGAGAGCATGCAACAGAAAATATTGCAGTAATTCGACGATGACATATTGACTACAAATTGTAGTCACATGTACCGATAAGGATTGAGTAGTTGATAATGCTACAATGCATTTGACTTGATGACGGGAGAGCATGCAACAGAAAATATTGCAGTAATTCGACGATGACATATTGACTACAAATTGTAGTCACATGTACCGATAAGGATTGAGTAGTTGATAATGCTACAATGCATTTGACTTGATGACGGGAGAGCATGCAACAGAAAATATTGCAGTAATTCGACGATGACATATTGACTACAAATTGTAGTCACATGTACCGATAAGGATTGAGTAGTTGATAATGCTACAATGCATTTGACTTGATGACGGGAGAGCATGCAACAGAAAATATTGCAGTAATTCGACGATGACATATTGACTACAAATTGTAGTCACATGTACCGATAAGGATTGAGTAGTTGATAATGCTACAATGCATTTGACTTGATGACGGGAGAGCATGCAACAGAAAATATTGCAGTAATTCGACGATGACATATTGACTACAAATTGTAGTCACATGTACCGATAAGGATTGAGTAGTTGATAATGCTACAATGCATTTGACTTGATGACGGGAGAGCATGCAACAGAAAATATTGCAGTAATTCGACGATGACATATTGACTACAAATTGTAGTCACATGTACCGATAAGGATTGAGTAGTTGATAATGCTACAATGCATTTGACTTGATGACGGGAGAGCATGCAACAGAAAATATTGCAGTAATTCGACGATGACATATTGACTACAAATTGTAGTCACATGTACCGATAAGGATTGAGTAGTTGATAATGCTACAATGCATTTGACTTGATGACGGGAGAGCATGCAACAGAAAATATTGCAGTAATTCGACGATGACATATTGACTACAAATTGTAGTCACATGTACCGATAAGGATTGAGTAGTTGATAATGCTACAATGCATTTGACTTGATGACGGGAGAGCATGCAACAGAAAATATTGCAGTAATTCGACGATGACATATTGACTACAAATTGTAGTCACATGTACCGATAAGGATTGAGTAGTTGATAATGCTACAATGCATTTGACTTGATGACGGGAGAGCATGCAACAGAAAATATTGCAGTAATTCGACGATGACATATTGACTACAAATTGTAGTCACATGTACCGATAAGGATTGAGTAGTTGATAATGCTACAATGCATTTGACTTGATGACGGGAGAGCATGCAACAGAAAATATTGCAGTAATTCGACGATGACATATTGACTACAAATTGTAGTCACATGTACCGATAAGGATTGAGTAGTTGATAATGCTACAATGCATTTGACTTGATGACGGAGAGCAAGCAACAGAAAATATTGCAGTAATTCGACGATGACATATTGACTACAAATTGTAGTCACATGTACCGATAAGGATTGAGTAGTTGATAATGCTACAATGCATTTGACTTGATGACGGGAGAGCATGCAACAGAAAATATTGCAGTAATTCGACGATGACATATTGACTACAAATTGTAGTCACATGTACCGATAAGGATTGAATAGTTGATAATGCTGCAATGCATTTGACTTGATGACGGGAGATCATGCAACAGAAAATATTGCAGTAATTCGACGATGACATATTGACTACAAATTGTAGTCACATGTACCGATAAGGATTGAGTAGTTGATAATGCTACAATGCATTTGACTTGATGACGGGAGAGCATGCAACAGAAAATATTGCAGTAATTCGACGATGACATATTGACTACAAATTGTAGTCACATGTACCGATAAGGATTGAGTAGTTGATAATGCTACAATGCATTTGACTTGATGACGGAGAGCATGCAACAGAAAATATTGCAGTAATTCGACGATGACATATTGACTACAAATTGTAGTCACATGTACCGATAAGGATTGAGTAGTTGATAATGCTACAATGCATTTGACTTGATGACGGGAGAGCATGCAACAGAAAATATTGCAGTAATTCGACGATGACATATTGACTACAAATTGTAGTCACATGTACCGATAAGGATTGAGTAGTTGATAATGCTACAATGCATTTGACTTGATGACGGGAGAGCATGCAACAGAAAATATTGCAGTAATTCGACGATGACACATTGTCTACATGTACCGATAAGGATTGAGTAGTTGATAATGCTACAATGCATTTGATGACGGGAGAGCATAGAACAGAAAATATTGCAGTAATTCGACGATGACATATTGACTACAAATTGTAGTCACATGTACCGATAAGGATTGAGTAGTTGATAATGCTACAATGCATTTGACTTGATGACGGGAGAGCATGCAACAGAAAATATTGCAGTAATTCGACGATGACATATTGACTACAAATTGTAGTCACATGTACCGATAAGGATTGAGTAGTTGATAATGCTACAATGCATTTGACTTGATGACGGGAGAGCATGCAACAGAAAATATTGCAGTAATTCGACGATGACATATTGACTACAAATTGTAGTCACATGTACCGATAAGGATTGAGTAGTTGATAATGCTACAATGCATTTGACTTGATGACGGGAGAGCATGCAACAGAAAATATTGCAGTAATTCGACGATGACATATTGACTACAAATTGTAGTCACATGTACCGATAAGGATTGAGTAGTTGATAATGCTACAATGCATTTGACTTGATGACGGGAGAGCATGCAACAGAAAATATTGCAGTAATTCGACGATGACATATTGACTACAAATTGTAGTCACATGTACCGATAAGGATTGAGTAGTTGATAATGCTACAATGCATTTGACTTGATGACGGGAGAGCATGCAACAGAAAATATTGCAGTAATTCGACGATGACATATTGACTACAAATTGTAGTCACATGTACCGATAAGGATTGAGTAGTTGATAATGCTACAATGCATTTGACTTGATGACGGGAGAGCATGCAACAGAAAATATTGCAGTAATTCGACGATGACATATTGACTACAAATTGTAGTCACATGTACCGATAAGGATTGAGTAGTTGATAATGCTACAATGCATTTGACTTGATGACGGGAGAGCATGCAACAGAAAATATTGCAGTAATTCGACGATGACATATTGACTACAAATTGTAGTCACATGTACCGATAAGGATTGAGTAGTTGATAATGCTACAATGCATTTGACTTGATGACGGGAGAGCATGCAACAGAAAATATTGCAGTAATTCGACGATGACATATTGACTACAAATTGTAGTCACATGTACCGATAAGGATTGAGTAGTTGATAATGCTACAATGCATTTGACTTGATGACGGGAGAGCATGCAACAGAAAATATTGCAGTAATTCGACGATGACATATTGACTACAAATTGTAGTCACATGTACCGATAAGGATTGAGTAGTTGATAATGCTACAATGCATTTGACTTGATGACGGGAGAGCATGCAACAGAAAATATTGCAGTAATTCGACGATGACATATTGACTACAAATTGTAGTCACATGTACCGATAAGGATTGAGTAGTTGATAATGCTACAATGCATTTGACTTGATGACGGGAGAGCATGCAACAGAAAATATTGCAGTAATTCGACGATGACATATTGACTACAAATTGTAGTCACATGTACCGATAAGGATTGAGTAGTTGATAATGCTACAATGCATTTGACTTGATGACGGGAGAGCATGCAACAGAAAATATTGCAGTAATTCGACGATGACATATTGACTACAAATTGTAGTCACATGTACCGATAAGGATTGAGTAGTTGATAATGCTACAATGCATTTGACTTGATGACGGGAGAGCATGCAACAGAAAATATTGCAGTAATTCGACGATGACATATTGACTACAAATTGTAGTCACATGTACCGATAAGGATTGAGTAGTTGATAATGCTACAATGCATTTGACTTGATGACGGGAGAGCATGCAACAGAAAATATTGCAGTAATTCGACGATGACATATTGACTACAAATTGTAGTCACATGTACCGATAAGGATTGAGTAGTTGATAATGCTACAATGCATTTGACTTGATGACGGGAGAGCATGCAACAGAAAATATTGCAGTAATTCGACGATGACATATTGACTACAAATTGTAGTCACATGTACCGATAAGGATTGAGTAGTTGATAATGCTACAATGCATTTGACTTGATGACGGGAGAGCATGCAACAGAAAATATTGCAGTAATTCGACGATGACATATTGACTACAAATTGTAGTCACATGTACCGATAAGGATTGAGTAGTTGATAATGCTACAATGCATTTGACTTGATGACGGGAGAGCATGCAACAGAAAATATTGCAGTAATTCGACGATGACATATTGACTACAAATTGTAGTCACATGTACCGATAAGGATTGAGTAGTTGATAATGCTACAATGCATTTGACTTGATAATGCTACAATGCATTTGACTTGATGACGGAGAGCATGCAACAGAAAATATTGCAGTAATTCGACGATGACATATTGACTACAAATTGTAGTCACATGTACCGATAAGGATTGAGTAGTTGATAATGCTACAATGCATTTGACTTGATGACGGGAGAGCATGCAACAGAAAATATTGCAGTAATTCGACGATGACATATTGACTACAAATTGTAGTCACATGTACCGATAAGGATTGAGTAGTTGATAATGCTACAATGCATTTGACTTGATGACGGGAGAGCATGCAACAGAAAATATTGCAGTAATTCGACGATGACATATTGACTACAAATTGTAGTCACATGTACCGATAAGGATTGAGTAGTTGATAATGCTACAATGCATTTGACTTGTTTACGTGAGAGCATGCAACAGAAAATATTGCAGTAATTCGACGATGACATATTGACTACAAATTGTAGTCACATGTACCGATAAGGATTGAGTAGTTGATAATGCTACAATGCATTTGACTTGATGACGGGAGAGCATGCAACAGAAAATATTGCAGTAATTCGACGATGACATATTGACTACAAATTGTAGTCACATGTACCGATAAGGATTGAGTAGTTGATAATGCTACAATGCATTTGACTTGATGACGGGAGAGCATGCAACAGAAAATATTGCAGTAATTCGACGATGACATATTGACTACAAATTGTAGTCACATGTACCGATAAGGATTGAGTAGTTGATAATGCTACAATGCATTTGACTTGATGACGGGAGAGCATGCAACAGAAAATATTGCAGTAATTCGACGATGACATATTGACTACAAATTGTAGTCACATGTACCGATAAGGATTGAGTAGTTGATAATGCTACAATGCATTTGACTTGATGACGGGAGAGCATGCAACAGAAAATATTGCAGTAATTCGACGATGACATATTGACTACAAATTGTAGTCACATGTACCGATAAGGATTGAGTAGTTGATAATGCTACAATGCATTTGACTTGATGACGGGAGAGCATGCAACAGAAAATATTGCAGTAATTCGACGATGACATATTGACTACAAATTGTAGTCACATGTACCGATAAGGATTGAGTAGTTGATAATGCTACAATGCATTTGACTTGATGACGGGAGAGCATGCAACAGAAAATATTGCAGTAATTCGACGATGACATATTGACTACAAATTGTAGTCACATGTACCGATAAGGATTGAGTAGTTGATAATGCTACAATGCATTTGACTTGATGACGGGAGAGCATGCAACAGAAAATATTGCAGTAATTCGACGATGACATATTGACTACAAATTGTAGTCACATGTACCGATAAGGATTGAGTAGTTGATAATGCTACAATGCATTTGACTTGATGACGGGAGAGCATGCAACAGAAAATATTGCAGTAATTCGACGATGACATATTGACTACAAATTGTAGTCACATGTACCGATAAGGATTGAGTAGTTGATAATGCTACAATGCATTTGACTTGATGACGGGAGAGCATGCAACAGAAAATATTGCAGTAATTCGACGATGACATATTGACTACAAATTGTAGTCACATGTACCGATAAGGATTGAGTAGTTGATAATGCTACAATGCATTTGACTTGATGACGGGAGAGCATGCAACAGAAAATATTGCAGTAATTCGACGATGACATATTGACTACAAATTGTAGTCACATGTACCGATAAGGATTGAGTAGTTGATAATGCTACAATGCATTTGACTTGATGACGGGAGAGCATGCAACAGAAAATATTGCAGTAATTCGACGATGACATATTGACTACAAATTGTAGTCACATGTACCGATAAGGATTGAGTAGTTGATAATGCTACAATGCATTTGACTTGATGACGGGAGAGCATGCAACAGAAAATATTGCAGTAATTCGACGATGACATATTGACTACAAATTGTAGTCACATGTACCGATAAGGATTGAGTAGTTGATAATGCTACAATGCATTTGACTTGATGACGGGAGAGCATGCAACAGAAAATATTGCAGTAATTCGACGATGACATATTGACTACAAATTGTAGTCACATGTACCGATAAGGATTGAGTAGTTGATAATGCTACAATGCATTTGACTTGATGACGGGAGAGCATGCAACAGAAAATATTGCAGTAATTCGACGATGACATATTGACTACAAATTGTAGTCACATGTACCGATAAGGATTGAGTAGTTGATAATGCTACAATGCATTTGACTTGATGACGGGAGAGCATGCAACAGAAAATATTGCAGTAATTCGACGATGACATATTGACTACAAATTGTAGTCACATGTACCGATAAGGATTGAGTAGTTGATAATGCTACAATGCATTTGACTTGATGACGGAGAGCATGCAACAGAAAATATTGCAGTAATTCGACGATGACATATTGACTACAAATTGTAGTCACATGTACCGATAAGGATTGAGTAGTTGATAATGCTACAATGCATTTGACTTGATGACGGGAGAGCATGCAACAGAAAATATTGCAGTAATTCGACGATGACATATTGACTACAAATTGTAGTCACATGTACCGATAAGGATTGAGTAGTTGATAATGCTACAATGCATTTGACTTGATGACGGGAGAGCATGCAACAGAAAATATTGCAGTAATTCGACGATGACATATTGACTACAAATTGTAGTCACATGTACCGATAAGGATTGAGTAGTTGATAATGCTACAATGCATTTGACTTGATGACGGGAGAGCATGCAACAGAAAATATTGCAGTAATTCGACGATGACATATTGACTACAAATTGTAGTCACATGTACCGATAAGGATTGAGTAGTTGATAATGCTACAATGCATTTGACTTGATGACGGGAGAGCATGCAACAGAAAATATTGCAGTAATTCGACGATGACATATTGACTACAAATTGTAGTCACATGTACCGATAAGGATTGAGTAGTTGATAATGCTACAATGCATTTGACTTGATGACGGGAGAGCATGCAACAGAAAATATTGCAGTAATTCGACGATGACATATTGACTACAAATTGTAGTCACATGTACCGATAAGGATTGAGTAGTTGATAATGCTACAATGCATTTGACTTGATGACGGGAGAGCATGCAACAGAAAATATTGCAGTAATTCGACGATGACATATTGACTACAAATTGTAGTCACATGTACCGATAAGGATTGAGTAGTTGATAATGCTACAATGCATTTGACTTGATGACGGGAGAGCATGCAACAGAAAATATTGCAGTAATTCGACGATGACATATTGACTACAAATTGTAGTCACATGTACCGATAAGGATTGAGTAGTTGATAATGCTACAATGCATTTGACTTGATGACGGGAGAGCATGCAACAGAAAATATTGCAGTAATTCGACGATGACATATTGACTACAAATTGTAGTCACATGTACCGATAAGGATTGAGTAGTTGATAATGCTACAATGCATTTGACTTGATGACGGGAGAGCATGCAACAGAAAATATTGCAGTAATTCGACGATGACATATTGACTACAAATTGTAGTCACATGTACCGATAAGGATTGAGTAGTTGATAATGCTACAATGCATTTGACTTGATGACGGGAGAGCATGCAACAGAAAATATTGCAGTAATTCGACGATGACATATTGACTACAAATTGTAGTCACATGTACCGATAAGGATTGAGTAGTTGATAATGCTACAATGCATTTGACTTGATGACGGGAGAGCATGCAACAGAAAATATTGCAGTAATTCGACGATGACATATTGACTACAAATTGTAGTCACATGTACCGATAAGGATTGAGTAGTTGATAATGCTACAATGCATTTGACTTGATGACGGGAGAGCATGCAACAGAAAATATTGCAGTAATTCGACGATGACATATTGACTACAAATTGTAGTCACATGTACCGATAAGGATTGAGTAGTTGATAATGCTACAATGCATTTGACTTGATGACGGGAGAGCATGCAACAGAAAATATTGCAGTAATTCGACGATGACATATTGACTACAAATTGTAGTCACATGTACCGATAAGGATTGAGTAGTTGATAATGCTACAATGCATTTGACTTGATGACGGGAGAGCATGCAACAGAAAATATTGCAGTAATTCGACGATGACATATTGACTACAAATTGTAGTCACATGTACCGATAAGGATTGAGTAGTTGATAATGCTACAATGCATTTGACTTGATGACGGGAGAGCATGCAACAGAAAATATTGCAGTAATTCGACGATGACATATTGACTACAAATTGTAGTCACATGTACCGATAAGGATTGAGTAGTTGATAATGCTACAATGCATTTGACTTGATGACGGGAGAGCATGCAACAGAAAATATTGCAGTAATTCGACGATGACATATTGACTACAAATTGTAGTCACATGTACCGATAAGGATTGAGTAGTTGATAATGCTACAATGCATTTGACTTGATGACGGGAGAGCATGCAACAGAAAATATTGCAGTAATTCGACGATGACATATTGACTACAAATTGTAGTCACATGTACCGATAAGGATTGAGTAGTTGATAATGCTACAATGCATTTGACTTGATGACGGGAGAGCATGCAACAGAAAATATTGCAGTAATTCGACGATGACATATTGACTACAAATTGTAGTCACATGTACCGATAAGGATTGAGTAGTTGATAATGCTACAATGCATTTGACTTGATGACGGGAGAGCATGCAACAGAAAATATTGCAGTAATTCGACGATGACATATTGACTACAAATTGTAGTCACATGTACCGATAAGGATTGAGTAGTTGATAATGCTACAATGCATTTGACTTGATGACGGGAGAGCATGCAACAGAAAATATTGCAGTAATTCGACGATGACATATTGACTACAAATTGTAGTCACATGTACCGATAAGGATTGAGTAGTTGATAATGCTACAATGCATTTGACTTGATGACGGGAGAGCATGCAACAGAAAATATTGCAGTAATTCGACGATGACATATTGACTACAAATTGTAGTCACATGTACCGATAAGGATTGAGTAGTTGATAATGCTACAATGCATTTGACTTGATGACGGGAGAGCATGCAACAGAAAATATTGCAGTAATTCGACGATGACATATTGACTACAAATTGTAGTCACATGTACCGATAAGGATTGAGTAGTTGATAATGCTACAATGCATTTGACTTGATGACGGGAGAGCATGCAACAGAAAATATTGCAGTAATTCGACGATGACATATTGACTACAAATTGTAGTCACATGTACCGATAAGGATTGAGTAGTTGATAATGCTACAATGCATTTGACTTGATGACGGGAGAGCATGCAACAGAAAATATTGCAGTAATTCGACGATGACATATTGACTACAAATTGTAGTCACATGTACCGATAAGGATTGAGTAGTTGATAATGCTACAATGCATTTGACTTGATGACGGGAGAGCATGCAACAGAAAATATTGCAGTAATTCGACGATGACATATTGACTACAAATTGTAGTCACATGTACCGATAAGGATTGAGTAGTTGATAATGCTACAATGCATTTGACTTGATGACGGGAGAGCATGCAACAGAAAATATTGCAGTAATTCGACGATGACATATTGACTACAAATTGTAGTCACATGTACCGATAAGGATTGAGTAGTTGATAATGCTACAATGCATTTGACTTGATGACGGGAGAGCATGCAACAGAAAATATTGCAGTAATTCGACGATGACATATTGACTACAAATTGTAGTCACATGTACCGATAAGGATTGAGTAGTTGATAATGCTACAATGCATTTGACTTGATGACGGGAGAGCATGCAACAGAAAATATTGCAGTAATTCGACGATGACATATTGACTACAAATTGTAGTCACATTGTACGATAAAGATTTGAGTAGTTGATAATGCTACAATGCATTTGACTTGATGACGGGAGATCATGCAACAGAAAATATTGCAGTAATTCGACGATGACATATTGACTACAAATTGTAGTCACATGTACCGATAAGGATTGAGTAGTTGATAATGCTACAATGCATTTGACTTGATGACGGGAGAGCATGCAACAGAAAATATTGCAGTAATTCGACGATGACATATTGACTACAAATTGTAGTCACATGTACCGATAAGGATTGAGTAGTTGATAATGCTACAATGCATTTGACTTGATGACGGGAGAGCATGCAACAGAAAATATTGCAGTAATTCGACGATGACATATTGACTACAAATTGTAGTCACATGTACCGATAAGGATTGAGTAGTTGATAATGCTACAATGCATTTGACTTGATGACGGGAGAGCATGCAACAGAAAATATTGCAGTAATTCGACGATGACATATTGACTACAAATTGTAGTCACATGTACCGATAAGGATTGAGTAGTTGATAATGCTACAATGCATTTGACTTGATGACGGGAGAGCATGCAACAGAAAATATTGCAGTAATTCGACGATGACATATTGACTACAAATTGTAGTCACATGTACCGATAAGGATTGAGTAGTTGATAATGCTACAATGCATTTGACTTGATGACGGGAGAGCATGCAACAGAAAATATTGCAGTAATTCGACGATGACATATTGACTACAAATTGTAGTCACATGTACCGATAAGGATTGAGTAGTTGATAATGCTACAATGCATTTGACTTGATGACGGGAGAGCATGCAACAGAAAATATTGCAGTAATTCGACGATGACATATTGACTACAAATTGTAGTCACATGTACCGATAAGGATTGAGTAGTTGATAATGCTACAATGCATTTGACTTGATGACGGGAGAGCATGCAACAGAAAATATTGCAGTAATTCGACGATGACATATTGACTACAAATTGTAGTCACATGTACCGATAAGGATTGAGTAGTTGATAATGCTACAATGCATTTGACTTGATGACGGGAGAGCATGCAACAGAAAATATTGCAGTAATTCGACGATGACATATTGACTACAAATTGTAGTCACATGTACCGATAAGGATTGAGTAGTTGATAATGCTACAATGCATTTGACTTGATGACGGGAGAGCATGCAACAGAAAATATTGCAGTAATTCGACGATGACATATTGACTACAAATTGTAGTCACATGTACCGATAAGGATTGAGTAGTTGATAATGCTACAATGCATTTGACTTGATGACGGGAGAGCATGCAACAGAAAATATTGCAGTAATTCGACGATGACATATTGACTACAAATTGTAGTCACATGTACCGATAAGGATTGAGTAGTTGATAATGCTACAATGCATTTGACTTGATGACGGGAGAGCATGCAACAGAAAATATTGCAGTAATTCGACGATGACATATTGACTACAAATTGTAGTCACATGTACCGATAAGGATTGAGTAGTTGATAATGCTACAATGCATTTGACTTGATGACGGCAGAGCATTCAACAGAAAATATTGCAGTAATTCGACGATGACATATTGACTACAAATTGTAGTCACATGTACCGATAAGGATTGAGTAGTTGATAATGCTACAATGCATTTGACTTGATGACGGGAGAGCATGCAACAGAAAATATTGCAGTAATTCGACGATGACATATTGACTACAAATTGTAGTCACATGTACCGATAAGGATTGAGTAGTTGATAATGCTACAATGCATTTGACTTGATGACGGGAGAGCATGCAACAGAAAATATTGCAGTAATTCGACGATGACATATTGACTACAAATTGTAGTCACATGTACCGATAAGGATTGAGTAGTTGATAATGCTACAATGCATTTGACTTGATGACGGGAGAGCATGCAACAGAAAATATTGCAGTAATTCGACGATGACATATTGACTACAAATTGTAGTCACATGTACCGATAAGGATTGAGTAGTTGATAATGCTACAATGCATTTGACTTGATGACGGGAGAGCATGCAACAGAAAATATTGCAGTAATTCGACGATGACATATTGACTACAAATTGTAGTCACATGTACCGATAAGGATTGAGTAGTTGATAATGCTACAATGCATTTGACTTGATGACGGGAGAGCATGCAACAGAAAATATTGCAGTAATTCGACGATGACATATTGACTACAAATTGTAGTCACATGTACCGATAAGGATTGAGTAGTTGATAATGCTACAATGCATTTGACTTGATGACGGGAGAGCATGCAACAGAAAATATTGCAGTAATTCGACGATGACATATTGACTACAAATTGTAGTCACATGTACCGATAAGGATTGAGTAGTTGATAATGCTACAATGCATTTGACTTGATGACGGGAGAGCATGCAACAGAAAATATTGCAGTAATTCGACGATGACATATTGACTACAAATTGTAGTCACATGTACCGATAAGGATTGAGTAGTTGATAATGCTACAATGCATTTGACTTGATGACGGGAGAGCATGCAACAGAAAATATTGCAGTAATTCGACGATGACATATTGACTACAAATTGTAGTCACATGTACCGATAAGGATTGAGTAGTTGATAATGCTACAATGCATTTGACTTGATGACGGGAGAGCATGCAACAGAAAATATTGCAGTAATTCGACGATGACATATTGACTACAAATTGTAGTCACATGTACCGATAAGGATTGAGTAGTTGATAATGCTACAATGCATTTGACTTGATGACGGGAGAGCATGCAACAGAAAATATTGCAGTAATTCGACGATGACATATTGACTACAAATTGTAGTCACATGTACCGATAAGGATTGAGTAGTTGATAATGCTACAATGCATTTGACTTGATGACGGGAGAGCATGCAACAGAAAATATTGCAGTAATTCGACGATGACATATTGACTACAAATTGTAGTCACATGTACCGATAAGGATTGAGTAGTTGATAATGCTACAATGCATTTGACTTGATGACGGGAGAGCATGCAACAGAAAATATTGCAGTAATTCGACGATGACATATTGACTACAAATTGTAGTCACATGTACCGATAAGGATTGAGTAGTTGATAATGCTACAATGCATTTGACTTGATGACGGGAGAGCATGCAACAGAAAATATTGCAGTAATTCGACGATGACATATTGACTACAAATTGTAGTCACATGTACCGATAAGGATTGAGTAGTTGATAATGCTACAATGCATTTGACTTGATGACGGGAGAGCATGCAACAGAAAATATTGCAGTAATTCGACGATGACATATTGACTACAAATTGTAGTCACATGTACCGATAAGGATTGAGTAGTTGATAATGCTACAATGCATTTGACTTGATGACGGGAGAGCATGCAACAGAAAATATTGCAGTAATTCGACGATGACATATTGACTACAAATTGTAGTCACATGTACCGATAAGGATTGAGTAGTTGATAATGCTACAATGCATTTGACTTGATGACGGGAGAGCATGCAACAGAAAATATTGCAGTAATTCGACGATGACATATTGACTACAAATTGTAGTCACATGTACCGATAAGGATTGAGTAGTTGATAATGCTACAATGCATTTGACTTGATGACGGGAGAGCATGCAACAGAAAATATTGCAGTAATTCGACGATGACATATTGACTACAAATTGTAGTCACATGTACCGATAAGGATTGAGTAGTTGATAATGCTACAATGCATTTGACTTGATGACGGGAGAGCATGCAACAGAAAATATTGCAGTAATTCGACGATGACATATTGACTACAAATTGTAGTCACATGTACCGATAAGGATTGAGTAGTTGATAATGCTACAATGCATTTGACTTGATGACGGGAGAGCATGCAACAGAAAATATTGCAGTAATTCGACGATGACATATTGACTACAAATTGTAGTCACATGTACCGATAAGGATTGAGTAGTTGATAATGCTACAATGCATTTGACTTGATGACGGGAGAGCATGCAACAGAAAATATTGCAGTAATTCGACGATGACATATTGACTACAAATTGTAGTCACATGTACCGATAAGGATTGAGTAGTTGATAATGCTACAATGCATTTGACTTGATGACGGGAGAGCATGCAACAGAAAATATTGCAGTAATTCGACGATGACATATTGACTACAAATTGTAGTCACATGTACCGATAAGGATTGAGTAGTTGATAATGCTACAATGCATTTGACTTGATGACGGGAGAGCATGCAACAGAAAATATTGCAGTAATTCGACGATGACATATTGACTACAAATTGTAGTCACATGTACCGATAAGGATTGAGTAGTTGATAATGCTACAATGCATTTGACTTGATGACGGGAGAGCATGCAACAGAAAATATTGCAGTAATTCGACGATGACATATTGACTACAAATTGTAGTCACATGTACCGATAAGGATTGAGTAGTTGATAATGCTACAATGCATTTGACTTGATGACGGGAGAGCATGCAACAGAAAATATTGCAGTAATTCGACGATGACATATTGACTACAAATTGTAGTCACATGTACCGATAAGGATTGAGTAGTTGATAATGCTACAATGCATTTGACTTGATGACGGGAGAGCATGCAACAGAAAATATTGCAGTAATTCGACGATGACATATTGACTACAAATTGTAGTCACATGTACCGATAAGGATTGAGTAGTTGATAATGCTACAATGCATTTGACTTGATGACGGGAGAGCATGCAACAGAAAATATTGCAGTAATTCGACGATGACATATTGACTACAAATTGTAGTCACATGTACCGATAAGGATTGAGTAGTTGATAATGCTACAATGCATTTGACTTGATGACGGGAGAGCATGCAACAGAAAATATTGCAGTAATTCGACGATGACATATTGACTACAAATTGTAGTCACATGTACCGATAAGGATTGAGTAGTTGATAATGCTACAATGCATTTGACTTGATGACGGGAGAGCATGCAACAGAAAATATTGCAGTAATTCGACGATGACATATTGACTACAAATTGTAGTCACATGTACCGATAAGGATTGAGTAGTTGATAATGCTACAATGCATTTGACTTGATGACGGGAGAGCATGCAACAGAAAATATTGCAGTAATTCGACGATGACATATTGACTACAAATTGTAGTCACATGTACCGATAAGGATTGAGTAGTTGATAATGCTACAATGCATTTGACTTGATGACGGGAGAGCATGCAACAGAAAATATTGCAGTAATTCGACGATGACATATTGACTACAAATTGTAGTCACATGTACCGATAAGGATTGAGTAGTTGATAATGCTACAATGCATTTGACTTGATGACGGGAGAGCATGCAACAGAAAATATTGCAGTAATTCGACGATGACATATTGACTACAAATTGTAGTCACATGTACCGATAAGGATTGAGTAGTTGATAATGCTACAATGCATTTGACTTGATGACGGGAGAGCATGCAACAGAAAATATTGCAGTAATTCGACGATGACATATTGACTACAAATTGTAGTCACATGTACCGATAAGGATTGAGTAGTTG
The DNA here is from genome assembly GCA_907163375.1 of Prostheceraeus crozeri. NCBI lineage: Eukaryota > Metazoa > Platyhelminthes > Polycladida > Euryleptidae > Prostheceraeus > Prostheceraeus crozeri. The sequence goes on from CAJQUW010006711.1 coordinate 117,581, forward strand.
ATAATGCTACAATGCATTTGACTTGATGACGGGAGAGCATGCAACAGAAAATATTGCAGTAATTCGACGATGACATATTGACTACAAATTGTAGTCACATGTACCGATAAGGATTGAGTAGTTGATAATGCTACAATGCATTTGACTTGATGACGGGAGAGCATGCAACAGAAAATATTGCAGTAATTCGACGATGACATATTGACTACAAATTGTAGTCACATGTACCGATAAGGATTGAGTAGTTGATAATGCTACAATGCATTTGACTTGATGACGGGAGAGCATGCAACAGAAAATATTGCAGTAATTCGACGATGACATATTGACTACAAATTGTAGTCACATGTACCGATAAGGATTGAGTAGTTGATAATGCTACAATGCATTTGACTTGATGACGGGAGAGCATGCAACAGAAAATATTGCAGTAATTCGACGATGACATATTGACTACAAATTGTAGTCACATGTACCGATAAGGATTGAGTAGTTGATAATGCTACAATGCATTTGACTTGATGACGGGAGAGCATGCAACAGAAAATATTGCAGTAATTCGACGATGACATATTGACTACAAATTGTAGTCACATGTACCGATAAGGATTGAGTAGTTGATAATGCTACAATGCATTTGACTTGATGACGGGAGAGCATGCAACAGAAAATATTGCAGTAATTCGACGATGACATATTGACTACAAATTGTAGTCACATGTACCGATAAGGATTGAGTAGTTGATAATGCTACAATGCATTTGACTTGATGACGGGAGAGCATGCAACAGAAAATATTGCAGTAATTCGACGATGACATATTGACTACAAATTGTAGTCACATGTACCGATAAGGATTGAGTAGTTGATAATGCTACAATGCATTTGACTTGATGACGGGAGAGCATGCAACAGAAAATATTGCAGTAATTCGACGATGACATATTGACTACAAATTGTAGTCACATGTACCGATAAGGATTGAGTAGTTGATAATGCTACAATGCATTTGACTTGATGACGGGAGAGCATGCAACAGAAAATATTGCAGTAATTCGACGATGACATATTGACTACAAATTGTAGTCACATGTACCGATAAGGATTGAGTAGTTGATAATGCTACAATGCATTTGACTTGATGACGGGAGAGCATGCAACAGAAAATATTGCAGTAATTCGACGATGACATATTGACTACAAATTGTAGTCACATGTACCGATAAGGATTGAGTAGTTGATAATGCTACAATGCATTTGACTTGATGACGGGAGAGCATGCAACAGAAAATATTGCAGTAATTCGACGATGACATATTGACTACAAATTGTAGTCACATGTACCGATAAGGATTGAGTAGTTGATAATGCTACAATGCATTTGACTTGATGACGGGAGAGCATGCAACAGAAAATATTGCAGTAATTCGACGATGACATATTGACTACAAATTGTAGTCACATGTACCGATAAGGATTGAGTAGTTGATAATGCTACAATGCATTTGACTTGATGACGGGAGAGCATGCAACAGAAAATATTGCAGTAATTCGACGATGACATATTGACTACAAATTGTAGTCACATGTACCGATAAGGATTGAGTAGTTGATAATGCTACAATGCATTTGACTTGATGACGGGAGAGCATGCAACAGAAAATATTGCAGTAATTCGACGATGACATATTGACTACAAATTGTAGTCACATGTACCGATAAGGATTGAGTAGTTGATAATGCTACAATGCATTTGACTTGATGACGGGAGAGCATGCAACAGAAAATATTGCAGTAATTCGACGATGACATATTGACTACAAATTGTAGTCACATGTACCGATAAGGATTGAGTAGTTGATAATGCTACAATGCATTTGACTTGATGACGGGAGAGCATGCAACAGAAAATATTGCAGTAATTCGACGATGACATATTGACTACAAATTGTAGTCACATGTACCGATAAGGATTGAGTAGTTGATAATGCTACAATGCATTTGACTTGATGACGGGAGAGCATGCAACAGAAAATATTGCAGTAATTCGACGATGACATATTGACTACAAATTGTAGTCACATGTACCGATAAGGATTGAGTAGTTGATAATGCTACAATGCATTTGACTTGATGACGGGAGAGCATGCAACAGAAAATATTGCAGTAATTCGACGATGACATATTGACTACAAATTGTAGTCACATGTACCGATAAGGATTGAGTAGTTGATAATGCTACAATGCATTTGACTTGATGACGGGAGAGCATGCAACAGAAAATATTGCAGTAATTCGACGATGACATATTGACTACAAATTGTAGTCACATGTACCGATAAGGATTGAGTAGTTGATAATGCTACAATGCATTTGACTTGATGACGGGAGAGCATGCAACAGAAAATATTGCAGTAATTCGACGATGACATATTGACTACAAATTGTAGTCACATGTACCGATAAGGATTGAGTAGTTGATAATGCTACAATGCATTTGACTTGATGACGGGAGAGCATGCAACAGAAAATATTGCAGTAATTCGACGATGACATATTGACTACAAATTGTAGTCACATGTACCGATAAGGATTGAGTAGTTGATAATGCTACAATGCATTTGACTTGATGACGGGAGAGCATGCAACAGAAAATATTGCAGTAATTCGACGATGACATATTGACTACAAATTGTAGTCACATGTACCGATAAGGATTGAGTAGTTGATAATGCTACAATGCATTTGACTTGATGACGGGAGAGCATGCAACAGAAAATATTGCAGTAATTCGACGATGACATATTGACTACAAATTGTAGTCACATGTACCGATAAGGATTGAGTAGTTGATAATGCTACAATGCATTTGACTTGATGACGGGAGAGCATGCAACAGAAAATATTGCAGTAATTCGACGATGACATATTGACTACAAATTGTAGTCACATGTACCGATAAGGATTGAGTAGTTGATAATGCTACAATGCATTTGACTTGATGACGGGAGAGCATGCAACAGAAAATATTGCAGTAATTCGACGATGACATATTGACTACAAATTGTAGTCACATGTACCGATAAGGATTGAGTAGTTGATAATGCTACAATGCATTTGACTTGATGACGGGAGAGCATGCAACAGAAAATATTGCAGTAATTCGACGATGACATATTGACTACAAATTGTAGTCACATGTACCGATAAGGATTGAGTAGTTGATAATGCTACAATGCATTTGACTTGATGACGGGAGAGCATGCAACAGAAAATATTGCAGTAATTCGACGATGACATATTGACTACAAATTGTAGTCACATGTACCGATAAGGATTGAGTAGTTGATAATGCTACAATGCATTTGACTTGATGACGGAGAGCATGCAACAGAAAATATTGCAGTAATTCGACGATGACATATTGACTACAAATTGTAGTCACATGTACCGATAAGGATTGAGTAGTTGATAATGCTACAATGCATTTGACTTGATGACGGGAGAGCATGCAACAGAAAATATTGCAGTAATTCGACGATGACATATTGACTACAAATTGTAGTCACATGTACCGATAAGGATTGAGTAGTTGATAATGCTACAATGCATTTGACTTGATGACGGGAGAGCATGCAACAGAAAATATTGCAGTAATTCGACGATGACATATTGACTACAAATTGTAGTCACATGTACCGATAAGGATTGAGTAGTTGATAATGCTACAATGCATTTGACTTGATGACGGGAGAGCATGCAACAGAAAATATTGCAGTAATTCGACGATGACATATTGACTACAAATTGTAGTCACATGTACCGATAAGGATTGAGTAGTTGATAATGCTACAATGCATTTGACTTGATGACGGGAGAGCATGCAACAGAAAATATTGCAGTAATTCGACGATGACATATTGACTACAAATTGTAGTCACATGTACCGATAAGGATTGAGTAGTTGATAATGCTACAATGCATTTGACTTGATGACGGGAGAGCATGCAACAGAAAATATTGCAGTAATTCGACGATGACATATTGACTACAAATTGTAGTCACATGTACCGATAAGGATTGAGTAGTTGATAATGCTACAATGCATTTGACTTGATGACGGGAGAGCATGCAACAGAAAATATTGCAGTAATTCGACGATGACATATTGACTACAAATTGTAGTCACATGTACCGATAAGGATTGAGTAGTTGATAATGCTACAATGCATTTGACTTGATGACGGGAGAGCATGCAACAGAAAATATTGCAGTAATTCGACGATGACATATTGACTACAAATTGTAGTCACATGTACCGATAAGGATTGAGTAGTTGATAATGCTACAATGCATTTGACTTGATGACGGGAGAGCATGCAACAGAAAATATTGCAGTAATTCGACGATGACATATTGACTACAAATTGTAGTCACATGTACCGATAAGGATTGAGTAGTTGATAATGCTACAATGCATTTGACTTGATGACGGGAGAGCATGCAACAGAAAATATTGCAGTAATTCGACGATGACATATTGACTACAAATTGTAGTCACATGTACCGATAAGGATTGAGTAGTTGATAATGCTACAATGCATTTGACTTGATGACGGGAGAGCATGCAACAGAAAATATTGCAGTAATTCGACGATGACATATTGACTACAAATTGTAGTCACATGTACCGATAAGGATTGAGTAGTTGATAATGCTACAATGCATTTGACTTGATGACGGGAGAGCATGCAACAGAAAATATTGCAGTAATTCGACGATGACATATTGACTACAAATTGTAGTCACATGTACCGATAAGGATTGAGTAGTTGATAATGCTACAATGCATTTGACTTGATGACGGGAGAGCATGCAACAGAAAATATTGCAGTAATTCGACGATGACATATTGACTACAAATTGTAGTCACATGTACCGATAAGGATTGAGTAGTTGATAATGCTACAATGCATTTGACTTGATGACGGGAGAGCATGCAACAGAAAATATTGCAGTAATTCGACGATGACATATTGACTACAAATTGTAGTCACATGTACCGATAAGGATTGAGTAGTTGATAATGCTACAATGCATTTGACTTGATGACGGGAGAGCATGCAACAGAAAATATTGCAGTAATTCGACGATGACATATTGACTACAAATTGTAGTCACATGTACCGATAAGGATTGAGTAGTTGATAATGCTACAATGCATTTGACTTGATGACGGGAGAGCATGCAACAGAAAATATTGCAGTAATTCGACGATGACATATTGACTACAAATTGTAGTCACATGTACCGATAAGGATTGAGTAGTTGATAATGCTACAATGCATTTGACTTGATGACGGGAGAGCATGCAACAGAAAATATTGCAGTAATTCGACGATGACATATTGACTACAAATTGTAGTCACATGTACCGATAAGGATTGAGTAGTTGATAATGCTACAATGCATTTGACTTGATGACGGGAGAGCATGCAACAGAAAATATTGCAGTAATTCGACGATGACATATTGACTACAAATTGTAGTCACATGTACCGATAAGGATTGAGTAGTTGATAATGCTACAATGCATTTGACTTGATGACGGGAGAGCATGCAACAGAAAATATTGCAGTAATTCGACGATGACATATTGACTACAAATTGTAGTCACATGTACCGATAAGGATTGAGTAGTTGATAATGCTACAATGCATTTGACTTGATGACGGGAGAGCATGCAACAGAAAATATTGCAGTAATTCGACGATGACATATTGACTACAAATTGTAGTCACATGTACCGATAAGGATTGAGTAGTTGATAATGCTACAATGCATTTGACTTGATGACGGGAGAGCATGCAACAGAAAATATTGCAGTAATTCGACGATGACATATTGACTACAAATTGTAGTCACATGTACCGATAAGGATTGAGTAGTTGATAATGCTACAATGCATTTGACTTGATGACGGGAGAGCATGCAACAGAAAATATTGCAGTAATTCGACGATGACATATTGACTACAAATTGTAGTCACATGTACCGATAAGGATTGAGTAGTTGATAATGCTACAATGCATTTGACTTGATGACGGGAGAGCATGCAACAGAAAATATTGCAGTAATTCGACGATGACATATTGACTACAAATTGTAGTCACATGTACCGATAAGGATTGAGTAGTTGATAATGCTACAATGCATTTGACTTGATGACGGGAGAGCATGCAACAGAAAATATTGCAGTAATTCGACGATGACATATTGACTACAAATTGTAGTCACATGTACCGATAAGGATTGAGTAGTTGATAATGCTACAATGCATTTGACTTGATGACGGGAGAGCATGCAACAGAAAATATTGCAGTAATTCGACGATGACATATTGACTACAAATTGTAGTCACATGTACCGATAAGGATTGAGTAGTTGATAATGCTACAATGCATTTGACTTGATGACGGGAGAGCATGCAACAGAAAATATTGCAGTAATTCGACGATGACATATTGACTACAAATTGTAGTCACATGTACCGATAAGGATTGAGTAGTTGATAATGCTACAATGCATTTGACTTGATGACGGGAGAGCATGCAACAGAAAATATTGCAGTAATTCGACGATGACATATTGACTACAAATTGTAGTCACATGTACCGATAAGGATTGAGTAGTTGATAATGCTACAATGCATTTGACTTGATGACGGGAGAGCATGCAACAGAAAATATTGCAGTAATTCGACGATGACATATTGACTACAAATTGTAGTCACATGTACCGATAAGGATTGAGTAGTTGATAATGCTACAATGCATTTGACTTGATGACGGGAGAGCATGCAACAGAAAATATTGCAGTAATTCGACGATGACATATTGACTACAAATTGTAGTCACATGTACCGATAAGGATTGAGTAGTTGATAATGCTACAATGCATTTGACTTGATGACGGGAGAGCATGCAACAGAAAATATTGCAGTAATTCGACGATGACATATTGACTACAAATTGTAGTCACATGTACCGATAAGGATTGAGTAGTTGATAATGCTACAATGCATTTGACTTGATGACGGGAGAGCATGCAACAGAAAATATTGCAGTAATTCGACGATGACATATTGACTACAAATTGTAGTCACATGTACCGATAAGGATTGAGTAGTTGATAATGCTACAATGCATTTGACTTGATGACGGGAGAGCATGCAACAGAAAATATTGCAGTAATTCGACGATGACATATTGACTACAAATTGTAGTCACATGTACCGATAAGGATTGAGTAGTTGATAATGCTACAATGCATTTGACTTGATGACGGGAGAGCATGCAACAGAAAATATTGCAGTAATTCGACGATGACATATTGACTACAAATTGTAGTCACATGTACCGATAAGGATTGAGTAGTTGATAATGCTACAATGCATTTGACTTGATGACGGATAGCATGCAACAGAAAATATTGCAGTAATTCGACGATGACATATTGACTACAAATTGTAGTCACATGTACCGATAAGGATTGAGTAGTTGATAATGCTACAATGCATTTGACTTGATGACGGGAGAGCATGCAACAGAAAATATTGCAGTAATTCGACGATGACATATTGACTACAAATTGTAGTCACATGTACCGATAAGGATTGAGTAGTTGATAATGCTACAATGCATTTGACTTGATGACGGGAGAGCATGCAACAGAAAATATTGCAGTAATTCGACGATGACATATTGACTACAAATTGTAGTCACATGTACCGATAAGGATTGAGTAGTTGATAATGCTACAATGCATTTGACTTGATGACGGGAGAGCATGCAACAGAAAATATTGCAGTAATTCGACGATGACATATTGACTACAAATTGTAGTCACATGTACCGATAAGGATTGAGTAGTTGATAATGCTACAATGCATTTGACTTGATGACGGGAGAGCATGGAACAGAAAATATTGCAGTAATTCGACGATGACATATTGACTACAAATTGTAGTCACATGTACCGATAAGGATTGAGTAGTTGATAATGCTACAATGCATTTGACTTGATGACGGGAGAGCATGCAACAGAAAATATTGCAGTAATTCGACGATGACATATTGACTACAAATTGTAGTCACATGTACCGATAAGGATTGAGTAGTTGATAATGCTACAATGCATTTGACTTGATGACGGGAGAGCATGCAACAGAAAATATTGCAGTAATTCGACGATGACATATTGACTACAAATTGTAGTCACATGTACCGATAAGGATTGAGTAGTTGATAATGCTACAATGCATTTGACTTGATGACGGCAGAGCATGCAACAGAAAATATTGCAGTAATTCGACGATGACATATTGACTACAAATTGTAGTCACATGTACCGATAAGGATTGAGTAGTTGATAATGCTACAATGCATTTGACTTGATGACGGGAGAGCATGCAACAGAAAATATTGCAGTAATTCGACGATGACATATTGACTACAAATTGTAGTCACATGTACCGATAAGGATTGAGTAGTTGATAATGCTACAATGCATTTGACTTGATGACGGGAGAGCATGCAACAGAAAATATTGCAGTAATTCGACGATGACATATTGACTACAAATTGTAGTCACATGTACCGATAAGGATTGAGTAGTTGATAATGCTACAATGCATTTGACTTGATGACGGGAGAGCATGCAACAGAAAATATTGCAGTAATTCGACGATGACATATTGACTACAAATTGTAGTCACATGTACCGATAAGGATTGAGTAGTTGATAATGCTACAATGCATTTGACTTGATGACGGGAGAGCATGCAACAGAAAATATTGCAGTAATTCGACGATGACATATTGACTACAAATTGTAGTCACATGTACCGATAAGGATTGAGTAGTTGATAATGCTACAATGCATTTGACTTGATGACGGGAGAGCATGCAACAGAAAATATTGCAGGAATTCGATGATGACATATTGACTACAAATTGTAGTCACATGTACCGATAAGGATTGAGTAGTTGATAATGCTACAATGCATTTGACTTGATGACGGGAGAGCATGCAACAGAAAATATTGCAGTAATTCGACGATGACATATTGACTACAAATTGTAGTCACATGTACCGATAAGGATTGAGTAGTTGATAATGCTACAATGCATTTGACTTGATGACGGGAGAGCATGCAACAGAAAATATTGCAGTAATTCGACGATGACATATTGACTACAAATTGTAGTCACATGTACCGATAAGGATTGAGTAGTTGATAATGCTACAATGCATTTGACTTGATAACGGGAGAGCATGCAACAGAAAATATTGCAGTAATTCGACGATGACATATTGACTACAAATTGTAGTCACATGTACCGATAAGGATTGAGTAGTTGATAATGCTACAATGCATTTGACTTGATGACGGGAGAGCATGGAACAGAAAATATTGCAGTAATTCGACGATGACATATTGACTACAAATTGTAGTCACATGTACCGATAAGGATTGAGTAGTTGATAATGCTACAATGCATTTGACTTGATGACGGGAGAGCATGGAACAGAAAATATTGCAGTAATTCGACGATGACATATTGACTACAAATTGTAGTCACATGTACCGATAAGGATTGAGTAGTTGATAATGCTACAATGCATTTGACTTGATGACGGGAGAGCATGCAACAGAAAATATTGCAGTAATTCGACGATGACATATTGACTACAAATTGTAGTCACATGTACCGATAAGGATTGAGTAGTTGATAATGCTACAATGCATTTGACTTGATGACGGGAGAGCATGCAACAGAAAATATTGCAGTAATTCGACGATGACATATTGACTACAAATTGTAGTCACATGTACCGATAAGGATTGAGTAGTTGATAATGCTACAATGCATTTGACTTGATGACGGGAGAGCATGCAACAGAAAATATTGCAGGAATTCGATGATGACATATTGTCTACAAATTGTAGTCACATGTACCGATAAGGATTGAGTAGTTGATAATGCTACAATGCATTTGACTTGATGACGGGAGAGCATGCAACAGAAAATATTGCAGTAATTCGACGATGACATATTGACTACAAATTGTAGTCACATGTACCGATAAGGATTGAGTAGTTGATAATGCTACAATGCATTTGACTTGATGACGGGAGAGCATGCAACAGAAAATATTGCAGTAATTCGACGATGACATATTGACTACAAATTGTAGTCACATGTACCGATAAGGATTGAGTAGTTGATAATGCTACAATGCATTTGACTTGATGACGGCAGAGCATGCAACAGAAAATATTGCAGTAATTCGACGATGACATATTGACTACAAATTGTAGTCACATGTACCGATAAGGATTGAGTAGTTGATAATGCTACAATGCATTTGACTTGATGACGGGAGAGCATGGAACAGAAAATATTGCAGTAATTCGACGATGACATATTGACTACAAATTGTAGTCACATGTACCGATAAGGATTGAGTAGTTGATAATGCTACAATGCATTTGACTTGATGACGGGAGAGCATGGAACAGAAAATATTGCAGTAATTCGACGATGACATATTGACTACAAATTGTAGTCACATGTACCGATAAGGATTGAGTAGTTGATAATGCTACAATGCATTTGACTTGATGACGGGAGAGCATGCAACAGAAAATATTGCAGTAATTCGACGATGACATATTGACTACAAATTGTAGTCACATGTACCGATAAGGATTGAGTAGTTGATAATGCTACAATGCATTTGACTTGATGACGGCAGAGCATGCAACAGAAAATATTGCAGTAATTCGACGATGACATATTGACTACAAATTGTAGTCACATGTACCGATAAGGATTGAGTAGTTGATAATGCTACAATGCATTTGACTTGATGACGGGAGAGCATGCAACAGAAAATATTGCAGTAATTCGACGATGACATATTGACTACAAATTGTAGTCACATGTACCGATAAGGATTGAGTAGTTGATAATGCTACAATGCATTTGACTTGATGACGGGACAGCATGCAACTGAAAATATTGCAGTAATTCGACGATGACATATTGACTACAAATTGTAGTCACATGTACAGATAAGGATTGAGTAGTTGATAATGCTACAATGCATTTGACTTGATGACGGGAGAGCATGCAACAGAAAATATTGCAGTAATTCGACGATGACATATTGACTACAAATTGTAGTCACATGTACCGATAAGGATTGAGTAGTTGATGATGCTACAATGCATTTGACTTGATGACGGGAGAGCATGGAACAGAAAATATTGCAGGAATTCGACGATGACATATTGTCTACAAATTGTAGTCACATGTACCGATAAGGATTGAGTAGTTGATAATGCTACAATGCATTTGACTTGATGACGGGAGAGCATGGAACAGAAAATATTGCAGTAATTCGACGATGACATATTGACTACAAATTGTAGTCACATGTACCGATAAGGATTGAGTAGTTGATAATGCTACAATGCATTTGACTTGATGACGGGAGAGCATGCAACAGAAAATATTGCAGTAATTCGACGATGACATATTGACTACAAATTGTAGTCACATGTACCGATAAGGATTGAGTAGTTGATAATGCTACAATGCATTTGACTTGATGACGGGAGAGCATGCAACAGAAAATATTGCAGTAATTCGACGATGACATATTGACTACAAATTGTAGTCACATGTACCGATAAGGATTGAGTAGTTGATAATGCTACAATGCATTTGACTTGATGACGGGAGAGCATGCAACAGAAAATATTGCAGTAATTCGACGATGACATATTGACTACAAATTGTAGTCACATGTACCGATAAGGATTGAGTAGTTGATAATGCTACAATGCATTTGACTTGATGACGGGAGAGCATAGAACAGAAAATATTGCAGTAAATATTGCAGTAATTCGACGATGACATATTGACTACAAATTGTAGTCACATGTACCGATAAGGATTGAGTAGTTGATAATGCTACAATGCATTTGACTTGATGACGGGAGAGCATGCAACAGAAAATATTGCAGTAATTCGACGATGACATATTGACTACAAATTGTAGTCACATGTACCGATAAGGATTGAGTAGTTGATAATGCTACAATGCATTTGACTTGATGACGGGAGAGCATGCAACAGAAAATATTGCAGTAATTCGACGATGACATATTGACTACAAATTGTAGTCACATGTACCGATAAGGATTGAGTAGTTGATAATGCTACAATGCATTTGAGTTGATGACGGGAGAGCATGCAACAGAAAATATTGCAGTAATTCGACGATGACATATTGACTACAAATTGTAGTCACATGTACCGATAAGGATTGAGTAGTTGATAATGCTACAATGCATTTGACTTGATGACGGGAGAGCATGCAACAGAAAATATTGCAGTAATTCGACGATGACATATCGACTACAAATTGTAGTCACATGTACCGATAAGGATTGAGTATTTGATAATGCTACAATGCATTTGACTTGATGACGGGAGAGCATGCAACAGAAAATATTGCAGTAATTCGACGATGACATATTGACTACAAATTGTAGTCACATGTACCGATAAGGATTGAGTAGTTGATAATGCTACAATGCATTTGACTTGATGACGGGAGAGCATGGAACAGAAAATATTGCAGTAATTCGACGATGACATATTGACTACAAATTGTAGTCACATGTACCGATAAGGATTGAATAGTTGATAATGCTGCATTTTGCCTGTAAACGGAGAAATGACGGTGTTTTGACTACACAATCATTTTCGAAAATGAACCTATTAACAATTCTGCATTTAAAGTCAACTATACAAATATTTTTTTACGAAATTCCACCCTTTTCACAGTGGCACTAGAACTTAAATAGCCGACTAATTGCCGAACTTTTTTATAAGAAAATGTAACACCTTTGGGCTGCCTTTTTAAACAGGTATTCGCGCACGAAGGGCTTATTCGCATGGATTTGTAGATCTTGAAACGCTGAATACAAACGTCAAATTATTGAGTGTCACAGCCAGTTACTTTCGGTTATAGGTAAGGTTGGAGGACTCCCATTGGAATTCAATGGTAAAGATTCAAGAAATATCTATGGATTGTGAAACACTTGGCAATATTCGAACATTTTCTTTTGCAGAAAAGAAATTATCCATCAGAATGCCATGAAATTTGAAGCATGTTCAGAGCATCAACTTCGATATAAAAGTTGAAGTGAGTCACATGATTCAGTATTTGATGTCTGAGAGCCTCTACAAAATGAGTAAAATCGCCAAATTAAAGTCAAAACATGCATTTACTCATTTTGTAGAGTCCCTCAGACATCAAGTACTGAATCATGTGACTCACTTCGACTTTCAGCGAAGAAGAGAGTCTCAGTAGCTCCGGGAATAATTGCCCGAGCGGGAATAATATTTACTCCAATGCACGCGAAGGAGCGTAACCTATGCCAAATATGACTGCTATGAACCAATGCAATTATGAACCAAGCGTTTGGCTCATGGCTTCTCTACATATGGAAAATGGAAGCAAACAGACCTCAGCTTCGGATGTTTTTAGACATTCGAAGCATATAGTGAAATATCAAGAGATGAGATGCACTTCAACAGGAGTGCTTGACACAACAAAAGGCACCCGTTGTGTGCTTTAACCCTCTGGGACCTGAGGGGGGTCCAGTGGACCCCTTTAACATATTCTTAGTTTACCTGCTTAAATCGATATCAAAACATTAGGAAAGTTGATTTTAAGTAAAACAATGATGTTTGCGTGTAGCAGGTCGGTATAACGAATCCCTTGAGTGACTTTCAGCCTTCTCAGTAAACACGTGCGAAAATATGATGTTTTTGTAAGTCAACCACATTTAGTACAGCATCATTTATACTAGGAGGCGGCTTTACGATATTTTGTGTCACCATAAAGCCTCAGATAGTTGATTTTGATGAAATTGATTTAATTCATGCAGCTAATCCTTTCCATTTGTACATTCCTTCAAATTTATCCAAAGCTATCAGAAATAGACCTAAAATGAGTCAAAATTGCTGTACTTCTAGAGCCAAAAACAGCTGTGGAGATCTCAAACTTATCATTACTGCTGTGAAAAGTTTGTCATCAATCAGTTTTTGGTGCTCAACTATTAATATGATGATAGCTTACATTTCAGACATCGATTTATGTCGAGTTGTTCATATAGGCCAACCAGTCACGCGAGATCATGTGCGAAAGCAAAATATTCACATTTTGTGATCTTCCAACACATTGCACATCTACGAGCATGATGCAAACAATGAATAAATGACTTTCACTCTTTATGCACCATCGTGGACATGTTCGAAATCATTTTTCATCTAATTACAAAAATGTTGTGATGGAATTTCTACACCCTTTGAGACCTGAGGGGGGTCCAGTGGACCCTCTTGGCCTATCTGGCATACTTCTACTGATTCAATTGAAATGAAATAACACATGCAGATTCACTGTCAGAAATGATGATTTTGTATGGGCTTGAGTGGTTGATACATCGTCAGCGTAAAAAATGAAATAGAAAAATATGGTTCCGGGGTCCATTATTTCGTGCGTATTAATCAAGGTACACCATTATGCATGATTATATCGTTGAATAGTATAAATCGAAATAAACTGTACATTGAAATGACTTTGCATCGAATTTATAGGATTTCATACAGCACAAGGTCAAAGACGGATTAACTTAAGGAATCACCATCAGTCCAGAAAAATTCCGCTGTTGTATTGAACTGATATGTAGTTCTATTGCCCTCACGAAAATTTTTCATGAGAACTCATGATATTCTCATAAGTCTCATGAGAACTCATAAGAAAATATTTAACTCATGAGATTCTCATAATGCTTTGATGAGAATATGATGAGTGGTAATGAGAACATTCGTGAGGATAATCTCATGATGCGTTCATGGGAAAATCATGAACATTCATGAGGTTTTTGTGAAAATAAGTTAATACACAATAATATTAATACACGCCCTGTCTGAATCAACTTATTATCGAAGAAAATTGCCCAAAGCTGAAAAAAAAGTGAAAAAAGCTTTTTTTGAGTTGCTATAGCTGACTGATAAAAAGTAAACAAAAACGAAAATAATTGTCGGTGTGGTTTTTGAAAAAACGCATTTTTAAAAAAATTTGAATTTTTTTGAATTTGAATTTTTTTTCTAAGAAAGGAAAAAAATTGCCCAAGCATTGAACCTGATTTTTCGGAGTTGGTATGCCAATATGATAGAAAGGAAACAAAAATAAAAAATCGTCGGTGTAGTCATGTTACTTTTTGAAATTTGAATTTCATTTTGTTGATTATTTTGTGATCCTCTTTTTACCTGCATAGTTGAAAAGAAACCAGTCAAACAGTAGAATAATCGACTTATGGATAATGAAAATGATCTTTCTAATCATTCATATTTCATGTAGGCCTATCAGTGCGACTTCGGCTATACAAGATAGTATGTTTCTAATCATAAGACACTTTGGTTGGTCTACAGTTCAATAAGTCCCGGAATATACACCTGACTTTCGCCCTGCCGATGATAAATGTCGATGTCACCCCGGCCTAGTTAATCCGATGCCAAGACTGACTTTAGCCCCGGAAACGGTTTGAAGCACGCGACGTCACTGTAATTATGTATAATTCATAGATATCCTTGATGAAAACTGACGCCTATATTTATTCATTGTGAAAGTGAACTTTTCAGCTGTTTTTGAAATTTTTTGACGCTGAGTATTCAAATCAATTTTGTACTGTGAAGATGCCAAAGAAATGACAGGTAGACTTCACATTTCTGGCTTCCGCTAAAGATCAACAGCTCTCACCTGTCCAATTGACAAAAAATCACAAGAGACAAAGACTGATGAGAGCGAGTGATCACATTAACTGGACTATCGACGATTGGAGTCCCATGTTGTAGACTGATGCGTTCAGATTTTATCTGGATATGACTGATGAAGGAGAAAGAATTTGGAGACATCGGAATCAGAGGTTACAGTTCAACAATAGTCAATATCTATGGCAACATGACATAATGATTACATGGTTGTATATACTGAGAAAGACGGTACCGGTCTATTCACCGGCAATGCACCAATGATACAGCAAATTTATTGTAAACAGAAGTAGCAGAGCCTGATGCGAATGTCTGCGATTGCAAGTTCTATTTCATACTACAATCTAAGCACTCAGTGTGACAACATGTCATTCCAATCCTGAAGCCAGTTGAACATGAAGAATTTGTGCAAATGTATTCCTGTATTCTAAATGATGATTTCTGTATTTACAACCGGATGTATAGTCGATTTTCATTTCATTGAATAAACGTTACTTACTTACTTATCATTATTATTATTATTAGTCTTATCAAGCTCTTGTATGGGTGTTTCATAATAAAGCGAATTAGATTGATTCATTTCCTGGGGTTGGGTAGTGTAGTACCCCAAGGCGGGTCTAACTAGTAAAAAAGTAAGGCGGGTCGAACCGTTAGTTAACCAATCAGAAGCGTTAGGGCTCCCTCGCGAGTGTCCATTGTATGACGTATTCATCGCGTGTTAATTCTGTCTACTCGCTCAGATCATGATATGAACTGCATCAATGTCATCTCAATCTCGTTGCTTGGGCTCGCCCATCAGTCTTGAAAACGAATAGCGAATTTTGCTGGCGTTATTGTCGCACAAATAGAGCAGATGTGGATGAAATTTATGATCAAGAAATAGAGTCCACTACTGATATTGCAGGTTATTTAAGTTAGACAACATCTCTATAGGTGGGGTACTGCCTCACCAGCCCAAATGGATGAGCCTCCACTGCTGTCAAATCATGTTAACCAACTTTTACCGATTCATTCTTGATGACGCACTGTAGAACAAATTTAATTCTTATTATAGGTAGTTATTGATATACGTACTACTGTATTTGAAGCTTATTAGTAAAGCAATACAAAATTGTGAAATCTACACGGTGTAAGAAGATTTAGTATTTCCGGCAAGACATTTTAATTTCTTAACTGCGACATGCAAAAGCAATCGAATGAAGTGAGCTTTCGTGACTTTTCATAACTTTTAGTAGTTGACAAATCTGTTGTTTTAATGATTACATGGGTGTATATACTGAGAAGGACGGCACCGGTCTATTCATCGGCAATGTACCAATAAATCAGCAATTTTATTGTAAACATAAGTAGCAGAGCCTGATGCGAATGTCTGCGATTGCAAGTTCTATTTCATACTACAATCTAAGCACTCAGTGTGACAACATGTCATTCCAATCCTGAAGCCAGTTGAACATGAGGAATTTGTGCAAATGTAAAATGACTGAATGTCTTCTACAGTGAATCTTCATTCATCTTGAGGAATCCGTACAGAGAGGCGAAGATTGAAATCTCCCCCGAGTAAAAAAAATATGCTGTGCTTAATAGGTAGTTTAGTAAGCACCATACATAAACTGCCAAGTTTTATAATAACTGCCTAGTATGGCGCTGCGCACGCTATCCATGTTTTGTTTAGTAAGCACCATACATAAACTGCCATGTTTTATAATAATTGCCTAGTGTGGTGCTGCGTAGGCAACCAATGTTCTGCCTAGTAAGCACCATACATAAACTGCCAAGTTTTATGATAATTGCGTAGTATGGTGCTGCGTAGGCTATCCATGTTTTGCTTAGTAAGCACCATACATGAACTGCCAAGTTTTATAATAATTGCCTAGTGTGGTGCTGCGTAGGCAACCAATGTTCTGCCTAGTAAGCACCATAGATAAACTGCCAAGTTTTATGATAATTGCCTAGTATGGTGTTGCGTAGGCTGTCAATGTTCTGCCTAGCATAAACACTATAGATAAACTGCGAAGTTTAATATTAATTGCTTAGAATGGGACTGTTTGACCCAGCAAGCTGTGTGCTAAATATGACAACATCATTGAGATCAGTGCGCTTCCCGCAGTTGCTGCCGATGAAATTTACAAAACAATTAATAATGAAACTTTTCATGTATTAACATAGCAACAGCTAGGACTCATGCACGATATACAAATGGATAGTGGAAAAAAATTATTCACATCAGATAAGAGCATGCATTCAGCTGTTCCAATTCTACGATGCGCTGAAATAAATGACTAGATAAAAGTAAACATTCATATAAAAGGTAAGAGAAACATACTTCCTTAATTTGAGGAAAGCCCGAAAGCGAGAGATGTTGTCGACTTCCAATTTACATTGTTTTTGCGAGGCCTTTCATCACTACAACCCTGTGGGAACGCATCTCGCTAATATCAACAGATTATCTGCCGAGGTTGCGATTTTGTGGATAATTTTTTAAAGGTTCATTTTCGTGTAAAAACTATCTCCGCATGTGAAAATGGTCATCATCTATCCAAAAGCATGTGTAAAATTCAGAACGGCAGATGGCGAAAAAGTTGCTATAATTAGTTGGTAGATATTCTTTTACTAATGCGAGCTGATTTTTCGCCAACCGGCGAAATCGTGGATATTGTAGCAACTAATTAGTGGTAAGTAGTAATGTTCGTATATTACCTTCACATGAAAATATATTGTATACTCAGTCTGATCTGATAAAAAGGGATTCACGAAGGCTTAAACTAAAAAAAGTATTTATCTTTCATAAATGTCGCAGTAAATACTATGATATTATTCAAATATTTGTCATTGTTGTAAATTATTGAATGTCAAGAGATGTGATGAAAATTGATAAAAGCGGATTCTCTATATTCTTATCATTATCAAAGAATGATAGTCTGCACTTATTTCTTAGATAGATTAGCCATATGTGGGGGATAGTGAGGAGGTGAGGGAGAGAATAGAGCCTCGGCTGTAGAGGAGGATTACTAAAGAAAATAAGAGAGAAAGTCAAAAGTAAAAGGTGACATATAGAGCGCGAATTGTCGCCAGCGAACTTCGCCAGCGAATATCCCGCAAATATGACTGAACTTTAGCATGATATCCTGCAGCTGACATTCGCCAGTTTTTCGCAAGATTCGTTCCCACAGGGAAGAAGCTGTCTTCGGCTATCTTAGCCTCCTAGTGACTGAAAGGCCTCGTTAAAGAATAAAAATTAGAAGTCGAATGCATGGACTTTCCTCAAATTTGGATAAAAATGTCTGGCCCTCTACGTCTCTTCAGTGAAATACTTGCTTAAGTTTAGGAAAGCAGTTCCAAAGTCTTTTAAAGGACCCCAAGCTGCATTACTTATAGCAGTTTCGCCGTCGTCGTGGACAGTCTAGCAAGGTTTTCGTCTGGTCTAACAAATGACTCAACGCATGTAGAGAACATATTTTTACAACTTCATCAAAATTCTGATAGTAGTAAGAAAACGGCGAACACCAGATAGCGCAAGATGGCCGCCGTCGTGTCTGAGTCCCCCCCCCCTCTGGTCCGCCAGTGTCGTGATGTGCCGTCGAGGTTCTGCTGCCGCCCCCCCCCCTCTGGTCCGCCAGTGTGTGAGTCTCGGGTGTCTGTGTCCGACCGCCTGGTGGACTTGGGCGACCGTCTAGGTTGACCTGGGCGACCGTCTAGGTTGTCTTGGTTAAACTGTGGGATGTTTTGGTGTGTAGTGTCCAAACGAAGCCTCGGATGTGAAAACGGAGGTCAGACTCGGATTCAGCGTGAAATTCTGCATCTGTATGGTGAATTTGAAAGCAATCGGAGATAAAAATTTTTCGCTGACGTCCCCCCCCCCTTTGATCTAACTTTGGTTCTAGTGGACGGATTTTGTTCGTTCGACTTGCATTGGAAAGAGGATGAAACACTGCTCGACCGCATTTTTCGTTGCGAGTCAATCGGAGCAGCCGTTCAAAAGTTAGAGCGGTTACAAGATTTTAGGTCGGAGCTCACCTGAAAAAATCCTAAGTGTCAGAGTGACTTTGTATGGGAAAAATTAAAAATTTTCCAAAGTGTGGAATTTCGACCTGGGACCTTTACCAAAGTTTGTTTCATCAAATTTCGCTGACCCCCCCCCCTTTGATCTAACTTTGGTTCTAGTGGACGGATTTTGTTCGTTCGACTTGCATTGGAAAGAGGATGAAACACTGCTCGACCGCATTTTTCGTTGCGAGTCAATCGGAGCAGCCGTTCAAAAGTTAGAGCGGTTACAAGATTTTAGGTCGGAGCTCACTCTGACACTTAGGATTTTTCAGGTGAGCTCCGACCTAAAATCTTGTAACCGCTCTAACTTTTGAACGGCTGCTCCGATTGACTCGCAACGAAAAATGCGGTCGAGCAGTGTTTCATCCTCTTTCCAATGCAAGTCGAACGAACAAAATCCGTCCACTAGAACCAAAGTTAGATCAAAGGGGGGGGGGGGGGTCAGCGAAATTTGATGAAACAAACTTTGGTAAAGGTCCCAGGTCGAAATTCCACACTTTGGAAAATTTTTAATTTTTCCCATACAAAGTCACTCTGACACTTAGGATTTTTTCAGGTGAGCTCCGACCTAAAATCTTGTAACCGCTCTAACTTTTGAACGGCTGCTCCGATTGACTCGCAACGAAAAATGCGGTCGAGCAGTGTTTCATCCTCTTTCCAATGCAAGTCGAACGAACAAAATCCGTCCACTAGAACCAAAGTTAGATCAAAGGGGGGGGGTCAGCAAAATTTGATGAAACAAACTTTGGTAAAGGTCCCAGGTCGAAATTCCACACTTTGGAAAATTTTTAATTTTTCCCATATAAAGTCACTCTGACACTTAGGATTTTTTCAGGTGAGCTCCGACCTAAAATCTTAAATGGCGTCTCACATGTAAACGAAGACAGATAGGAACAAGCCGTTTGTTTCAGTGAATTTGTCTCACTCTTAGCTTTCAAACGAGCTATCGCACGACAAAATCCGTCCACTGGAAGCCAAAATCGAAGCAAGCTGTCCAGAGGGGGGGGGGGACGTCAGCGAAGTTTGATGAAAAATGTTTTGGTAAAGGTCCCAGGTCAAAATTCGGAAGTTTTAAATTTTTCAAAATTTTCACCACACTGGAGCTCCCACACTTAGGAATTTTTTCACTTGTGGCATGTTACATGGTCATGTGCTGACGCACCAACTTCCCGTGGTCATATGAGAATGGTTGAGGTGTCATATTATAGAAAATGATGAGACAAATCGTTTGCAACAAACCGCATGTCGCTACGATGAATACTTTCGGAGATAGAGCCATTTTAAGTTTTCTTCCGAGCATATATAAACCCCCGACAACGCAAGTCTGATCACTTCATCGAAAGACGAGGTAAGCGACGGTCGTCGCTCTGAGCTCCCGATATCGGGTGTTTCAAAGGACTCTATCTTTTGAAGTAGGCAAGCTATCTTCTTACTTCAAAGTTTGTGTGATAGAGTTTGATAGTGTCTTTACTACTGATAAAATTTTTTAAAAGTAGTATGAGTAGTAAAATGCGGAATTTTTTAAAAATTCTTAATTTTCAGTTTTTTCAAAGTTTTAACATGTAGACTAAGGTTTTCAAGTATGCTGAGTTCAAATCTGCTATCAGATTTGAAATGTAACTAAGTCTAAGGCAGCTTTGAGGGGTTGGATCCCAGCTACTGATCACTACCTTTGACTCGGCGTTCCTGTTACCACTTCGGGGCAGTGACAATGATGTCTTCAGCTGTAAAGAGCGGGTATCGGGGAAGATCTCTCACTTCCCTAGTGATCAGTACAAGGCCTTCGGGCTGTCGACGGGATCTAGTGCCACTCACTACACTTAAATCTATCATTCCTCACTAAGTGTAAAATCATTCTTTTCCGTTTGCTATCAAACGTTTACGGAATTATAATCATTGTTTTCCCCTTTTCACTTCAGAAAATGGTTAACTACAACAATGCAAAGACGGCTTTTAAGCTTTGCGTCTGCTCAAAGATTTTTCGTAGCGATGCCTTTAAGAAGCATTCTTGTGCACATAAGCGAATGGTAGGGGGCATTCGATACTTTTGTAGCAGCCATAATGCATCTCGCCTTGTCGAGACGCTACCGGAGTGGCATGCCAAGCATAGCAGCTGCAGTCAACCAGAGCTGACTGAGGAGGCGAAGCAAAGTCTCTTCAGCTCAGAGTTGAAAGCTCTGGAGACTCAGTGTGCTATCGAGGCTATCACGTCAGCAAAGCCTCCCTCATCTTGTGCACCAGCAAAGGCTCTCTCGCCCACCCCGATTCTAGAGGCTCAGTCTGCTGTCGAGTCTATCACGACAGCAGAGGCTCCATCTTCTAGCATGCCAGCAAAGGCTCTCTCACCCACTCCGATTGAGTCTTCTCCGAAGTCGAGTAAATCCTCCTCCTCCTCCTCTAGCGATGAGTCGGCTACAAGTAGCAGCGACAGTGAGGAAGAGGAGGAGGATAAAGGCTCGACGAAGGTTGACCTAGTCGAGAGTGTCTACCTCGATAGCGAGGTAGAGGCGGTGAGGGACGTTGACCTCGATAGCGAGGTGCAGCCGGCTAAGTTATCAACCAGTGGTGGGATTGCGGCTCAATGTCGCAACTTCATTATGCGCCCACCACTGGTTGATAACTATGACAAGCTGAAGAATGAGTTGGAGGTGTGGAAGAGGGACTGCTTCTTCTATAAAGCGAGTTCCGAGAACCTCTCGCGAGTCACTCAGGAGCTCAAGAAGACTCAAGCTAGTCTTTTTGAGAAAGAAGGAGAGCTCGATCGCGAGAGGTTCTCGCACCTCGCTAGTAAGGCTAAAAAAGAGCAGCTCCTCATCGAGAGAGAGAGTCAGGAGAAGGAGTTAAGAAAGATGAGGGAGGAGGTGGAAGGGCTGCGAAAGCAGTTGGGGAAGGTGGTGGCGACTAATCAGGAGCTGCACCAGCAAGTGATGAGTAGCAGTACTCGACGATCAAGTCGCCTCCACATTCCCCTTGACAAGAAAGGACGTGTGCCCGCAAGACCGCTCCTCTGTGAACGTGGCAGAGACGAGATGTGCTATAGCAGGGCTAAAAAAGGTATCGAATGCCTTCACTTTACATTCGATCACAAGGAGGCGATCACAGGATTCCTGTTCGAGCCACGTCCTGAGAAGATCTGTAAGTTTAAAACAAGTAACTTAGAGTTCAAGATAATAACTAACAACTTCTTTCTTTACAGATATCAAAGAGAAGCGACCACCTGCTTCCGTGAACGAGCCGGAGGCGAAGCGGCAAGCTTGAGTCCTTGAATTATCCCGAGAATGAACCATCGGCTCTCTTAAGGGCCACCTAGGGGCAAGACATGATAGAACCTCCACGCGGTTTGCCCTGGGCAGTCTTCGGACTGGCGAATACTATCATTAAGTTGAATCTGCTATCAGTCAACTTGAACGTTGCAAATGAAGTTCGGTGTAATACTTCCTTTCGACGGGCGTTCCTGTAAAGGGCGGCGGTGAAACCCGTAGCTATGTATACCGCAAGGGACATTCGGCAATGGTCAATCTTGTTAAACCTCTCTGCGTCATGTTTGCAAGTGATTGCCTCTGTCTCAACGTAGTATGCATTCGCGCCAGGGCGACATTTAGCCAACTGTCGAAGGTTGCCTAAAACTTTCCATTGCATACGTTATGAGAACCATGAGTTCTACCTGTCTCTATCAATGAGACGAATTGATGAATGGAATGAAATGGGAGGACACTCACGCGCCACACGCAACATAACACACTTCTCTCTTCCGTAGTCTAACAAGCTCTTTACACATGGATCGCAGTCGATTGCTATCCCTGAAGCATTCTGATTCGCTGTTGAGCAATTCATTGTTGAAAAGCCTATATAAGCCAGAAGATTGTAGCGCTTCTCATTCAATTTGAAGTCACGATGGAAGCCACATCTGCCGACAACATTCCCGTCTTCATCGATGAAGACAACGCCATTCCCGAGTTCGTCATCCTCGACGAGTGGGATGAGGATGAGAAGAAGGGGAAGATCAAGAGGATCATTTGGACGGATGAGGTGTGGACTCCGAATACCACTCGCATCCGAAAGGTGCCAGATGCACCAGCACGGCTTAGGCGGTATAGGGTTTATGACAACCTAACCGTCATACCCCTTGACTATTCAAGCCAATAGTCAACCTAATCCCGAGAATGAAGCATCGGCTCTCTTAAGGGCCACCATGGGGCAAGATATGATAGAACCTCCTCGCGGTTTGCCCTGGGCAGTCTTCGGACTGGCGAATACTATCATTAAGTTGAATCTGCTATCAGTCAACTTGAACGTTGCAAATGAAGTTCGGTGTAATACTTCCTTTCGACGGGCGTCCCTGTAAAGGGCGGCGGTGAAACCCGTAGCTATGTATACCGCAAGGGACATTCGGCAATGGTCAATCTTGTTAAACCTCTCTGCGTCATGTTTGCAAGTGATTGCCTCTGTCTCAACGTAGTATGCATTCGCGCCAGGGCGACATTTAGCCAACTGTCGAAGGTTGCCTAAAACTTTCCATTGCATACGTTATGAGAGCCATGAGTTCTACCTGTCTCTATCAATGAGACGAATTGATGAATGGAATGAAAGGGAGGACACTCACGCGCCACACGCAACATAACACACTTCTCTCTTCCATAGTCTAACAAGCTCTTTACACATGGATCGCAGTCGATTGCTATCCCAGAATCATGTAAGCTATCTTAATTTTATTTAACACTATTTCATCTACCATTATCACCCATATGAAATGTTATAAGATTTGCAAGTTAAACTAAGCGTGCTACTATTTCCAAATGAAAAAGTATACATGGTTAAATTATTCACTAAAGCCCCATTCAAGTAAGTCAGTATGAAAGCAAAGATAATACGAAATAAACATTTATTATGGCATGTATTTTAAAAGGTCTTCATCGTCAATATCGTCCCAGAGTCTGACTTCACATAGATCACAAAAACAGTTGAGCTGCTTTAAACGTTCTTCTGCAGCGTCCCTCACGTTGTCAATGTACGCCCACTCCGCCACGGTTCGCGGTTGGGAGTTAGGGGTGTACCACTCCCATATTTGATGCAACTGCGACTTGCTGGTCATCTCCATCACCCCTTCGACATCATATTGTAAATATTTCCACCGTATGCCTGTTAGGTCGGGCAACTCCTCTTCATCGTCCTCCGATAACTTTCGTATATTGTCGAGATTGTATGTCTTCTCCACCTTCGCCTTTCTTGGTGCATTTGGTGTAACGAGCACCTTTGCTGATGTGCATGGAGAGGAGAACTCCAATGCGGCATTTGGTGTTGTTGGAGGACTTGTCATGTTGTCTTTGAAATGCTGACTTTGAATAATGATAACTTTAACATTTTTCTAATTCTTAAGTATCAACAAGCAACCAATCAGAATGAACAGCCAATGAATGATGAGCATGAAAGGATATAAGCAAAGTGACATCCGTGTCATTTCACTCCGTCTTTGAGACGTATAAGTGAAGTATTCTCTAGCGAATTCTGCTATTATTTGAGGTGTACAAGTGAATTCCAAATTTGAGACATATTAATTGAGTGAAGTCTCTATCTTATTGAAGCATCAACCTTAAACTTGATTTCATTGAAATGGTAAGTTGAAGATTTCCTCTCTCATCTCCCTCAAACGTGTGGTTCATAGCATCTTCCTCAATTTCAGGCATCAACTTCATCACCAACGCCCTCCCTTCTCGAGGAAAGTTTAGAGTTATTGAGTCAAGGTAGGTTGCAACAATACACTGAGGCTTGAACAGAGATGATAGAATGATTTCTCTTTCAGGCGATGTGAGTTCCAGCTCAGAACTGTCGCGACATGGTAACGAGTGGGAATGTGCTGACTGTGGGCACATCTTCACGAGGAAATGGGATCTCACCCGACACATCAAGCGAAGTGTTTGTCGACCTAAGCCGGCATCAATCTCCGGAGGTGGGGATGATTCTGTTAACGTCGTCTCCTTTTCTTGCGACTTGTGCGCTCAGTCTTTCGAGACACGTTTTGAACTATCTTCGCACAGACTTCAACATACACACACGAACGATAGCTACACCAACGGTACCTCCTCTATCCAACTCACTGAAGTGTCCATAAATAATTTAGTGAGGAACTACCAGATGGACTCCTCAGAAACCATTGCTAACTTTGAGGAATGGTTTCATCAAAATTCATCATTGATAGAAGCGCTCTTCAACAATTTAGACAATTTTAGGATGAAGGCGCTCATCTATCTTAAAATAAAATATGTAAAAATCGACCACCATACTGGACAAATAATAGAGAGGTTGGAGTTTCACATACCCTCCTCTCCTGCAACCGAGGTTGTAGACTATGAGTCTTGGATAAATTTTCACATCCAAGGATTAAAATTAAATATTGATAAATTTAACGAGCGCGATAGCGGTCTCATTTTTGACGGCATTGAGTCCGCCTTATTTAAAATCAGTTTATTAGGAAATCATAGTGGTCGAGGCTCCTTTAAACTTCCAAAAAATTTAAAAAACAAAACAGCAGTCATCAATGTCGATTGCGAATCGCAATGTTTTAAATATGCTGTCCTCTCCATTCTCCACTATATTGACATTAATGCGAATCGAAATCGTACATATAGCTATAGGCAGTGGGAGAATGAATTAAACTTCGATGACTGTAATAGTGACGATATGAAAATTAAAGATATAGAAAAATTTGAAAAATTGAACAATATTAAAATAGTTCTCCATGTTTGGGAAAAGGGATTGAAGGGTGTGCGCTACAACTCGCGTTCGAGTTGTTATGATCATGTTGTCAACCTTTTATTAGTAAGACAGGATGATAGTGAGGAATGGCACTACTGCGGCATTCCCAAAATCTCTCGCTTATACCACCACTTAAGAAATTCTACCTCATCAGAGATTTATTACTGTGACAGATGCATTCGGAACTTTAGGAGTAAAAACAAATTTGAAACTCATTATGAGTGGTGTAAGCGAGGTAAACTGCAAATGGAACGCATGCCCAAAGATAAGGAGTTTTCATATAGAGAGAATGGCGATGAACTAAGTCCTCTTCGTGTCATCTATGCTGACATCGAATGTTATATCGATGATAACATCCATCGACCAGCAGCCATTTCCTGCTATGAAGTATGGCATGACCATTTCCAAAATAGAAAAAATAAAATGCACGTCTGGCAAGGTGAGGATTGTATTTACCAATTCCTACAATTCCTCGAACAGGCTGTAAAATTTCAACAAAAGTATGATGGTGAACTCTATCGCAGATCATTGCATATGACAGCAGATGATCAAGCAAAATTTGATAGTTGCAACGTTTGCCCCAAATGTAGGAAAACATTTGACGATGATAAGATTAAGAAAGTGCGCGACCATGACCACATCACTGGTAAATTTAGAAACGCACTCTGTTCAAAATGTAATTTTTCGCTGAGGATGAAGCGGCGTACATTACCCGTCATTTTCCATAATTTCAAGGGCTACGACAGCCATATGATAATAAAAGGAGGTTTAGGTCAAATGAAAGAGTGGAAGCTTGATGTAATAGCACAAACGAGAGAGAAGTTTATGGCCATGACAGCAAAAGTGCCTGTCGATAAAACTAAAGAAAATAAGACGGTCTATTTTGATATAAAATTTTTAGATTCCTACCAATTTATGACTGCATCACTGGCCTCTCTCGTGCAAAATCTAAAGTCTCTTCCACTAACACAAAATCTTAAGAAACAATATCCAAATCTAACCGATGAAGTCATCACACGGAAAGGAGTCTTTCCATATGCATATTTTGATGCAATTAGTAAACTCGGCGAGACTTCTCTTCCGCCCATAGATAAATTTAAAAATGATTTGAGCGGCGCAGAATGTAAGACCGAAGATTATGATCATGCACAAGATGCATGGATAAAATTTGACTGCCATACATTTGGTGAATATATGATTGCCTACCTTAAGTTAGATGTATTTTTGCTGGCTGATGTATTTCAGGAGTTTCGACGAGTGGCATTAGAAGAAGATAAGTTAGATCCCGTCCACTTTGTCAGTCTGCCAGCCATGTCATTTAAGTCTGCTTTTAAAATGACTGGTGAGACCATTCATCTCTTACAAGATCCAGAGATGTATAATTTATTTGAGCGAGGAATTCGCGGTGGTCTCACATTTGTAAATAAACATAGATTAAAATCAAAAATAGTAGGTAATGACCAGACTCATCTGAAGTATTATGACCAAAATAATTTGTATGGTAGTTCATTATCCAAACCGCTACCTCACTCTGAGTTTAGCTGGTTAGATGATAGTGAAATTCAACATTTCTCCAACCCTTCCAACATACTAGCAATTCCAGATGAAGGTGAATGGGGATATTATTTTGAGATAGATCTAATCTATCCAAATAATATTAAACATAAAACCGTAGATTTTCCACTCGCACCCGAATCAGGTGAAGTGAGTAAAGATATGTTTTCCGACTTTATGAAACAATTTCATAAAGATTTAGAATCATGTGGACAACCCAAGTATAAGCCTTGTCGCAAACTTTTACTCACTCAATATGATAAGGAAAACTATCTAGTCCACTTTAGCATCTTAAAATTTTATTTAGAAATGGGCATGATTTTAAAAAGAGTTCACCGCATTATTAAATTTAGACAGAAAGCCTTCCTCAAACCCTACATAGATAGTAACAGTCAGAAACGTGCACTAGCCCAAAATAATTTTGAAAAAGATTTTTATAAATATAAGAACAACAGTCTATTTGGTAAGACGATGGAGGATGTTAGAAAGCGCGTAAACTACAAACTAGTTAATGATGATCAAAAGTATCACAAATTGATCTCATCACCTCTATTCATCGATAGAGACATAATCGATGAGGATCTTGTAGGTATTAAAATGATAAAATCTGAAGTTGAGTTGTGCAAACCCATCTATATTGGTCAAGCTGTTCTAGATTACTCCAAGCTTGAAATGTATCAACTCTTCTATAAAATACTAAAACCGTGTCCTCTCGTAAAAGAGGTTCGTTTGTTGGGTGGTGACACAGATAGTTTCTTTTTAGGTATTACCACTCAAAAAGATTTAAATTTTAATGAAGTAGGAAAATCTTTAGAAAGATATTTTGATACATCAAATTATCCTGCTAATCATCCACTCTACTCCATCAAAAATAAGGCAAAACTTGGCTGCTTTAAGGATGAGACAGCAGGGAAGGAGATAGCTGAAATGATTCTCCTCCGCCCTAAAATGTATTCTATGAAATTAAAGGATAGTGATGATAGCATTAAGCGCGCTAAAGGCATATCAAGATCATTGGTCTCTAACATGAAACATAAGAATTTCAGGAAAGCCTATAGAAATAAAAATATAACGTTTGTCAATATGACAATCTTAAAATCTAAGTCGCATGAGATCAAAACTCATACTTTTAGGAAACGGGCGCTTTCAGCATGGGAGGATAAGAGGTGCTGGCTAGAACACAACATATCTCTTCCACATGGACATCCTGACACAAACATACCACCACCCAAAAGAATTAAACTCACACTACCACATTCAGGAGACGTCTTAGCATAATCATCCTTAACTTAGTATTTTGATGTTGATTTCTGTAGATAAACATTGTTGTTTTATGTATCGCATGAGATTGTTTTTTCCTTGTGAATATGTGTCCACATCTGTACATTCCCCATGTGATGACTTTTCCACTGAAAGACATTTTTCCTATCCCTGTATATTTCCACCCTTCACGAAGTAAAAAGACTTTTTGTATATAACAATGTTTATTGAAGTGCGCTCATGTATATATTTTCAGTGGATGTTGTATAAAGTCTATTCCTTCACATTCATGTACATATTTCAATAAATGTTGTATAAAGACTTCACTTTGTTTTCCGAAACACTAACGTTATGAGGGATTTAGTATCTTTCACATGGATGCACTCTTGTAAACCATTGGTAATTTTGATAGCAATAGAGGGTATAGTTTGTTTGACGACGGGATGATAGAAAATAGATTCAAACATCTTCTCGACTATTCCATATGAAGCGTCTTTATCATGAATGAAATCACGTAAAATGTATTCTTTTTTCTCACCGACAGAAATAGGTAGAATCAAATCACTTTGAATGTAAAGGTGCTGTTCATGTTTATCAAGTGTCATTGGTGTTTCTATACCAATCGTATGCGCAGCAGCAAACACAGTTTGTAGCATTGAAAAACCAAAGAGTTTTTTCAAATTTTTACTCAATTGACATTGAATGTCATCACCCAGTCTCAGAACAACGCGTTGATTTTCAATTGAAAACGAAATGTGGTGTGTCTTTACATCATATTTACTTTTCATCACATGCTTCAACTTCTGTTGTATATAAGGATTTACTACATGAATGAAGCTTTCAACTGTATGATATAGACGCGGCATTATATTGATAGCAACTTTAGATTCTTCATAAGACTGGTAAATTTTCTTGATGCGATCGCCATAGATGTCCACCCACCATTCATCATTAACTGAATCAGCTTTAGTGTGATATTCATGAGAAGCATATACCACACCGCTTCCAATAATAGGTGTATAATGTCTTACAAAATGACGCAAGGTTGGAGAGAAATAAACTGTAAGTTTGTCATTATATTTCTGAATAACCAACTTATTTTTGTCCGCCATAATTTTCTCTCCATACTTCTTACCCACAGTCTCATTCCATCGTTTTACTAACTCAATAAGTGATAAAGGTTGAACACCACGCTTTTTCAAAATGATGCGTTCTTCGCATTCTACAACATCTTCATCAAATATTTTAAATCTATAATGAAATTTGTTGATTCGATTTGAATAAACTTTTCTAACATTTGCAGTAGCAATTGACGTTAGATGTAGTCCATGACCAAAACCGAGATGCGGATAGAATTCACTATCCAACCTCAGCGTAAGACCTTTAGTAAAAGAATGAAAGCGGAGGAACTGTCTCCCACTCCAATGATAGATAGTAAACTCATAAGCTTTCTGATTTTTATTCTTCATGATGGAAGTATTACCACTGTTGAATGCCTTAATAATTTTCTCATTCCCAAATGGCTCATAAGAATCTGATTTTATCTGAATCCATTCATAGTTCCACTTTCCATCTGATGTTAAATTGTATGGGAACTGAAATGCATTATTCATCGTTATTCCATCATGGGTGCGAGGAGTCAATATCATTTCTTCCAAATCATTCACATTCTGAATATTGCTATCATAGCAAATACTAGAAACGCCAACCTCCCATTCACCTTCTAAATGCAGTGGGCGATTTAATTCTACTCGATAGTCTGATGGTTTATTTTTGGGAAATTTATTCATAGAAGCATTACTGGGCAAGTAGATTAGAAACGAGTCCTTATTTTCACTTTCCATATTATTCACATTGGAAAAATATATTAGCATACGTTTGCATTAACTCTTCATTCGGAAATGGAGTGTGATACTTGTCACAGCATCTTTATGAAAAGGAATCAACGCACCAGCATCGTCATAAATGGCAATATCAATTTGTGGGATGTAGTTTGATTTCAGCTTTGTATAATGCACTTTCTTGAAAGTATGCTCAGATAAAATACTGCAGCTTTTTGGCTGGTATGGTATCATTGCTAACAATGGAGCTTCAACATCTCCCACACGTACATCTTCACCAATATTGGAATATATCTGAAAATAGTTAATACGACGCGATAGCGACATGTCTGCGCTAGCTTTGGTTACAGTACCACTTTTAAAGATATTTTGGTCAAAACCCAAAATGTCCATTAGAGTTTTATCCATAATTAGTTCAATACCTTTTCCACTTATAGTGAGAGACAAAGTACCTTCTTTTTCAGAAAATGAAATATGTTGGTCATTAATCACTTCATTTAAATAATCTACAACCAATTTAACTGAAGTAATGATGCGAGGCATCAGCACTCTTGTTTCATGTAAGATACCACCGAAAGGCTCTACACACTTTCTGTATAAAGATACGCTCCATTCTGTATCAAATTGATTTGACCTTTCACATGGTAAATGTTGCATATTAAATTTTCCATGAACAGCTGCAGAATGATGTCGCAAGAACTGATGAAAATCTTTTGAACAAATTAATACTAGATCATCATCATTTAATTTACTTATTGCAATATGATTAGATGATTTAATATAAGTCAATGTTGCCACTTGTTTACCATCAACTCGAAGGAGATAATTAAATTTCTTCAATAATGTTTCAGGAGTCATGTTTGTCTTTCTTGGCTTAATCACAATCTTCTTCACCAACGTCTTCTCATTTTTTGGAATAAGATCTACATAATAAGCTTCCTCTCGATATATTAACTGTTTATGAGCACTTATGTGGTAATTAACGTTAAAATTATCATAGCTTGTCAAGGCGCTAGCGAGGTAACCTAAATCATTTCTTAAACTTGGACTTAAACCAACAATCCAATCTTTCTCAACTACATGATGTATATAAGTATAATCATCATTGTGTGGAGTAAATTGGGCAATATGTTTACACGCTTTATTCAAGAAATCATATATAAACTTTTTACATGATAAGAGATCTTTCTTTGGCCACTGTGGAATGTATACTCGGCAGCCCTTTTCACATTGGTAAGCAGCTGTACGTCTCATATTAATAGTCATCACCTCATGATCAAAAGTATAGACACAGTTGCTATAAACAAGTTGAGTGACACCCACTTCCCAATTCCCATTTAGCTGTTGTGCATGATCAATGGGAGTAGAAAAGACTGCGGCTCGATTACTAGTAAATCTCTTTGTAGCCGCATTGCTAAGCAAAATATGATAAAACGACATTTTTATATTGCTAATCTGCAACTTTGCATAACATCATGAAGACTTGGATTTTGGACTCTCTACAATATATCAGAGTTGATCGTGATGGAAACGTACATTTCAAAAATTCTCATGGTCATACATCAAGAGGAATTACATTAACATGGCGACAATTTGTCAACCTCAATGATATCATGAGGGATTTGGAATATTTTGAAACATTAAGATTCATCTCCCTGGGTGATCAAGTTTGGCTTCAACATTACAGAAATGAAATTCAAATCTACCATTCTCATTCCGCAAACTGTTTCTCATTTCGCAAATACAATTGGGAGAAGTATAGAAGATACATACATCGCTCCATCATGACATTTATTCGTCGTGAGTTCATCGCCCTACTATGCAAATCTTAATCAGACATGACTATCACGCACCATGAGTTGGAAATTAGATTCCCTACAACGTATTGAAACGGATCATGATCGAAACGTCTATTTCAAAGATTCAACTGGAAATGTGAGAAGAGAGTTTGCTTTATCTTATCGCCATTTTCAATCTCTACATCATATCATGAAGGATTTAAAATACTTCTATATGAAAAGACATTCACGTATTGGAAATCGCATCTGGTTGCGCGTCAACAATCGGCGAATTCAACTCTATCATTCCCAACTTCATACTAACTTCACATTTCATCAAGGTAGTTGGGAAAAGTATAAAAGGAAGGTACATCGCTCAATTTACTCATTCTTTCATCATGAAGCGCCATCGCTACACCATCGTCAACATTCTCCGTCGCTTCAGACTCTACACCAAAATCGATCTCACAACATTACACCAACAGCTTCCAAACAGCAAGTATTACCCAGGTCGTCCTCAAATGTTAGTGGTGAAGATGAACAATTCACGGAATCTTCAACTCTTCCCAAATGGGACTGTACAGATTCTCGGCGCCCTTTCTCATTCATCGGCGCAGTCAATGCGCTTAGAGCTACAAAGACTACTACGTCGGATATGGAAGAGGGAGAGGTGTGTGATGTCGAATCTGACTGTGGACAATATGGTGATCTCTACTCAATTGAGTGACAGTCTATCATTTTTGAAGATTCGTACC
Source organism: Prostheceraeus crozeri (assembly GCA_907163375.1). Taxonomy (NCBI): domain Eukaryota; kingdom Metazoa; phylum Platyhelminthes; order Polycladida; family Euryleptidae; genus Prostheceraeus; species Prostheceraeus crozeri. The sequence goes on from CAJQUW010006711.1 coordinate 151,483, forward strand.
AGCAGTTACAGTTTGTGTTATGAACCCGAACTTTTTCCTGCAGCTCTCATTAGTTGTTGGTTACCTGTGCATGTGGCAATCTTTCATAATAGTAAAGTGATCATTACTGGACTAAAATCTCATGTACAAGCAAATATGATCCTAGACTATCTCATTGAGTATGTACGTACCCAGCGGATTGTAAAATAAAAAACAATTTTTCCAACATGATGTTTTTATTTCAAATCATGATAGAACTTACAAATCATTTTTTCATTAGAGGATGGATTACATGAAAAGTTTTGAATAACAGATACAAATCGAGATACATGTAAACGTCTTAAGATGAAGTACAGTACAAAAGCACCACACGTTGATGAAAGTGGATGTTGTAGTATGCGTTCATTTCGCTGATATTGACGCGTATGTTTTCTCAACCACTGCTGTGTTGGTATATTTGGAGGTTGAGCAAGAGAGTCAAATAGTTCACCACGTCGGTCTTCTCCAATAAAGATCGCTTTCCAATGCTCACCGCCTAAATTCTGTGAATGAGTGTTTAGCACAATAAAGATGGGATAGTGATTTACTGCAGGTGGTAAGGTATCGAGTGAATAGACATTATCGAAAGCTTTCAACGTCGCTTCGTCTGCATTACGCTGCACTTTAGTCTTAATATCGTCAGCAGTCAACCAACTCATTAACGATTATACTGAAGAATCACGTCACGATACTTTGTAATTTCAATATTTGAATCGAAGACTGCATAAATTAATACATTGATCGTCTCAGGTAGTGTTCTTTTGAACGTTAAATCCAAACGAATATTATGAGGCACGTTCGCTTGACGATAGGGTGCACTAATATCGCTGTCAGCAGTCAAATCAAATGCATAAATAGTATATCCACTCTTAAACTCTTTCATAGTCAGTCCGTTGGTGTCATCCGTATTGTAAAAGCCAAAAACATCCATAAAATCAACATAACTGCGCATAAATTGATCTGAAGCAAAATCTGGTTTGTAGGGTGGACCAGGATGACTCACACCATTTACACGTAAAGCAATTTCACTTAACTGATTGTGTTTAAAATTGAAAGGATTCTTCTTTATATTACCATTAAATGCATCATTTTCAACCATTGCCACCATGAGGAGCTTCGGTGCTTCCGATGGAAAGAGGCCATCTTTCATGAAACTCTTTTGATCTTTCGGAATTGTAAAGGTGAGAAGCTTTGTATGCTGAATGGGGTAAATGGCATTTTGGCGGTTAAGGCCTTCAGCATGCCCTCTAATGACACTTGGATTCGGTACTACTCGACGAATGTAAAGTGCAATATCTTCCACATGAATTCTAAAATTGTCAACTTTAGCAAATGCATTCAGCGCAAATTCAGGCTTATTCAATGTCAGCTTGAGTCGCATGCTGGTATTACACAGTAAAAACTTTGACTGTCTAAAGAAGTCTAAATTCAGCGGACCATATAGCTGACATACTCTACTATCTTTAATCATAGCAGATCGCTTTACAAAGCCACTGTTTGTTTCAACATCAAATTTTCCTGCTTCATCTCTGTACCATCCCATGGCTTCCATATGACTTTTTTGTGCTGCTGGATGAAACTGTGATACATGATTGAAATATGATTTATAGGGATAATCGCTTTGACCACCTTCCACTTGCTGCTCTCCAATCGTTAGAGAAACATCACGAAGTAATGTAGTCAATGGTAAATTGTTCAGTCCAACTTTATGTGCATCGTCAATAGCAGTTCCATCTGCTTGCTGAATTCTAAACCTCAAATCAAGCATCGCATAACTCAAATCTATGTAGTCATCACTACCACCAGGAATAACAAATTCAATGGGGCCAGCATTCTCAGCTGTTCGAGGATGATAATCTACAATACTTGAACTAAGAATATCTGTCTGTATGGCTTGTTGATCGAACAAACAAAAACCGGAAGTTTTACACTCCATGATTAGAAGTTATAGCAGCGTCGTTGTTTAGCGCCTGATGAATGATTAGAGCCTCTGCGACGTTTGCGTGAATGCCTTTTGACTGAAGATCGCACCTTACCAGCTCCGCGATGTTTCCTCCTTCCTTTATTCATTCGTTTAGGTGATTTCTTTCCTTGAGTAACACCAGCAATGGTCTGCTTCAATGTTTTTAAACCGCGTTCCTTCCCACGATTCAACAAACTGCTCTTAAAACTTCTACCTCTGGAAAGATCACTAGCAACATCACCAGCAAAGCCAACGGCATTACTTAAAACATTTCGTTTTAAAGATCTACCGACATTGGATATGAGAGGTGCTACAACAGATTTCAGTGCACCAAGTATGCTACCTCCACGTTGGCGGCGAGCGCCGATGTAAATTTGTCCTCCGCCACTTACATAGGAGGGTCGTGAATAAAATGAGGCAGTTGGATTCATAGCTCAAACCCTAAACATTGTTAGTTACAACTTTGCATGAATCACTGTCGATCACTTAGATGAAAGATGTCGGCACGACGCATCCAAGAGTTCATACTTGAAGGATAACCAGTCCATTTAACAAGACACCATTCTTCACCTTGCCGTTTTTTACATCGAATGATTTTCTCTACCAAATATGTTTCACTTTCAGTGACTACCTCAATCTCATCGCGGTAAAAGCTACCCTCAATTTCTTCATTATCGTAATCTTTCAACTTGTAGGTGGTCGGAGAGTCTTTTTGATTAATCCTTGATACTGTAAATACCTCCTCTGTCCAATTCGGAAGGTACCCTTTAGCAAAAACACTTTTCACTTTTGAGATACGAACTTTATCGCCAATTTTCACATCACTTTTCACATGAGTGCGTTTACGTTGGAATGATTCGCGCACTTTATCTACATTGTCAGCATTTACATCTACTGGTCTGAGTCCAATAGAACGATGGATAGAGTGATTGTAGGCATGGAGTGTATCTTGTAGAACCTTTGTCCAATTTTGTGTCAAGTTGGCAGTAAAATGTCGCCACAAGCGATTTTTTAATGTGCGATTAAAACGTTCAACGAGTGCAGCTTTATAAGCGCTCTTTACACTAAACAACTCAATGTCATGCCTCTCAAATAATCTTGCCACATGCTGATTTTCAAACTCTTTCCTTGATCACTCTGAATTCTTTTTTGGAATCCGACCTTCTCGAAAAATTGTTTGGAATGCTTTTGCTACTCCTTTCCCTTCTTTAGTTTTTAAAGGTTGAGCCCACGCATAACGCGAGAAAATATCAATGACGGTTAAAATAAAATTATTGCCCGAGTTATGTTTTGAAATGGAGGCAACATCACACAAATCTGCTTGCCACTGTTCATCGATGTCATGAACAATATAATGGCGGGTGCGGTACTTCTTTTTCGCTTGTTTGTGGAGTGTATAGGTAGCCTGACCCTTTAACCATCGTTTCACTTGTGATTGTGGAAGACCACTCGCTTTTGATAATTTCTTGATAGATGCAAATCCTGCCGGATGTTTTACATCATAATAGATTGACTTCAAACGTTCAGTCGATGACGGCTGACTCTTTTTCCTCCTTCTCATCTTTTTGTTTTCTTGCCTTTCTACATTTACAACAACTGCAGCATTTAGCTTTAGCAGTTTTGCGATCGTGTTCACATTGCTTAGGGGTTTCATTATGAGAGCTGGCGCAGCAAGTGCAAGTGACAACGACATTCACCTCTGGCGGCTCATTACATGGCAAGCAACACATCTGCTTCATATTAATAGTCTGAGAACATGTATTTCCTAGGAGGAGCTGTTTTACGTTTTCCTTTTACCAGTTTTAGTGGCGATGTAGATCTACGTCGAGTTCTTCCTCTTGTTTGCTTAGTGAGTGTGGGAGGGGATGTAGCAGGTGACGTCTTAAACCAATTTGTTGGCATTTTCATCGCCTGAAGCATTGGAGTAGTAGCCACTGTTGAATCAAGTTCTTTCAATGTCTCATTATTTAAAGCAAATTTTGGCACATTATGCTTTTTCAATAGTTTAAGAAAGTATGACCAACCAGGTGGAACATAGCCCTGACGGCGCTTTCTACGTGTCGCATACTGAATCAAGTCTTCATAACGTGAAGCATCAATCACTTTATTTTCATCTGTAATGATTTCTCCTCTATCATTTACATTGAGATGGGGTTCAATACTGTTGAAAAGAGATATGGCATGTGCGCGAGATGCTAAAGGTGTAGCAGTCGATACAGAGTCACGCATCTTATTCTTCAAGTTTTTCAATTGCTCAACAGTTTCCGATTGTAATAATACAGCACGATGTGGATCTTTGATGTGAACATTTTGCTGATAATCTATTTCTTTCCTATACATTTGATTTGCAAGAGGTTGCTTTACTTGCTGCATGGCAGTCAATTGTACATATTCATCCTGAGGAATAACAATCATGCGAGAATAAGAACTCATAGTTTGTAGATAATCATGGGAGTTTTCAAAATATCACTTCGAAATCTAAATTCTTCCGGACACTCTTGCGTAAAGTCAATGAATAAGTAACCGTATGGTTTTTCAGTAGCTGCTTGAAAAATTTCAATTAAGGCTTTTGATCCTCTGGGTGCAACTTGTCGCGCTAAAATTTCAAATTGACTTTTATCTCGCGGATTCTTGAAAATAGCATAATAGTGTGTATTCAGGTTTCGTGTACGAGCTTCTTTTCCATCAGGAAACAAATTTTGTGTAATATAGATGATAAAACACCTTTTATGGTGTGCTGCGCGAGTGAACATATCTGTAACATCTTTTGAATTCTTACTTTCTTTTAATAAATCATCCAATACAACAACATCATTAGACTGAAGTTTATCCACTGGAATAATTCCTTCATGTCGAATAAAGTTGCGACTTTGCAATTCCTGAAACAGCGACGGTTGATAAATACCATAACACCAAATCACTCGATTGATAGGTTCCTTAAACAACTCCCTTCTTTTATCCAATAAATTCAGCGTGAAAACAGTTTTACCTGCATGAGATGGACCTGATACAGTCAGAACTTTATCACATTGAAGTCTAAAATCCATTTTATTACTTTGAGACTCAACATTTGCATAATTAACGCTTAGAGCCAAAGATATTACCCAATAGGTTGCCCACGGCAGGAGCTATCATTGGAAGTATTGCTGAAAGGAAACCGCCCTTTTGTGTTAGAGTTTTCCTCTTTCTTTGAAGGGCGACTTTAGGATTGGAGATGAAACGCAATTTCGTAGCATATCGCTTAAGTAACTTTCGTTGTTTTGGTGCTAATTTCTTCGTCCTCAACTTTCTCACATGAGAAATAATTTCATGAATGAATTTATCGTTAGCATGTCGTATAGCATTGTATCGCTGATTTGCTTTCATTCGTCGGAGAGCTTGAATGGCTGAAGAAAACTTTTGACTTTTACGTTTCGTCATTTTACGTTTCGCCATTTTTTGTGTTAGTCTTTGCTAAAACCTATCTTTACCACATTTGCATAGGTACTAACTATTGCGACATAAGTGACACTCGAAATGAGCAATATCACAGTGGTTACATTGGCAAAGTTGAATGCAATTACGTATGAAACAGCGTTGACAAAAAGCATGCTTACATCTCTTGAAGATGCGCTTTTCATTTCCATCCTTTCGCTTACATACATCGCAACACATAGTTTCACCGTTACTGATGTCTATAGCAAGTCTTTTTGAAGATATGAATTTGCTAGCCTTTTCTAAATAATAGACGCATGTACAGAAGGAATATACTTCGAGAGTGAGCAGACATAGCTCGAAAACCAGTTGTGCTACAATCAAGTACCACTGCATTTTTAATTTTTGTTTATGGAAAGTTGAATGTGAATATCTGAAATCGCTTCAATCACTAGACTGCTACCATGATGGTTAAATGCGTTAAGACGTTCGGCAATTTTTATCATATGTCTTTTAAAAAATTCTTGGGGTGATCTACCACTTCCATTGAATAAGAAGCAAAATGGAAAGAGCGACTTTCCACCTCTTGCTTTCCAAAATGACTAAACTTAATTTTCGCAACTAATCGCGCCATGATAATGCTATCAGAGAATGTATTCATTAACTCTAGAAATAGAGTGCTAGCATCATCAACCACTGCTTCGATGTCGGTCTCATCTTTATGAAAATTTATCACATAATCTTGAACAGCTCCTTTTAAACTTTGCCTATGAAAACGTAATGTTCCGCAGTCGTTTGAGAAAGACATGATCGCCCTTTATCTAACCCATCCATTGCATGAAAACAACAACTCTTCTCATAGTAACATTTATTGAATAACGGTAATAAGCATGCATTATAAATCAATGGTTTGAAAGAGATAAAATAGATACAGCTGGTAACTATCATACAGCGAGCAATGATAACCATACAGGACTTTGGCAGTGTTGAGGTAAGGAGGAAAGAAGCATTGGTTATGAACGTAGCTACTACAACGAACAGACAAAATAGGAACACACAAATCCTTAAAACGTTTCGTAACTTCATGATAATGTTGATTCACTCTAGTATCCCAAGGTGGGAGCAAAATATCATCAATGATTAGATTGGGAAATACTTTCCTCTCCTTACCAGGATTATTACAAAAGATGCGTATAACATTGAAAGCAGCTAACCATCGTTTAAAGTCAATAAGAAGAGCACTCTCACAAGAAAAGCCATAGTCTTGCAAATATTTCAGATTAAGTCCATGAATGTGTTTTCTCGCCCATTGATCAACATTGGGATCGCAGTTGGCATGCTGATGATAGACACTGACAATCTGATATGTCCAATTGTTCATAGCAATAGCACTGAGCTCCTGTACAGGTTCACCCTCACAATCCATAAAAATGATGATAGAAGCCTAAAACGGAAATTTACACATCTAAGGAAGCGTTCTATAACATATTACAAAATGAAGAATTACATCGATGCTTTTCACGACAAAATACACAAATGATATGATGGCAACGAAGAAGTAAAATGTATCTAATAAGACCACGTCTACGACACTCAAAGCACATAAGCGAATTGTCATAGGGTAGAGTTAGGAAAGGACTAGCAATTCTCCTTCTTTGATTTGCGTTTTGATGTAGCATTCTTCTCCGACTTGCGCTTCGTACCACTGCTGTTAAGGATTTGATCAATTATGTCGTCCACGTTGGGTGGTTTCGGAATATATAGGATGGATTCCATATGCATGGAGAGAGAGGCTATTTTATTATCCTTGTGTCGACCATAATATAGCCCATTCACTTTGAAAAGGATATCCCAAGTACCTTCTCCGAGCTCATCACATCTGATGGGTATTGAATGATCTCCATCCTTCTTATAGTAAGTACACCAATGTGATACCGGTAGGCAAATGTGATTACCATCCCAAATCTTTCTATAGGGAGTATCCTTGTCATCTCTCGCCTTCCACTCTTGAGCAAGAGGAGTAGGAATGTCCATATTTAATGTCACGTACTCCTCAATAATATCAAGTTGGTGGCGAATGTACGGACTCACGGGGATCAGTATGTAGTCCCCATACTGATTGTGCATTATCTTGACATCCGTGGAAGGGAGCATTCCCGTTTGGAGTACTACGCTATGATCATCATAACGCAAGGCTTGTTTAAATTTACGCTGTAGCGGTGTAGGATTATGTACCTTGGATGTTTCTTCCACTGGCCTCAGTTGTAGATGATCTGACCGTAGCGAACCTTGTAACGTTTGACCGCCATTTTGTCCTACTAGTGCAGCAGATGGAGTAGATGCCTGAAAATGAAAAAAGATTGTATTAAGTTTACGTTCAAGGGAGGAGAGGGAGGGAAGTAGCGACTTACCATTTTAGTTGGATAATAGAACAGGGAACTAGAGAGAGAGAGAAAATGTGCGTCCGTCACTCGTGTGATTCAACGATGGAATGATTCTCACTGTGGAAGGCTCGCTATTTATAAAGAAATGCTTGATTCTCATTGGATGATGATCCTCATTGGACAATAACATCAAGCTGATTCGAAATCTAACTCCGTCGTTTTTCGCCAATGTCCCAAAATCTTAAATGCCGTCTCACATCTAAACGAAGACAGATAGGAACAAGCCGATTGTTTCACTGAATTTGTCTCACTCTTAGCTTTCAAACGAGCTATCGCACGACAAAATCCGTCCACTGGAAGCCAAAATCGAAGCAAGCTGTCCAGAGGGGGGGGGACGTCAGTTAAATTTCAAAATTTGATGAAAAATGTTTTGGTGACGGTCCCAGGTCGAAATTCCACACTTTGGAAAATTTTCAAAATTTTACCCATACAAAGTCACTCTGACACTTAGGATTTTTTCAGGTGAGCTCCGACCTAAAATCTTGTAACCGCTCTAACTTTTGAACGGCTGCTCCGATTGACTCGCAACGAAAAATGCGGTCGAGCAGTGTTTCATCCTCTTTCCAATGCAAGTCGAACGAACAAAATCCGTCCACTAGAACCAAAGTTAGATCAAAGGGGGGGGGGTCAGCGAAAAATTTTTATCTCCGATTGCTTTCAAATTCACCATACAGATGCAGAATTTCACGCTGAATCCGAATCTGACCTCCGTTTTCACATCCGAGGCTTCGTTTGGACACTACACACCAAAACATCCCACAGTTTAACCAAGACAACCTAGACGGTCGCCCAGGTCAACCTAGACGGTCGCCCAAGTCCACCAGGCGGTCGGACACAGACACCCGAGACTCACACACTGGCGGACCAGAGGGGGGGGGCGGCAGCAGAACCTCGACGGCACATCACGACACTGGCGGACCAGAGGGGGGGGGGACTCAGACACGACGGCGGCCATCTTGCGCTATCTGGTGTTCGCCGTTTTCTTACTACTTCTGATCAAATGTTTTTGAAAAATATACAACAATTTTCAATATTAATAATTACAATAGTGTCCATCATCTCACATGAAAGCAAAATATCGACGACACGACACATAAATATAGGAAGATGGTGTCTGCCTCGATACATTTGTTTGAATAGAATTTGGATATGTAAAGACAAAGGAGAGAAGGTAGGGTACTGCAAAAGATTATGCTCTTACGTTTTCCATAAATATATTGGAATACATTTCTGGTTCGCCTTCAAAAAATAGTAGTGAACTTTGACAGATGATACAGTGAAGAGACCATGTCAACGGTTAAAAGCTTCTTATCGAACAATGTTTGCAACAATATTTCAGCAGTCCGCAAGTGTACATCGAGAGGCACTGATAGTGGAAGTCTCCTTATAGAAGGCAGAGGCTACATACCTTTAACACTGAACATTGTTTTGTCAGCACTTGGTTGTCGACGAGAATCTCCTCCCAAACGTAGCGGCTTTTCGATAAGAAATATCGTCTTGTGAGGATCAGTCGCATGAGCCTCGAGCTGAACATGGGGATATCCGCATCTAAAATTGAGATAAGCAACATCAACATAGGGTTACTACACGATAAAGCTTCATTTTTTGCACAGGCACACGAAATTTGGGAACCTCCACTAACGCATTATAAAGCAGACAATTGAAGAATTAGTAATTACGGTATTGAAAAGTAGGCTACACTCAAACTCAGCAAACGTTAAACCCTCCCTCTGCAGTTTAGAGACAAAAATCTCATCTCTCGGACTTTGAGATGACAACTCTCACCCTCGCCGCTTGCTGCAAGGTTGGGCAAAAACTTGGGGTCAAAACCCAAAACCCATTTTTAAATAAATGAATGAAATCAAGTAGACGAAGTGAATTCTTTGTATTTTGTGCTGACATAAAGATTCTTCCATAGACCAAAATTCCTATTGGGCCCATGAGAAGTGTGGTATTAGTGGGAAACGATTTATTATTGCAATAATTAATGTAATTAGTCGCCTAAGTACATGTATTACGTCATAAAGTTTTCTTTTAATTTAACCAACACTGATATACTGACTAATTGAAGATCTTTGATTTAGTTATGATTGAGTTACACATTGCTCATAGCAAAGCAATTGTTTTTCATTTTATCATTCAGAAATATAAACAGGCTTGATAAATATTATAGGTGCGCAGTAAGTGAATGGTTAAACATATTTAGAATGCGAAATCGGAATGATTTTAATTTTTGGATAAATGTCGGCCATCGCAGAAAGTTAAGGGTGAGAAGATAACTGCGAAGATGTAAAATATGCGGAATATATAAAAATTCAATATGTAAAAATGCAGCAGAAGACATGTAAACTTACAGTAGATACATTATGTAGGGCTATGAACTTTCAATGCGCGGTAATCGTCAAACCCAGAATGAAATAGCTAATAATCACAAGTATTTCACTTTTGAAATATTCTGTGAATCCAGTGGAAATTTGATAAAATATCAGAACTTTATGCTCTTATCCTGTAGCTCTCCTAAGATTCAAATCAAAATATTAATTTTTGTAACTTGATCTGTATAAATTCAGCATTAATAGAAAACCCATGTTTTGCATCACTTACCCAAGTTTGACCCAAAACCCTAGGTCCAACCTTGCTTGCTGTCACTTCAGCACGTGTGTCAAATACAATGATTAGAACCTACCATAGGAAGCGGTCGGGGAATCAAGAGCGTTACTGTTCTTTATTGACAAATCAGTTGTCACTCACTCAGTATAATACCATGAAACGATGATTAGAGCTGTAAATTTCCAATTATAGCTCTAGTTTATTAAAATCATCCTTAGTCAAAGATAGAAAGCAAAATGACTATATTAGGCATTTTTCTCTACGGATGCAACTTGGAATTGTATTTTTAGTTATCGCTGTTCGCATGATATTTTTTGTATTTTTTTATCTAACTTAAATGAAGTTAAAAAATGTGATTTCAGCATAATGAATTTATTTTTTGAGTTGATCAGACCTTTTGTCTCTTATTATCTCCTAAATTGATAAATGCAAAGGTTTCAAAGCAACGTCCACCTAAACAATCATTAGGGCTCTATACGAAATATATATATAGTGCTCTATATGAAATAGGAGCCATGAGATTTGTACATATACTGAAAGATAGACCGAAATACCCTTTTGAGACTAGTACCTAATAAGGATGGCCGACATAGAAGCACATGTAATTCACTTAATGCGTTCTCCAAGTGAAATACAACAACGCGAATCCTCAGTTTTAGGAAATAGAAACTGTTGTTGTACGGTATATTCGAATGTACCACACCAATCATCGCGGCAGATCGTTCTCTAAGTAACGTCCATGGTAGATCATGGTCACTCTCATGCACTGTTGTTTAGCTATAGGGTTCTTTAACGTGCAACTGGACACAATTTCTGCAGTTCTAAATTCAAATGTGCAGTTGCTTTTCTTGGTTTGTGCAGTTGAAAACTTGTAGTCAGGAAAACATGTGAATTAATAAAAACGTAACAGAAAGTGGAGTGGATGTCAAGATATGAATGGCAATTGCATCACTTACGTTACAGAAAACAACTATTAAGATATGACAAAGTGTATTTGCTGAAAATTGAAGTTTGCAAAACGATTGACCTTCTTGATTGCTCGTAAACTGTGAGTCTTAAATATTAGTTGCATTGTGCTATAGGTGCACATTTGGAGAGATTTGTGCGCCCTATACTTCAGTTCGCACTTTTTTTGTCTGGAGGCCAAGGTGATGCGAGCGTTGCTACTGCCACTGCTTGTATGAATTGGAAATTGCAAAACTAATATATGCACATGCAGTTCTGACAGAGAACATACATGTACATGTACATGTGCTTTAAGTAGAGAAACTTCTAGCTAATCATGAAACAAATTTCGTAGGAGACCGAGTCATGGACAAAGAAGAGAAATTTTTCAAATGTACATGTATACATGTATGCCATGTCTTGCAAGTTTTTCATGTTGCATGCAAATCATCCAGCTCATAGGTGTTAAAAACAGTACTAGTAGCGGGCCACATTATGGATATGATTAGCTTTGTGATCAGCTAATTCTGTAGTACGCTACTACAGAAATCAGAATCATTGAAATGATAATAGGCCTGCTGTGAGGAGCAGGCATCTGCAACTTCTTTTTTAACAAAAGATGAAACCAAAAGCAAATGCTGAATGTGCACATTTGTTATCAAAAACGATGCTTAACCAAAATTTTAACATTGTGGTTGTTTTTACGATTTCCAAAATATTCTGTTTTCATTGAAACATACTAGCATGCTAAGGGGTTTTCTGCAAGTTTAGAACAGTGATAAATATAATTTTAAGAAATATAAACCATACAGAGAAATTGTACCCACAACTCTGCACCGGAGCAAGATTTCGGAATGCTCAAATACTTGCATAAAAACCGTGGAAAACATTGCCAAAGTGGCCAGTCTTAGCAAAGGAAATCTGCGATCTATAACGAAACCTACTTTTAAAGCATTTTGCAAAAGTTAGTTAAATACACATTAAATTGGGAATGCATTGGTAGAAAATTCTATCAATATAAATAATATAAATGAGTCAGGGCTGAAACCGGCCGGAGTAATCAAAGCCACAGGGGTTGACAACGTACGATGTTAATCAAAATTTATCGCATGCCGCTAACTTCAGACACTGCTCTACCATCGACTGTCAAGAGCACATGCAGGCAGTAGGCGCTACTATCATTACTCGTACATGTGTTTACATTGAAATCCAATCATTCATTATGATTCCTCGAGATTTTTTCCAGTTAATCGAGATATGAAATAATCATTGGATAGATAGGCTAAGGAATACATAATTCTTGCAAAATTCACACAGTTGACCAAACGCCAGGAGATCATAGTCATTATAGCAGCAAAGAAAAAAATCAAGATCCCCTTTCTTTTGAGGTCGATTTCTACTGGCGCTAAAATTATGCAGAAGTTGACGCCCTTCGGCGTCCCGCGCTTTTAAAAGTCGATAGAAACAATGTGGACCTTAGCAGAATGGTGGAGCTTAATTTTTTATTTGCTGCTATAAAAATTCTTGTAGGCTAGAATATAGGATTCTGAGAATTTTATTTGAGATAAGCTATGTGTAATTAAATGCAAAAGTTAGTATTTTCTTACTATTTAAGAATCAGTTCGCAACATTTATGTCAGATAGAGCATGTTTAGGTAGGTAGGCTATCTTTAAATATGTTACACTAACTATACATGCTCTTATAATGGTGTCTTCCTTTTGATTGACTAAATGATTTCCTCTAGAGGGAATGCATAGTTAATGGTCAGCATAGGCCCATTAAAATTAATCGGAAGGCCGTGCCCGCGATAACACACGTACACGTACACGTACGTTAGAGAACATACGTGGTTCGACGCTTTGAAACTGATTTTTTTCATCGTATCAAACTCAATTTTGTCATGCTAAAAAGTTATTTCTGATTTGGTCGATGGTTTATAAAGATGATAAGCTCCTAAAACTCTCAGTCCATCCCGAAGATGAGGACAATCAGTTGCATTGCTTCAAATGTTGGAGTTTATTTAAGATGAAATTATGCTGATAATGTTATTCTAGTGAAAGGATTTCTATTTTCCCTCGAAAATAATGTTCATGTTGGCTCATGGTTGAGAAGAAGAACAGAGAAGAAGTGTCAATTGTCCTGACGTAGCAGCGTGAAGCAAAGATTGATCAATCGCACTCAAATGAATACCTCCCTAAAGCTTACTCCGCGGCAAGCTACCGGAAGCGAAAATCCTGAAGCTTGTTATTTGGGGGGACTTACTGTAAAATCCGGTGCCATCAGAAATTAATTAAGGGCTATTGAACGTTGTTTGTACAAAAAGTCAAGAATGATTGAAAGTTTATCATGTCGGCACCTCTCTTATTAAGAGTTATAAGAGTTTTATCTGCAGTTTTTCAAGATCTGATTAAATTTTGTCGAATAAATATCACTAACAAATTATAATCTCCAAATATTCATTAGTGAGAGAGGATCGAGGAGTTCATTGAGTTCCGTTGGTAGCTTATCTCTCATGGCGCATCAGCAACATACTGCGCCAATTGCGGGAGCAAAACTCAGGTACCGAGCGTTTAATGCTATAATCGCATTTACACATTTATCTAGATGGCTTCCCTACGCACGGCCTAAGTTAAGCTCACATGCACTATTTCAAGAGAATGCATAATGTCCTACTGTCTTAAGGAAAATACAGAGAAAGAAATTTGGTAAAATTGAAATTAAACATGCGACATACAGATGTGCATGTACAGATGTTATTACATAACAAATAATTTTCTGAAGGAAATGAAAAAATGATCTCAAGTTTGACTATGACTGAAAGAATAGCGAATCCTATACTCAAAAGACTCCCTGACAAGGGGAAGCATAATGCAATTGCAGGATATGATTGTTGGCATTTGAAACGGGCACACTTCAGCTCATTTCGGTAACTATGCTGTTGGAGTGTCAGCGATGAACTCGAATGGTCGTGTCATTCTGCAGTTGACATGTCTATACTTAATATGATTAGCTTCTTGATCGGTCAAACCTAAATCACCATTCTATTCAGCGCTTACTTCATAATTAGTTATTCCTGATATAAATCATCAATTACAAGAATGATCAGGTAAGGAATAAAAGGTGGATTATTAAGCATCAGCATATTGAGCTCCCGAGTATTCTTAAAAATAATTCAAAACACTTTGAAACTTGATATTTTAACCACGATATAATTTGAGAAAATGATATTTAAAAAACTCTTGATTTTCTGAAATTTTTAATGCTTTTTTCATTTTGTCATTTTTCATTTTGATCATGTCAGAAAGGAAATAATATTATAAGACATTTTACCACATTTTCATATTTGTTCGATAATTTCTGTTTGAAAGATGTTAATCCATAAAATTGTTATTCACTATCTGATGAGTGCGGAAACTCGATTATCCCCAGGTTTTCAAATTCGTCTAAAATCTGCAAAAATATATCAATCGTCACCAAGCTTCGGGTAGACGTAGGCCTACTTAAGCATATTTTCTACCTACATCAAAACTTTATGCAGATCGGACAAGTACTTTTTGCATTATAGATGATAACGTGAAGCGCAGCGATGTCAACCGCTTCATTTAACTTCGTCTATTCGACGCATTATTGTTGATCGTGTGTACATTGTTCTCTCTCCATCTCCCTCTTCATCTCATCCACTACTGCCATTTAAAATCTTCACATGACCACTGCCTTCTTAATAGGGATAAGACTTAGCAAATCTGAATGAATGTCAGTAAACAGATGAATAAGTCACACAATCACTTAACTAATAGCACTTCAAGTTTTCGTGCTTTTGATTAAGTTTAACAGGTTATCAGCAACTTTCAAAACATGCAATTTTCCTAAATTTTTGAATCCTACATTTTCACTCATCGTAATATTTTTATTGCATAAAATGATTGAGATTGATTATATTTTCTCACCTTGGTCTGGAATATTGTCATGTAAAAGAGAATTCGATCTTGATAGCCGTCCCTTTTCCGCGCACGTGATAAAGAAGGCTCGATTCCGCATCTTGTTTGACAGGATTTATAGGATAGGGGCCTATGATCTCTTCCTCACTTGTTTGACCGAAATGCAATCCTTCACGACGCTACAAAGTCAGGTGAAACTTGAAGACAGCAATTGTAAATTAAGTTCGCATTGGCTTTCCGTTGAAAAGTCATTGAGTAACTGCAAAGCGAATATTAACCGAAACAGTCCATCAGAAAATGACTTTGTTTCACGCTGTGCTAATGCCGAATTCCGAGTTTCGACTCGACACCCAAGTGCTGTCAGCTTAAAGCGTGGCGCATTAATACGTTTGGCCAAGACTGCAGTAAGAGCATACGTCGTTGATCGATCCATGGTAGCATAGCAACTTTGCATGAATAGACTTCTCCGTCACGACTGCTGACTCACTCACCTCTTATCCTCCTATATTGTACGCATATGCCAGACTTCAGAAAACTCAGTCGATGGTTTAACAATAACATTGTTGGTGAAATTATGAAATACAATGAAACCCCGACTGAAGAGGGATGGATCTTGACTTCTTGTCTTGATACCTAAATTGACAACTGCCATGATAGTCGATTGTCAATCAAGAAAGTACATAACTACATGTAATTTCTACAGTACGAGGAAAATCATCGGTACTACATGGACTACATACTTTCGATAAGCTGCTTTCACAAGTGTAATATCATTCCGAATACTAAGCTCTACGCATGATCATTTTAATGTTTATACCAGAGCTTTAAATAGTTCTAAAATCATTTTGATGAAACACATGCATCAACTGGCCATTTAAACATCACTTTTCCTACGCTATCACGTGTGTCTATACTTGGTGTAGGCCTTTTACAACAACACAACTGTAATTGTGGGCTATCAACTATTCTCGCGTTTAATATGCATTGATCTGGTGTACATTAAAATACACCAAAGTTACGTGTGACAAAAATATTTAATTGACTGGGATAAGTAATGAAGCATTTAACATTTTTATGACAATGGCCCAGATTGGCTTTGTATATCTACTAATCTGCCTCATTCCAAACGAATCAAGCAATTAAAGCAGGAAGAGCTTATTAGCTGTTCAAAATTATTATGCCGCTTAGCAAACCTTGTCTGATCATTTAACGCCGTTAGAAGTCCTTCAAGCTGATGACGCTTGATAAGAACAGAAAAATATTCCTTGTTAGCCAATTTAGTAGGTGCTTGATGTGCCCAGTAGGCATATGGTAATCATGCCATAGCAAACTTTGCCTAATCAATTTAGTGGGCGCTTGATATGGACCTACTAGGCATATGGTAATCATGCTTTGCTTAATCAATTTAGTAGGTGCTTGATATGTGCCTAGTAGGCATATCGTGGTTTTGGGTGTTATTATGTCGCCTACTAAGTTTACCGCGCGCGTACCATGACGCTTAGCAAGCAAAACATATTTTTTTTACTCGGGTAAAATCATTCCAATGTCGCATTCTAAATATGTTTAATTATGCACTTACTGCGCACCTATAATATTTATCAGGCTTGTTTATATTCCTGAATGATAAAATAAAAAACAATTGCTTTGCTATGAGCAATGTGTAACTCAATCATAACTAAATCAAAGATCTTCAATTAGTCAGTATATCAGTGTAGGTTAAATTAAAAGAAAACTTTATGACGTAATACATGTACTTAGGCGACTAATTACATCAATTATGGCAATAATAAATCGTTTCCCACTAATACCACACTCATCATGGGCCCAATAGGAATTTTGGCCAATGGAAGAATCTTTTTGTCAGCACAAAATACAGAGAATGCACTTCGTCTACTTGATTTCATTCATTTATTTAAAAATGGGTTTTGGGTTTTGACCCCAAGTTTTTGCCCAACCTTGCAGCAAGCGGCGAGGGTGAGAGTTGTCATCTCAAAGTCCGAGAGATGAGATTTTTGTCTCTAAACTGCAGAGGGAGGGTTTAACGTTTGCTGAGTTTGAGTGTAGCCTACTTTTCAATACAGTAATTACTAATTCTTCAATTGTCTGCTTTATAATGCGTTAGTGGAGGTTCCTAAATTTCGTGTGCTTGTACAAAAAAATGAAGCTTTATGGTGTAGTAACCCTATGTTCATGTTGCTTATCTCAATTTTAGATGCGGATATCCCCATGTTCGGCTAGAGGCTCATGCGACTGACCTTCACAAGACTATATTTCTTATCGAAAAGCCGCTACGTTTGGGAGGAGATTCTCATCGACAACCAAGTGCTGACAAAACATTGTTCAGTGTTAAAGGTATGTAGCCACTGCCTTCTATAAGGAGACTTCCACTATCAGAGCATCTCGAGATGCACTTGCGGACTGCTAAAATATTGTTGCAAACATTGTTCGATAAGAAGCTTTTAACCGTTGACATGGTCTCTTCACTGTATCATCTGTCAAAGTTCACCACTATTTCTTTGAAGGCGGCCCAGAAATGTATTCCAATATATTTATGGAAAACGTAAGAGCATAATCTTTTGCTGTACCCTACCTTCTCTCCTTTGTCTTTACATATCCAAATTCTATTCAAACAAATGTATCGAGGCAGACACCATCTTCCTATATTTATGTGTCGTGCCGTCGATATTTTGCTTTCATGTGAGATGATAGACATTATTGTACTGTAATTATTAATATTGAATATTGTTATATATTTTTCAAAAACTTTTGATCAGAATTTTGATGAAGTTGTGAAAATATGTTCTCTACATGCGTTGAGTCATTTGTCAGACCAGACAAAAACCTTGCTAGACTGTCCACGACGACGGCGAAACTGCTATAAGTAATGCAGCTTGGGGTCCTTTAAAAGACTTTGGAACTGCTTTCTTAAACTAAAGGAAGTATTTCACTGAAGAGACTTAGAGGGCCAGACATTTTTATCCAAATTTGAGGAAAGTCCATGCATTCGACTTCTAATTTTTATTCTTTAGCGAGGCCTTTCAGTCACTAGGAGGCTAAGATAGCCGAAGACAGCTTCTTGTAGTGACTAATCGAAAGGCCTCACAAAAACAATATAAATTGGAAGTCGACAACATCTCTCGCTTTCGGGCTTTCCTCAAATTAAGGAAGTATGTTTCTCTTACCTTTTCTATGAATGTTTACTTTTATCTAGTTATTTATTTCAGCGCATCGTAGAATTGGAACAACTGCATGCATGCTCTTATCTGATGTGAATGAATTTTTTCCACTATCCAGTTGTATATTGTGTATGAGTCCTAGCTGTTGCTATGTTAATACATGAAAAGTTTCATTATTAATTGTTTTGTAAATTTCATCGGTAGCAACTGCGGGAAGCGCACTTATCTCAATGATGTTGTCATATTTAGCACACAGCTTGCTGGGTCAAACAGTCCCATTCTAAGCAATTAATATTATACTTTGCAGTTTATTTATAGTGTTTATGTTAGGCAGAACATTGACAGCCTACGCAGCACCATACTAAGCAATTATCATAAAACTTGGCAGTTTATCTATGGTGCTTACTAGGCAGAACATTGGTTGCCTACGCAGCACCACAATAGGCAATTATTATAAAACTTGGCAGTTTATGTATGGTGCTTACTAAGCAAAACATGGATAGCCTACGCAGCGCCATACTAGGCAGTTATTATAAAACTTGGCAGTTTATGTATGGTGCTTACTAAACTACCTATTAAGCATAGCATATTTTTTTACTCGGGTTATATATTGTGCATGAGTCCCAGCTGTTGCTATGTTAATACATGAAAAGTTTCATTATTAATTGTTTTGTAAATTTCATCGGCAGCAACTGCGGGAAGCGCACTGATCTCATGATGTTGTCATAATTTAACACACAGCCTGCTGGGTCTAACAGTCCCATTCTAAGCAATTAATATTAAACTTCGCAGTTTATTTATAGTGTTTATGTTAGGCAGAACATTGACAGCCTACGCAGCACCATACTAAGCAATTATCATAAAACTTGACAGTTTATCTATGGTGCTTACTAGACAGAACATTGGTTGCCTACCCCTCTGATGATTGTAAAAATACTACCCTGTTTATGTTTTTATGGGGTCCAATGGACCCCAACCAGAAATACCTGTGTTTGCACAAAAGTTTTCGGAAAGTTCAATAATATTAGTAAATTTTCTGAAATTCAACCTTTGATTACTCTAATATACAGTTTCTACTGGCAATATAAAAGAATAGGGTCATCGATCAACTGTTTTATTGTCCGGATAAACAAGACAAACACACCAAATTTGAATGCAATGAACAAATGAATCGTCCGCAAGAAGTACATGTGGAGCGCGTCTTCTTATCTGCAGATCTTGGGCAGGAAAAGCATCTTCCTTTCACTGAAGTTTTTACTCGAGGAACTTGCGATGCTTGTAATTCCTGAGCACGTGTTCTCGATTCCTGTTGATACCGTACGAGGGCAAATCCCAAACTCAGCAAGAACAGTCTGCGCCGGTTTGATTTATGCTGATTCACTTGTGGAAAGAGCTATTTGTGAAGAACAAAGGCATTCAGACAAGCAATATCTAGGATGTTGCAAAACACTGGCACGTGCCATCTCCGGGACTTGTACTTTGCTGTATACGAGGCAATCATTTGATCCATCCTGTCGGTGCCACCTTTACGATGATTGTAATCTATAATCACTGATGGCTTTCGGTTTTCAGCATTACTCAAGGTCGGCGAGGAATGCTCGCTGCTGAGAACGATGACCATCTTTGTCTTCTTTGCTTTGTACGCCACGATTTGAATATTATCTCTCGTGTATAGGAATTGAGAAGTATGCAATCGTGTACCTCTATGACTTCTGATTTCCAGGGGGACTTCCCTTCGATTTGCCCTCATTGTTCCCAGGAGTGTCATGTTGCTCTCCAAGAGTTTTCGAGAAAGTGAGAGAGAACAAAAGAAGTTGTCCGTTGTTATACCAATTCCTGGTGCACGAAGAGGCTCTGTTAGCTTCAGCACGACATGCTCTCCTAGTGGACAGTCCTCTCTGGTTTCATCCTTTCCAGTATACATCACAATGTTCCAGCAGTATGCAGAGGTCGAATCGTTGAGACGCCAAAATTTCAATCCATATTTCGCAGGTTTCGACTGAATATATTGTATGAATCGACACCTGCCTCTAAACGGGTACAGTTGCTCATCGATAGTTATTGTTTCTCCGGGAAGGTAGCATTGCTGAGAATTATGTGTTAGTCCGTCAAGAAGTAATCGCACAGCAGCCAACTTGTCTCGTTGCAATCGCGAAGTGCGTGTCGCTCGATTATCGAATCGCAGAAATCTTCGTAATTCTTTGAATCGTGTCAATGTCATGGTTTTTCGAAAAATACTACGACCGTGCTCTTCATTGAATAGTTCGTCAATACTTTCAAGGTGACCTTTGTAAACGCCTCTCAATATGCACAAGCCGATGTATGCCTTCATCTCCTCGTAATTCGTTGTTAGGAAATCTTCACCACGCACTGCGCGGCCTTCGCGATTTGTTTCGAACACCAGTGTCAATCATTTTTTTGTCAAAAATTTGAAGAAAAGAAGATTCTTCATCATGAACTCAGGCAGAGGCATAGGGTGTTGGTCCTGGACGGTGGCGAATGAGATTTCGAGCTGGTGTCTGACCTCTTCGAGGAGCCTTTGTTGTCCACAATTCTCCGTCTGGACTTCTGTACTCGTGAGCTCGGTCCTCGATTCGCGGCACTGTCGCTTCCTCCTCGGATTCATCCGATTCCTCAGATTCTTCCACTAAATTCGGTTGTAGCTCTTCTTCTTCCATATCAGAAAGACGTTCTTCTTCATCTGATATCTGCGAGTCAATATCTACAGTGTCATTTTCCATTGCTTCTTCGATTCGTTGAAAGGCAACAAGTGCACTGAAGCGTCTCTCTCGACGGGCAGCCATGACAAAGAGTGCAGTAATACGGGCCAAGTATTTTATCGGTCACTTCTAAATAGATTTCATCTGAGTTCAGCTCAAGCCAATCCGATTGCGTGACTTTTCAGGGAGAGTAGCTGTGGTGTCGGCTTGCTATGGTCTTGACCTCTTATTGATCTTGCGTTGAATGTTGGAATGCGTCGGCAGCGCTAGCCGTGCGCATCGCTCATGGTGTAATTGTCCCTCCATCTGCCACGCGCGCTCTCTATCTTTTTTTTCACTCACATGTATTGCCTGGATCAGCGCATGTACGCTCGCACTTCATCTGTGGAATCTTGACCTTGGGGTACATTGGACCCAAACAATCATAAACGTAATAACCCACATTTTTATTCAAATCCACTAACCCTAACCTTGTCAAACATTTATGGATATAAGCGCTTGGAAAAATAGTAATTCTCAGGTAATTAGAAAAACATCGCATACAAATAAGTGGAAAAATCTGACTAGCAAAGCATTTTTTAGGGTCCAATGGACCCCAAAATCATCAAAGGGCTACGCAGCACCACACTAGGCAATTATTATAAAACTTGGCAGTTTATGTATGGTGCTTACTAAGCAAAACATGGATGGCCTACCCAGCGCCATACTAGGCAGTTATTATATAACTTGGCAGTTTATCTATGGTACTTACTAAACTACCTATTAAGCATAGCATATTTTTTTTACTCGGGCGCAGTTGCTACCGATGAAATTTACAAAACAATTAATAATGAAACTTTTCATGTATTAACATAGCAACAGCTAGGACTCATACACATTATATAACTGGATAGTGGAAAAATATTCATTCACATCAGATAAGAGCATGCATGCAGTTTTTCCAATTCTACGATGCGCTGAAATAAATAACTAGATTAAAGTAAACATTCATAGAAAAGGTAAGAGAAACATACTTCCTTAACTTGAGGAAAGCCCGAAAGCGAGAGATGTTGTCGACTTCCAATTTACATTGTTTTTGCGAGGCCTTTCATCACTACAACCCTGTGGGAACGCATCTCGCTAATATCAACAGATTATCTGCCGAGGTTGCGATTTTGTGGATAATTTTTTAAAGGTTCATTTTCGTGTAAAAACTATCTCCGCATGTGAAAATGGTCATCATCTATCCAAAAGCATGTGTAAAATTCAGAACGGCAGATGGCGAAAAAGTTGCTATAATTAGTTGGTAGATATTCTTTTACTAATGCGAGCTGATTTTCGCCAACCGGCGAAATCGTGGATATTGTAGCAACTAATTAGTGGTAAGTAGTAATGTTCGTATATTTTCTATACATGAAAATATATTGTATACTCAGTCTGATTTGATAAAAAGGGATCTTTTTTAATTCACAAAGGCTGATACTAAAAAAGTATTTATTTTCCATAAATGTCGCAGTAAATACTATTATAATATTCAAATATCTGTCATTGTTGTAAATTATTGAATGTCAAGAGATGTTATGAAAATTGATATAAGCGGATTCTCTATATTCTTTTCATTATCAAAGAATGGTAGTCTGCACTTATTTCTTAGATAGATTAGCCTCGGCTGTAGAGGCGGATTACTAAAGAAAATAAGAGAGAAAGTCAAAAGTAAAAGGTGACATATAGAGCGCGAATTGTCGCCGGCGAACTTCGCCAGCGAATATCCCGCAAATATGACTGAACTTTAGCATAATATTCTGCAGCTGACATTCGCCAGTTTTTCGCAAGATTCGTTCCCACAGGGAAGAAGCTGTCTTCGGCTATCTTAGCCTCCTAGTGACTGAAAGGCCTCGCTAAAGAATAAAAATTAGAAGTCGAATGCATAGACTTTCCTCAAATTTGGATAAAAATGTCTGGCCCTCTAAGTCTCTTCACTGAAATACTTCCTTAAGTTTAAGAAAGCAGTTCCGAAGTCTTTTAAAGGACCCCAAGCTGCATTACTTATAGCAGTTTCGCCGTCGTCGTGGACAGTCTAGCAAGGTTTTCGTCTGGTCTAACAAATGACTCAACGCATGTAGAGAACATATTTTTACAACTTCATCAAAATTCTGATCAAAAGTTTTTGAAAAATATGTGACAATATTCAATATTAATAATTACAATAATGTCTATCATCTCACATGAAAGCAAAATATTGACGCCACGAAGCATAAATATAGGAAGATGGTGTCTGCCTCGATATACTTGTTTGAATAAAATTTGGATATGTAAAGACAAAGGAGAGAAGGTAGGGTACAGCAAAAGATTATGCTCTTACGTTTTCCATAAATATATTGGAATACATTTCTGGTTCGCCTTCAAAAAAATAGTGGTGAACTTTGACAGATGAAGAGACCATGTCAACGGTTAAAAGCTTCATATCGAACAATGTTTGCAACAATATTTTAGCAGTCCGCAAGTGCATATCGAGAGGCACTGATAGTGGAAGTCTCCTTATAGAAGGCAGAGGCTACATACCTTTAACACTGAACATTGTTTTGTCAGCACTTGGTTGTGGATGAGAATCTCCTCCCAAACGTAGCGGCTTTTCGATAAGAAATATAGTCTTGTGAAGATCAGTCGCATGAGCCTCGAGCCGAACATGGGGATATCCGCATCTAAAATTGAGATAAGCAACATCAACATAGGGTTACTACACGATAAAGCTTTTTTTTGCACAAGCACACGAAATTTAGGAACCTCCACTAACGTATTATAAAGCATGCAATTGAAGAATTAGTAATTACGGTATTAAAAAGTAGGCTACACTCAAACTCAGCAAACGGTAAACCCTCCCTCTGCAGTTTAGAGACGAAAATCTCATCTCACGAACTTTGAGATGACAACTCTTACCCTCGCCGCTTGCTGCAAGGTTGGGCAAAAACTTGGGGTCGAAACCCAAAATCCAAGTTTAAATAAATGAATGAAATCAAGTAGACGAAGTGCATTCTTTGTATTTTGTGCTGACAAAAAGATTCTTCTATAGGCCAAAATTCCTATTGGGCCCATGAGAAGTGTGGTATTAGTGGGAAACGATTTATTATTGCAATAATTGATGTAATTAGTCGCCTAAGTACATGTATTACGTCATAAAGTTTTCTTTTAATTTAACCTACACTGATATACTGACTAATTGAAGATCTTTGATTTAGTTATGATTCAGTTACACATTGCTTGCTCATAGGAAAGTAATTGTTTTTCATTTTATCATTCAGAAATATAAACAGGCTTGATAAATATTATAGGTGCGCAGTAAGTGAATGGTTAAACATATTTAGAATGCGAAATCGGAATGATTTTAATTTTTGGATAAATGTCGGCCATCGCAGAAAGTTAACCCTTAGGCTACCAAGGGTGGTTCTGAGAGCCACCCTGTGCTGTTTTCGTGAGTATTACTCAGTTTGTTTCAATCAGTGACAAATCCTTTCATGACAATTTTCTTAGATATATTAGCAAACGATTTAAACGATTTGTGATGATCTAGCGACCATTGTTCATTAATTGTTCATTGACCGTTGAATCAGTGCAGTTCTTTTGGGTTCTACCCATTTACAGAGGCGTACGACGTGGCTTGCAAAGATTGACATTTATAAGACAGACAACAGAAATAGGTATAGAGAATGATGACGCGTCGATGTCGAGGCGTCAGAACTGGAGTGCGAAAAGGTCAGCAAAAGTGCACGCGCTAAGGTGCACGCCAGAAGCAGAACGAACGCTCGTCTGACCGGCCGATCTGAGCGATGCTCCATGATGCTAGGTCAAAGCCAATCGATGGCGCAACCCTACACATTGTCAGTTACTGTCATTCTCAATCATGCGACCGCAACGAGAGGCTGCTCGACTGGCTCAAGCTGCACTATTCGGAGCAACAGAATCGGACTCAGAAGTAGATGCTGATTCAGACCAGGAAGATAACGTGGAGCACATTGTAGATGTTCACGATGATTCGGCATCGAGTGAGGATAATACGAGTGATGAAGATGCCCCAGTGCCACGACGACGCGTTGGCGGAGGAAGAGGGCGAGGATTACTTGTTTCGTCTCAACAACCGGCTGTGCGCGGTCGTGGACGAGGTTTTGTACCTCGACAGGCACAATCCCTACAACGATAAGAATGGTTACTTGTGGTCACCTGAACCACCTCAACAGAGAGGTCGACGCGATGCAGCAAATGTTGTTCACGTTGGTGGAGGGAAACCCGAACCAGGTGCAGTGAAGAACACCATTTTGGAAACCTGGTCACTTTTCTTCCCGGACACTATGCTCATGCAAATTGTTCATTTTTCTCAGATGAAAGCAAATGCTCTGGGTATTGAAGTTCAGTTGACTGTTGTTAAAAGCTTACTTTGGAATTCTGTACTTCAGAGGGGTTTTCGGCGATCAGAAGATTCCTATCGAGCAACTTTGGAGTGAGAACTACAACACGTTCTACCGCACAACTATGAGTCGCAACTTATTCCAAACTTGGAACCGTGTATTGCGATTCGATGATTCAGAGCTCAGAGAAGACCGGAAGAAAACAGATTCATTTGCTGCCTTGAGAGACATCTGGTCTGAGTAGAATGAAAGACTCCGTACTTTCTACAAAGCCAGCCATTCAATCACCATTGATGAACAACTGGTCGCGTCACGTTGTCGCTCACCACACCGGATCTACAATCCGTCAAAACCGGGAAAGTATGGCGAGCTTGTGAGATGGTGCACAGATGATAAGAACAGGTATTTCTTGAATGGCAGCCCACTAACTAAACGTCCGGAAGACAGTGTCGCGGCTGAAGTTCACAAAGAGTCAAATCGAGCAAAATCACTTGTGATGAATTTGTGTGGACCGTTCTTCAACGACGGAAGAAATGTCACCGGGGACAGATTCTTCACTTCGATGGATGTTGCTACTGAACTGCTGAACCGGAACACCACGTATCTCGGAACAATGCAGAAAAATAAGAGGGACATTCCGGTGATCTTGCATGAACCACGGGAGCAATTTGACTCAATCTTCGCATTCGGTGGCGACCGGAAGAGACTCACAGTCCAGTCCTATCAAGTCAAACCAAAGAGGAAGGTTTATCTAATATCCTCTATGCATCACTCTGCTGAAACGCTACCTGATGGCAAGAGAAAGAGCAACATGCAGCTCTACTACAACGAAACCAAAGCAGGCGTTGATGTAGTGGACGAAATGTGCAAGGCCTACTCGGTCAGGACTCGAGTTCACAGGTGGCCCATGGTCCACATGCACAACATGTTGGATGTGACTGGGATCAACGCCTACACCATCTTCAACATGTCCCATCCAGACTGGACAACGGTTGTGGAGAGCAAGCGACGTCGACAGTTTCTACAACAGCTTGCTACCGAGTTAGCCAAAGATCACATGCTGTTCCGACTGCAGGAACCTATCGGACTTTCAACGGAGCTTGTCAACCTGATCACCAAAGCAACAGGTCAGCAAAATCCACGTCGACAAGCACCTGTGCAAGAAGGCCAAGAAGCACCGCAGTTAAGATGCGCCAGGTGCAAAGACAGTGGCAAGCCAAAACTCGTCACAGATGCCGAGAGTGTGATGCACCAGCTTGCGGGCGACACGCTCTCGTGGCCCAGGTGGTTTGTTCAAACTGTATGTAAACTTTACTGAAATAGGCATTCGTTTTGTTGACATGTTGTTTTGTTCCTTATGTTTGGTATTAAACATGAAACTCACTGGAAAACTTGTTTTTTTTAGGGTTGCTCTAAAAGCCACCCTTGGTAGCCTAAGGACTATTAAATACCTTGGTAGCTTAAGGGTTAAGGGTGAGAAGATAACTGCGAAGATGTAAAATATGCGGAATATATAAAAATTCAATATGCAAAAATGCAGCAAAAGACATGTAAACTTACAGTAGATACATTATGTAGGGCTATGAACTTTCAATGCGCGGTAATCGTCAAACCCAGAATGAAATAGCTAATAATCACAAGTATTTCACTTTTGAAATATTCTGTGAATCCAGTGGAAATTTGATAAAATATCAGAACTTTATGCTCTTATCCTGTAGCTCTCCTAAGATTCAAATCAAAATATTAATTTTTGTAACTTGATCTGTATAAATTCAGCATTAATAGAAAACCCATGTTTTGCATCACTTACCCAAGTTTGACCCAAAACCCTAGGTCCAACCTTGCTTGCTGTCACTTCAGCACGTGTGTCAAATACAATGATTAGAACCTACCATAGGAAGCGGTCGGGGAATCAAGAGCGTTACTGTTCTTTATTGACAAATCAGTTGTCACTCACTCAGTATAATACCATGAAACGATGATTAGAGCTGTAAATTTCCAATTATAGCTTTAGTTTATTTAAATCAGTCAAAGATAGAAAGCAAAAAGACTATATTAGGCATTTTTCTCTACTGATGCAACTTGGGATTGTATTTTTAGTTATCGCTGTTCGCATGATATTTTTTGTATTTTTTAATCTAACTTAAATGAAGTTAAAAAATGTGATTTCAGCATAATGAATTTATTTTTTGAGTTGATCAGACCTTTTGTCTCTTATTATCTCCTAAATTGATAGATGCAAAGGTTTCAAAGCAACTTCCACCTAAACAATCATTAGGGCTCTATACTTTGATGAAATAGGAACCATGAGATTTGTACAAATACTGAAAGATAGACCGAAATACCCTTTTGAGACTAGTACCTAATAAGGATGGCCGACATAGAAGCACATGTAATTCACTTAATGCGTTTTCCAAGTGAAATACAACAACGCGAATCCTCAGTTTTAGGAAATAGAAACTGTTGTTGTACGGTATATTCGAATGTACCACACCAATCATCGCGGCAGATCGTTCTCTAAGTAACGTCCATGGTAGATCATGGTCACTCTCATGCACGTTGTTTAGCTATAGGGTTTTTAACGTGCAACTGGACACAATTTCTGCAGTTCTAAATTCAAATGTGCAGTTGCTTTTCTTGGTTTGTGCAGTTGAAAACTTGTAGTCAGGAAAACATGTGAATTAATAAAAACGTAACAGAAAGTGGAGTGGATGTCAAGATATGAATGGCAATTGCATCACTTACGTTACAGAAAACAACTATTAAGATATGACAAAGTGTATTTGCTGAAAATTGAAGTTTGCAAAACGATTGACCTTCTTGATTGCTCGTAAACTGTGAGTCTTAAATATTAGTTGCATTGTGCTATAGGTGCACATTTGGAGAGATTTGTGCGCCCTATACTTCAGTTCGCACTTTTTTTGTCTGGAGGCCAAGGTGATGCGAGCGTTGCTACTGCCACTGCTTGTATGAATTGGAAATTGCAAAACTAATATATGCACATGTAGTTCTGGCAGAGAACATACATGTTTATGTACATGTGCTTTAAGTAGAAAAATTGCTAGCTAGTCATGAAACAAATTTCGTAGGAGACCGAGTCATGGACAAATAAGAGAAATTTTTCAAATGTACATGTATACATGTATGCCATGACTTGCAAGTTTTTCATGTTGCATGCGAATCAACCACCTCAAAGGTGGTAAAAAACGGTTCTAGTAGTGGGCCACATCATGGATATGATTAGCTTTGTGATCAGCTAAAGGCTACTACAGAAATCAGAATCATTGAAATTATAATAGGCCTGCTGTGAGGAGCAGGCCTCTGCAACTTCTTTTTTAACAAAAGATGAAACCAAAAGCAGATGCTGAATGTGCACATTTGTTATCAAAAACGATGCTTAACCAAAATTTTAACCTGTGGTTGTTTTTACGATTTCCAAAATATTCTGTTTTCATTGAAACATACTAGCATGCTAAGGGGTTTTCCGCAAGTTTAGAACAGTGATAAATATAGTTTTAAGAAATATAAACCATGCAGAGAAATTGTACCCACAACTCTGCACTGGAGCAAGATTTCGGAATGCTCAAATACTTGCATAAAAACCGTGGAAAACATTGCCAAAGTGGCCAGTCTTAGCAAAGGAAACCTGCGATCTATAACGAAACCTACTTTTAAAGCATTTTGCAAAAGTTAGTTAAATACACATTAAATTGGGAATGCATTGCAAGAAAATTCTATCAATATAAATAATATAAATGAATCAGGGCTGAAACCGGCCGGAGTAATCAAAGCCAGCAGGGGTTGACAACGTACGATGTCAATCAAAATTGATCGCATGCCGCTAACTTCAGACACTGCTCTACCATCGACTGTCAAGAGCACATGCAGGCAGTAGGCGCTACTATCATTACTCGTACATGTGTTTACATTGAAATCCAATCATTCATTATGATTCCTCGAGATTTTTTCCAGTTAATCGAGATATGAAATATTCATTGGATAGATAGGCTAAGGAATACATAATTCTTGCAAAATTCGCACAGTTGACCAAACGGCAGGAGATTATAGTCATTATAGCAGCAAAGAAAAAAATCAAGATCCCCTTTCTTTTGAGGTCGATTTCTACTGGCGCTAAAATTATGCAGAAGTTGACGCCCTTCGGCGTCCCGCGCTTTTAAAAGTCGATAGAAACAATGTGGACCTTAGCAGAATGGTGGAGCTTGATTTTTGATTTGCTGCTATAAAAATTCATGTATAGGCTAGAATATAGGATTCTGACAATTTTATTTCAGATAAGCTATGTGTAATTACATGCAAAAGTTAGTATTTTTTACTATTTAAGAATCAGTTTGCAACATTTATGTCAGATAGAGCATGTTTAGGTAGGCATCTTTAAGTATGTTA
The DNA here is from genome assembly GCA_907163375.1 of Prostheceraeus crozeri. Taxonomy (NCBI): domain Eukaryota; kingdom Metazoa; phylum Platyhelminthes; order Polycladida; family Euryleptidae; genus Prostheceraeus; species Prostheceraeus crozeri. Next base: position 181,495 of record CAJQUW010006711.1, read on the forward strand.
CACTAACTATACATGCTCCTATAATGATGTTTTCCTTTTGATTGACTAAACGATTTCCTCTAGAGGGAATGCAGTTAATGGTCAACATAGGCCCATTAAAATTAATCGGAAGGCCGTGCCCGCGGCTTGTTCCATCCCGGTGATGCTTAATCACAGGAGAAAGAGAACATACGTGGTTCGACGCTTTGAAACTGATTTTTTTCATCGTATCAAACTCAATTTGGTCATGCTAAAAAGTTATTTCTGATCTGATTTGGTCGATGGTTTATAAAGATGATAAGCTCCTAAAACTCTCAGTCCATCCCGAAGATGAGGCCAATCAGTTGCATTGCTTCAAATGTTGGAGTTTATTTAAGAGGAAATTATGCTGATAATGTTATTCTAGTGAAAGGATTTCTATTTTCCCTCGAAAATAATGTTCATGTTGGCTCATGGTTGAGACGAAGAACAGAGAAGAAGTGTCAATTGTCCTGACGTAGCAGCGTGAAGCAAAGATTGATCAATCGCACTCAAATGAATACCTCCCTAAAGCTTACTCCGCGGCAAGCTACCGGAAGCGAAAATCCTGAAGCTTGTTATTTGGGGGGGGGACTTATTGTAAAATCCGGTGCCATAAGAAATCTGGTGTCAAGAATGATTGAAAGTTGATTGAATGATTGATGTCGGTTATAAGAGTTTTATCTGCAGTTTTTCAAGATATGATCAAATTTTGTCGAACAAATATCACTAACAAATTATAATCTCCAAATATTCATTAGTGAGAGAGGATCGAGGAGTTCGTTGAGTTCCGTTGGTAGCTTATCTCTCATGGCGCATCAGCAACATACTGCGCCAATTGCGGGAGCAAAACTCAGGTACCGAGCGTTTGATGCTATCGCATTCACACATTTATCTAGATGGCTTCACTGCGCACAGCCTAAGTTAAGCTCACATACACTATTTCAAGAGAATGCATAATGTCCTACTGTCTTAAAGAAAATACAGAGAAAGAAATTTGGTAAAATTGAAATTTAACATGCGAGATACAGATGTGCATGTACAGACGTTATTACATAACAAATAATTTTCTGAAGGAAATGAAAAAAAATGATCTCAAGTTTAACTATGACTGGAAGAATTAGCGAATCCTATGCTCAGAAGACTCCCTGACAAGGGGAAGCATAATGTAATTGCAGGAAATGGTTGTTGGCATTTGAAACTCTTTTGGCATTTGGCATTTGAAACTTGATACTTTACCACGATATAATTTGAGAAAATGATATTTAAAAAGCTCTTGATTTTTGCGAAATTTTTAGTGCTTTTTTCATATTGTCATTTTTCAATTTGATCATGAGACATTTTACCACATTTACATATTTGTTCGATAATTGCTGTTTGAAAGATGTTAATCCACAAAATTGTTATTCACTATCTGAAGAGTGCGGAAACTCGATTATCCCCAGGTTTTCAAATTCGTCTAAAATCTGCAAAAATATATCAATCGTCACCAAGCTTCGGGTAGACGTAGGCCTACTTAAGCATATTTTCTACCTACATCAAAACTTTATGCAGATCGGACAAGTACTTTTTGCATTATAGACGATAACGTGAAGCGCAGCGATGTCAACCGCTTCATTTGACTTCGTCTATTCGACGCATTATTGTTGATCGTGTGTACATTGTTCTCTCTCCATCTCCCTCTTCTTCTCATCCACTACTGCCATTTAAAATCTTCACATGACCACTGCCTTGCCATAACCTTTTTTAGTTGAAAAAATGTTAGTGTAAGGGATCTGGCCTGGTCATCATCGCTTCACGAGTTGTCGGGGAATGACTTTATTTACCTCATCGTGCGCTTAATATCTGGCCTGCAGAGACAGCATACAGTTCAAACAATGCTGCTATTTCTTAATAGGGATAAGACTTAGCAAATCTAAAAGAATGTCAGTAAACAGATGAATAAGTCACACGATCACTTGGCTAATAACACTTCAAGTTTTCGTGCTTTTGATTAAATTTAACAGGTTATCAGCAACTTTCAAAACATAGGAAGCTGAGATACATGTAATTTTCCTAAATTTTTGAATCCTACATTTTCACTTATCGTATTATTTTTATTGCATAAAATGATTGAGATTGATTATATTTTCTCACCTTGGTCTGGAATCTTGTCATGTAAAAGAGCATTCGATCTCGATAACCGTCACCTTTCCACGCACGTGATAAAAAGGCTCGATTCCGCATCTTGTTTGACAGGATTTATAGGATATGATCTCTTCCTCACTTGTTTGACGGAAATACAATCCCTCACGACGCTACAAAGTCAGGTGAAACTTGAAGACAGCAATTGTAAATTAAGTTCGCATTGGCTTTCCGTTGAAAAGTCATTGAGTAACTGCAAAGCGAATATTAACCGAAACAGTCCATCAGAAAATGACTTTGTTTCACGCTGTGCTAATGCCGAATTCCGAGTTTCGACTCGACACCCAAGTGCTGTCAGCTTAAAGCGTGACGCATTAATACGTTTGGCCAAGACTGCAGTAAGAGCATACGTCGTTGATCGATCCATGGTAGCATAGCAACTTTGCATGAATAGACTTCTCCGTCACGACTGCTGACTCACTCACCTCCTATCCTCCCATATTGTACGCATATGCCAGACTTCAGAAAACTCAGTCGATGGTTTAACAATAACATTGTTGGTGAAATTATGAAATACAATGAAACCCCGACTGAAGAGGGATGGATCTTGACTTCTTGTCTTGATACCTAAATTGACAACTGCCATGATAGTCGATTGTCAATCAAGAAAGTACATAACTACATGTAATTTCTACAGTACGAGGAAAATCATCGGTACTACATGGACTACATACTTTCGATAAGCTGCTTTCACAAGTGTAATATCATTCCGAATACTAAGCTCTACGCATGATCATTTTAATGTTTATACCAGAGCTTTAAATAGTTCTAAAATCATTTTGATGAAACACATGCATCAACTGGCCATTTAAACATCACTTTTCCTACGCTATCACGTGTGTCTATACTTGGTGTAGGCCTTTTACAACAGCACAACTGTAATTGTGGGCTATCAACTATTCTCGCGTTTAATATGCATTGATCTGGTGTACATTAAAATACACCAAAGTTACGTGTGACAAAAATATTTAATTGACTGGGATAAGTAATGAAGCATTTAACATTTTTATGACAATGGCCCAGATTGGCTTTGTATATTTACTAATCTCCCTCATTCCAAACGAATCAAGCAAAGCAGCAAGAGCTTATTAGCCATTCAAAATTATTATGCCGCTTTCGTGTGATCATTTAACGCCGTGAGAAGCCCTTCAAGCTGATGACGCTTGATAAGAACAGAAAAAATATTGCTTGCTTAGCCAATTTAGTAGGCACTTGATATGGACCTACTGAGCATGTGGTAATCATGCTTTGCTTAATCAATTTAGTAGGTGCTTCATATGTGCCTAGTAGGCATATCGTGGTTTTGCGTGTTAATATGTCGCCTACTAAGTTTATCGCGCGCGTACCATGACGCTTAGCAAGCAAAACATAATTTTTTACTCGGGCTCCGATTGCCAACAGCATCTTCTTCAAACTTGGATGATAACGCTCACGAAGAATGCCAGAAATTATACCACACATATAGCGCAGTGCTGCAAAATGTTTACTGCCCGAGTAAAAAAAATATGCTGTGCTTAATAGGTAGTTTAGTAAGCACCATACATAAACTGCCAAGTTTTATGATAACTGCCTAGTATGGCGCTGCGTAGGCTATCCATGTTTTGCTTATTAAGCACCATACATAAACTGCCAAGTTTTATAATAATTGCCTAGTGTGGTGCTGCGTAGGCAACCAATGTTCTGTCTAGTAAGCACCATAGATAAACTGCCAAGTTTTATGATAATTGCCTAGTATGGTGCTGCGTAGGCTGTCAATGTTCTGCCTAGCATAAGCACTATAAATAAACTGCGAAGTTTAATATTAATTGCATAGAATGGGACTGTTTGACCCAGCAAGCTGCGTGCTAAATATGACAACATCATTGAGATCAGTGCGCTTCCCGCAGTTGCTTCCGATGAAATTTACAAAACAATTAATAATGAAACTTTTCATGTATTAACATAGCAACAGTTAGGACTCATGCACGATATACAACTGGATAGTGGAAAAATATTCATTCACATCAGATAAGAGCATGCATGCAGTTTTTCCAATTCTACGATGCGCTGAAATAAATAACTAGATAAAAGTAAACATTCATAGAAAATGTAAGAGAAACATACTTCCTTAATTTGAGGAAAGCCCGAAAGCGAGAGATGTTGTCGACTTCCAATAGATAGATAGAAAGATATATTTTCAGTTGAATAAAAATCATACAAATCAAGAAAAAATGAGGTCTGAATCTTGTCAGTGAGTAGTTCAAAAATTGGAAATCAGCAGTCAGCAAAATGTCTGTACGGCAAGGAGGACACATATACAATGAAGGAGTTGAGTCGTCGAGATGTGCTTGTGAATGATAGAATTGGCCGTCCACTTCGAGTGCAGATGAGCGGAACCAGGTCATGCAGGGGATGAGTTGCTGATGAGCACTTTTCAAACAGATTCAATGAAGCTCTGAGTCTCCTGACATCCAAGTTCTCCAGACAAGACGAATCGCACTCCATACCGCAGATAACTCTGTGTGCTCGACGCTGTAACTTACTGAGGTCACTAGACAGATATTTTGGCATGCCAACAAAGAGAGGAGAACAATATTCAAGCAAAGATCTCAACATGCAGTTATAAACAGTGATCAAATCAGGCTTACACAAAAAGCATTTCAGAGTTCTAATGCAGTGCAATCTTTCGACAAAAAGCTTAGAAATGTGGTCAAAATGTAGCTGCCAACGCAAATCATTCGACCAAATTACACCAAGTATGCGCTGCTCTTTGACAAGTTCACAATCTGGAACAATACAAGGTGTACAATCATTTCTTTTGTTAAAATACATGCACTTTGATTTCTGAGTGTTGACCTTCAGATTCATTGCATTTGCCCATGACATAAAATTGTTGTGTTCTTGCAATACATTGCCTTTGGTAGTGTCATTTTTGTAAATAGGTACACAGATAGTAACATCATCAACATACTGAACAATGGTGGTGGAAGGAAAAACTGGTCTAAGATCTCCGATGGCCAAATTGAACAGTTGCGGTCCTAACACAGAACCTTGTGACACACCAGACACTACACGCTGCGGTTCACTGATGACAGAGCGAACTCGAGCACTTTGGGTTCTCTCACACAAATATGAAATTACAAATTCAACAAAATCCAGAGGAAAATTACATTGCAGGAGACGTCTAATAATCAAATTGTGGCTTATCTTGTCAAATGCTTTCGCAAGATCATAAATCAACAATTGAACACCTAACACAGAGTCAAGATCTAACAACTTTGTCACCTGATCATGAAGACAAATCAAGGCCGTGGTGGTAGATGCTTGCCTCCTAGCTCCATGCTGCGAGGGACCGGCTGCATTTTCAAGCTTGTCACGAAGCAAGTTAACAACAAAGCGTTCAAAAATTACACCAGGTACTGGTAGCAGCGAAATGGGTCGCAAGTCACAGATGGTTGGAGAGGCTTTTTTCGGAACGGGGGATATGTGGGCATGCTTCCATGCACGTGGAAAATAGCTCTTTCGGATGCATTCATTGAAAATGTGAGTCAAAGGAGGTGCCAGCTCGAGAAATGCATTCTTATAGAGAGTATTTGGAATGAGGTCAGATCCAATGGCCTTACCAGGGTTTAGCCTGGACAATTCTCTTTCAACTTCTTCCACGGTTACGTCAAAGTTCCATTGATCACGAAAATTTTCAGAATCAATGCTGGGCATGGAAAACTCTTCTTCTTGGAAGCTAGCACATAGTTGCAAACTGATGGCATTTGCAGCATCATCAATGGTCTCATAGTTCACAAGTATGCTTTGCAGAGGATCACTTGACATCCTTCCAATTACTGCATTCGTCACTTTCCATAATTCCTTGGGAGAGTTCTTGGATCTCTTGCCCACTTTAACTTGGCTTTTTTGATCTCCTCTCTTACTGTATTCAGAAGATTCACATACTGAACCATATCACCAGATCTGAAAGCAGAGTAATGGGCAAAAGACCGTTCCAGGACACCTTAAAATTCAAAAAAATAGTATCTTTAAAAACGACATAAATTCATGAATTTAGACCCTTTTTCAGGTTTTTAAGACCTAAATACATGAATTTAGTCCATTCAAAAAGTACCATTTTTTCAAAAATGGCATTTTTAAAAACGACATAAATTCATGAATTTGAACCCTTTTTCAGGTTATGAAGACCTAAATTCACAAATTTGGGCGTTTTTAAAAATACCCAATTTTTCAAATTTTTCAAAATCTCAAAATTTGAGAATTACAATTTTCACCCTTGAAATCATGACCGTTCCAGGACACCGAAAAAATCACAAAAGTTGAGAATTTCAAATTTGTGATTATGATCATTTTCTTGCTCAAATCATGACCGTTCCAGGACACCGAGAATCATAAAAGTTGAGAATTTCAAATTCATGAATTTTATCCATCTTTTAGGTTTTTAAAATATAACATGTGACTAATAATATTTCTTTAAAAATGGAAGGAACTTCAGAAATGGAAGAAACCACAAGAATATATCCTTCATTATCATATGAAATGGATATTGCAAAACACAAAGATAGAGTACGTTATATGAAAGATAAGGAATCTCAATTATTACTTAGATTATAACATTATAATAAATTAAGAATGTGACACAAGGCGTTGGAGCATGTTTAACAATTTCTTTAGGCGCTCTCACTATTGTCATTTCATCTGGCGTTCTTACAATTCCAGTAGTTGCTACAGCTTTGTGATACAATTAGATTTTAGTTGTACGTTAGGGAAGTTGTTTTAATTCTTACTAGCACGTCAGCACAACCACATGACGCCAAAGCATCTGGCAGCTGTTTTCACTTCTCTCTCTCCTGTCATTGTTCCGTGTGCGCTAGAAAGCAAAGTTCTCATTTGCAATGTCTTCCGTCAGCAAAATAGAGAGAGAATTTTGTTGCTTCGTGGATCAAGTTGTGCCTCTTATTTCACCAGACCATCTTGATTTCTTCAAAACGATATCAACAAAATTTATTCTCGAATCACTAAGAAAGAAACAGAAGACGAGTGGAAACGAAGAAGATAAAAAGAGAGAAGTGTTTGAAATAATCCGAGATTCATTCAAGGATGTTGACAGCAGCAATTTACCTGTATTTCTGGAGAAAAAAGATTTTTTAAGTGTTTCATCGTGCATCTCGTCATTGAATAAACTCATTGCTTTCGAGAAAATGACACATCGGAATCTTCTACGTTGCTATATTTCGCAAGGAGAAGTACTTCAGCGACTGAAGTTATTGTCTAATATGAATTATACAAAATTCGTGAAAGAGTTAAATGAGACCCACAAAATAAAGTTTTCACGTTCATATGTGACATTACTGATCAAATTATTCAAATTATCAAAGAACTATCCAAACTTAGCCAATTCTTCTCTATCAATTTACTTTGTGATGAAGAATTTTGCTCATCTTGAAGATTATATTGATCGTGAAAAAGAGGAGGAACAGCAAAGAATAGCAGAATCCATATTTGATTCACCCAATGTGCAACAAACTGAACAACAACATGCGCAACATACTGGACTCACGCAGGAATTAGAAGACTTGCAAACGTGAAATTCTACTTCATAAGTAACAAGTAGTAACATTTATTGCAACTTATTTGCGTGGAGACTGAAAATGACAATGGCATTTTCAAATTGGATTTCTGTTTTCATATAAATGTTGGACTCTATTTCATAAGTAACAAGTAGTAACATTTATTGCAACTTATTTGCGTGGAGACTGAAAAATGACAATGGCATTTTCAAATTGGATTTCTGTTTTCATATAAATGTTGGACTCTACTTCATAAGTAACAAGTAGTAACATTTATTGCAACTTATTTGCGTGGAGACTGAAAAATGACAATGGCATTTTCAAATTGGATTTTTGTTTCATTTAAAATGACTGACTTGATCGAGTTTTTTAAATTATATGGAACAGAAACAACAACGAATTTTGATCTAAAGAAAATCGCACATCAATTGGGAATAAAGAATTTTCATGTCCTAATGAGAGACGAATTACAATTGATCAAAAATAAGCCAACAGGAACCTTCAGTTCCCGGAACAAAGTTTCAACTGTAAATTTCATAACGAATCTTCACACTTCAGACCAAAAAGGCGTACATTGGTCAGCAGGTATCTTTAGTAAAAACGGAGATAATTATTATTTTGACTCATACGGGCTTCCACCTACGAATGAAGTAAGAGAAATACTTGGCAATGGAATTTATAATACATTTCAAATTCAAAAACCGGGAACAACTTATTGTGGTCAATTATGTCTTTATGTTTTATTTAAATTGCAAGAAGGAGTGCCATTTCTTGATATTATGTTAGAATTGAATAATAATAATGATAATTAAAAATCACTTCGTTGTAATTCATTTTGATAAAATCGGCCTCTGATATCTTCATCATCTAAATCTTTGATTTCGTAAGTAATCGGATAACATTGATTTATTTTAGAAATTTCAAATATCTCTTTCGTCCAGTATCCGACGAAGCCTTTTTCAAATTTATTCTTATATTTAAATATTCTAACTCTATCTCCAATTTTAAATTTTGGCTTAAGTTTCTGCAAATTCGGATTACTCTCATTCAAATTATTATTTTCGTTCGAATAATTATTTTCGAATATTTTCTTTCGTATTAAATCAGGGTCGTCAGAAGCATTCTTTGGGGTTTCTTCAATACCTGAATGAACTTTATTATTGTACTGCTCTACAATTCCTGGTAATATTTTAACCATTTCTGATTTCCTTGCTGAGTAAATTTTTTAAATAATTAATTTTTTAACGTCCGATTGAATCTTTCTATCACTACGGCCTTCCCTGCATTTTCAGTTGAATAAACAGTTTCAAATAGTGGCTGAACATTTCTGTTATAAAATTCCGACCCTTTATCAACAAACAATTTTTTTGGCTTTCTCTTACTTTCTTCAAAGATTTCTTCAAATGCATATTTAACTGATAGACCACTTTTGTTTTTTTTAGGCTTTACCCAAGCGTATCGTGTATATAAATCTATAACGGTCAATGCGTATTTATAATCAGACTCTGTCTTAGAACCTTCGGTTCGATCTTTTTCATTCGGCATATGAACAAGATCAGCACTCCAAATATCATCTTTATTAAATACTTTTACTTTCAATAAATATTTAGGCCTTCTATATTCCTTGTGGATTTCGGACGCGTAGGTTCGAGCGTTGCTCTCAGACAGCTTTGCTGTCGCTTCATTTAAACCCTGACCGAATAATATTTTAGCTTGTAAAGCTTTCTTAACAAACATTCTTTCAATTTTTTCTCTAAATGTAGGATTTTGAATACTATCTAATTCTTGAATCATCTTCTTATCAGCTGCATGTCGAGAACTTAGATCATGATTTCGATAAGCTAAATCATGTCTATAAGCGGCGGCATCTACTCTATTTATTGGTTCTTCACCTGGTTTCGGATTATTATTCTCATCTAGTCTTATATCTAATCGAGTTCCTGGACCGGTATATGAATGACCAGGAAGATGTTTTTCTTTCGAATATTTACTCCAAATAAAGCCAGGAAAGTTTTCTAATGTTTTTTGTATGTCACCTCCAATATGCTGACAATTTGAGTTTTTATTTTTGTTTAATAGATAATTCAATAAATCTAAATTAGAAATTTTTAATTTAATTAAATTTTCGGAATTTGTAGAATTCATTTTAAAAGATAAAATAAATGTTTTACCTAATAGAACTTTGTTCAGAGGCTTTAGCCGATCGGACCAAAGGTCCTCAGGTTATTACCGAATCATACTAGGATTTAGATATATTCCAGAACCATCTTTAGTTTCTTTAATTTCAATTAAATCATCAACATTGTGGAGAATATTTTTAAGAATTCGTTTTCCTTCATCAACTAATTTTAATTTACTAATAAAATTATCTACTATTCCGTCACCCCTAGCAACTTTCTCTAACTCTCTATTATGACGTTTTTGTTCTTCTAATGCTGCCTTCTCTGATTTATTTTTATTTACTGCTTGGACAATACCAGCTGTCCCGCCTGCAACACTTCCTGCAGCTGCTATGCCTCCTATTATTAGTGGAATTAATGGGAGAATTCCGCCATTCTTTTCTTCTTGTAATTGAATATTCTCTATCATTGGTTTACTTATGTAATACTTTTTTTTGTTAATCGTAATATTTTTAGGGGTATTTTTGTCAACAATATTACGTAATTTTAATTCAACAGTTTTATTATTATTACTTTTCGCTTGCGACATTTTTAATAAAAAATTTTAAATTAGGAATTTTTAATCTATTCTAGTTATGAATAAATTTTAAATTAGGAATTTTTAATCTATTCTAGTTACAAAAAAAATTTATTACTAATTACTAAAAAAATTTAAGTTAACAAACATTTTAATTAACTTATCGGAGCGAAGCTCCTCGAGGCTTTAGCCGATCGGACCAAAGGTCCTAAGGTTATTAACCTATCGGAGCGAAGCTCCTCTGGCTTTAGCCGATCCTATCCATCTTTCCATTAAGAATTTCAATAGAATATTTTACATCTTCTAGCAATAAACCATAAGCCATCAATGAAGTTGTGGAATCTTTTTTTTCAATATTAATTGTTACATCACAACCAGTCTTGATAATATCTTCAGATTGTGCACTTAAAAAGAAACAGAAAACAGGATATAAATGTCTCCAATCTCCAGGAGTTAATGGTGGTTCAACTCCAAATTCTATACAAAGATTTCGATAAGAATCATATCCTTCCATAAGTTGATTATTGGTATCATCGAATCTTAATGGATCAATTGGATATCGGGTTTGATTTAATGAAACTTGTAAACTTCGAATTGTATTAATATGGAAGAGATTATTGTTCTTATCAAAACTTGGAGAATTATTTCTTTGAAAAGTTAGCAATAAATATCTTGGAGCATTCGCAGTTCTAGTAAAATGCCAGTTAAATCTTTGTTCGGAAAAAGTTACTGAACTAGCAGTACGCTTTAGAAAATTTACTGGAATTGGTTTGTTAGTTTTTAATCTTTTTGCAATAGCTGTTTCAATCTCTAAACTAGGAGTAATATGCTTAATCCACCATTCAAGTCTATCAATTTTTAAATATGTTTTTTTCCAGTCTTACCAAAAAAGATTAATTCATTATTTGCTGTACGATGAATTATTAATTTAAATTTTAATTGATATGATATTTTGTCATAATCCCGATAGTCCGAATAATGGAGACAATGACCAATTAACTGTCTGTTTACTTTTCTTGTTAAATTCACGTCTTTCTTTATATGCAGTATTGTTTGTTTTATTTAAATATTTTGCAATATTGTCTACATCTTTCGCAATTCCTGCTGCATCTGTTCCAGTGTGAGTTAAATCATCAACAATTATACCATCATTAATATCAGGAAACCAACCTTCGATTTCATACTTTTTATTATTTTCACCAATTGTTACAAATCTAAGCATTGTACCAATTACACCTGGAGAATCACTTATTGTTTCTATATTTTGAGTTGCAACATCTAAACGCATTTGTGTAAATAATTTTGGAAAAAAATTATTCTCTAGTGCAATATTATCGGTATCTGGTAATGATGTTGTAAAATTGGCATTACTATAAAAAGAATATTCACAGTGTAAAAATGAATCAGGTAGATATATATAACTCTGCTGATTATTAACTTCAAAAATTAAATCACCTCCAGTATGAAATCGAGTATGAAATCCAGTATGAATTTTCCTCTTTTGGGAAAAAAAATTTACGTTAAGATTTACGTTTGTGAATGTCCAACAACTTCGTGATAACTTTATTAATTGACTGTTGCACTTTATCTATTGCGTCAAGCAGCGTGTGATGTACTTTAATTTCTCTTCTATTAACTTGCATTTTCTGCTGATTAATCTTCAACGCCGTTTTAAGAGCATTTAACTTAACTTTAAGAACATTCACAGTGTAAAAATGAATCAGGTAGATATATATAACTCTGCTGATTATTAACTTCAAAAATTAAATCACCTCCAGTATGAAATCGAGTATGAAATCCAGTATGAATTTTCCTCTTTTGGGAAAAATATTTACGTTAAGATTTACGTTTGTGAATGTCCAACAACTTCGTGATAACTTTATTAATTGACTGTTGCACTTTATCTATTGCGTCAAGCAGCGTGTGATGTACTTTAATTTCTCTTCTATTAACTTGCATTTTCTGCTGATTAATCTTCAACGCCGTTTTAAGAGCATTTAACTTAACTTTAAGAACATCTAATTGTCTTTTAACAGCATCTAACTGTTCTTTATTTTCTTTAGAGTTTTCTTGTAAATTTTTCTTTAATTCATTTTCTAAATTGATTTTAAGAGTTTTCATTTTATCAACTTTTTGATTAAGTGAGTTTACTTCATTTATTATTCTATTCATCTTTTTCATTTGTTGAGTAATTTTAGAACTCAATTCATCAACACTTTTTTGGAATGTAGTTTGTAACTGCTTTAAATTTTTTTTAATTCTTTCAGGTAGTTTTTCTATTTCATCTTCTAATTGTTCTTTTAACATTTTTATCTGATGTTTATTTTTAATGACTGCAGATTTTAAATTTAAAGAAAGTAATATTAAAATTTTTGATTGTTCTGAAATCTTTTTAAAAAGTTTTGCTATATCTGCTTCTAGCTCTCTATCCTTTTTATCAAGTTTTAATAATTTTTCGTTTAATGATTTGTCATTAAGTTTAAGCAACTTTAATTCGTTCATCAGTGGAACCAAAACATCGTTTATATATTTTTCCTTTAAGTCATTGATTTGTGTATCAACATATTGTTTATTTGTTAACTCTGTATTTTGTTGCGGAAGAATAGAAAGATGCAATGGACCAGATACAACGTCTCCAGTTTTCATGATATAATTTTCTATCTCTATTTCTAATTCACGATTATTCGGGATATATGCACCTCCACCAACATTTGGTAACATCATTTTTTAACAATAAAAAAATAAAATTTTTTCTAATAAAAATAAAAAAATGGAAACCCCAAATTTAAAAAAATTATATTCGCCCGCATCATCCTGTTCTTCTTATTCGACGAGATCAACGGGATTTGATAATAAATGTTTTGATAATAATAATAATAATCCATGTATAGATGTTAATCTTTTATTTCAATTACAAGCCGAAATATTTAGAGAACAGACTAAAGGTTTACCTTCCATAGAAACTAATTATTGCATTTTCTCAGGTGATCCATTTATTAAATTTATGGAGATTGTTAGTAAATATAATGATGTAGCTTATGTGGAATTAAATAAAGAAAATATGGTTATAATAGGACATAATAATGTTTACGGATTCATTAGAGCAGTTTTACCGATTAGTAATACTGAGTGGATAGAAAATAAAATTATCAATTATATCAATATTAAAGAATTAGTTAAAAAATTAAAATCTTTTTCGAAAGAAAAAATTAGATTATTTGTTGATGAACAAAATCAATATAACATTCATATCGAGAGTAAAAAACATAATTAAGAATTATTATGTCAAGTATATTATAGAGATACAATTTACAAACAAGAAACATTAGAAATGCCGCAAAGATATGATGATGATACTTATATAGGATTATATTCAAACTTTAATATTAATTTGTTAAAATCTTACATAAATGGCTTAGCTCAACAAGAGAAAATTTATATGTGGACTACACCTTATACTATTAACAATGTCCATAATCATAATCATAATAAACGAACCGAAGGTTCTAGGGCTTTGCCCGATCTTAAAGAATCTTATGATAATAATCATGATAATAATATATATGATGATAATATAGATGATGATAATGTAGATGATGATTCTGAAACATCTGAAAATGGTGTAAATGGTAAGAAAGATTCTAAAAATATTAGTAATTATAAAAATTTAAGTGAAGAAAAATTTATATCTCATACTGATGTACATGATATTAATACTACATATAATCAAAATTTATCTAAATTTCATTTTCTTACAATTGAAAATAATAATGATGGAATAGTTGAAGATACTGTTAGACAACTATGTGTCGGGTCTACAAAATTTAAATTAGGATTTACATCTAATCAATTTAAAATTTTATCATCTTTAATAAAAACTAAAAGTGATTCAGATTATGGTGGTGTTATTAAATTTTCCAAAAGAGATCAAGGACCAATATTTTTCCCTAATATATTATTACCAGATAAAAGATGTAATTTAGAATTAGATATTCCAATAAGAGAATGGTATCCTATCAGGGAATGGCATCCTATACCAAAAAGTGTAATTTATGATGTTGAAGAAACAATTTATTATGATGATGAAGAATCAATTGATGATGATGATGAAGAATCAATAGTTAGTGAAAATAAATTTAAATTATCTTTTGATAAAACATTATATGATGAAACTTAATATGATAAAACTTAATATGATAAAACTTAATGTGATAAAGAAAAAAATAACTAAAGAACGTGAAATATATAATAATATAAAATAACACTCAAGTCCTTGATATTAGAATGTTTATATCTAAAATTAAAACACAAATGTTTTCTTTAAAAAATAAAAAAATGGAAAATACCAAGTTTTATTGTAACTTATGTAAAAAAAAGTTGCAAACAAAAAGAAGTTATCAATCTCATTTAAATAGTAAATTGCATTTACAAAATGTAGATTGAGTTGATGAAGGAAATATATTAAAATTAAATAGTTATAAAAACTATCTAGAAACATTGCCTACTGATATAAAAGTTAAAAAAATGTTTGATGATTATTCACATTCGGAATATAAAAAAGTTTTTAATAGTGAAGATGAGACCCTACCAGATGGAAGATATTTATTTAGCGATACTGATGAATTTGATGCAGCTGAACGAACCAATGAAGCGGAACGAACCGAAGGTTCTAGGGCTTCGCCAGTAACAGATATAAAGTATTTATTTAATGAATCGGTTGAACATAATGAAACCGATGAAACTTTTTATAACGTATTAAAAAACTTTTTCAAAATATTTAAGAAATCTTACAAATGTTATATGAATGTAGAAGTACTTTATACAAAAAATGGACCTGATGGAATTCCTGAAGAAATAATACAAGGACATTTTACAAATTCACAAGAAATTCATAATGTAAATGATATACAACCCATATTTGAACAAATGATACTTAAATTAGAAAATTGTATAATTGAAGCCCAGTTACGTGAATCTGGTTGGAGATTTGTTAAAATACTATCTAAGAAAATAGTAATTGATAAATATAAAAATAATACTATTATTTATACTATTATTATTTATACTATTTATATTATATTATTTAATACTATTATAATACTTTATTAATAATAATAAAGTTATGTTCCTTTGCCTTTCAGTTCACCACAAATAATCAACATAAAAAATGAAGATGATTATTGTTTTCTGTGGGGTATTATAGCACATTTACATCCTGCAAAATATCACAAAGAAAGACTAAGTCATTACAATAAAGAAGAATACATAAATGAATTTGATCTTTCTGATGGCTTAGATGAATTTCCATATGATTATAATAGGTTAAAAAAGTTTCATAAAGAGAATAAAAATTTAATAGAAGTAAATGTTTTTGAATTAAATGTGAATTATGTTTCTATTGGTAAAATTACTCCACTTTACTCAGATTCAAAAAAATTTTATTTGAATAATAAAAATTTATGTCAATCAGAAATAGTATATAATGATAGGGGAAATTACATGCATCATAATATTTTTTACCAAGGAAATATAATATGTACTGAAAAATTTGAAATTATAAAAACACTATCACCAATAATGATTAGTCATAATAATTATAAAGGACGTAATTATAATTATGATTATGATACCGATTATTTATCTTTATCCTTAGAATATCAACAAAAATTACAAAATTTAAATGAGATTTTACAAAAATGTAAAACAGATTATCAACAACAAACGAAAATATTAGTACAAGAATATGGCCATAAATATCAAAATAAGATAGAAACGATTCAAAAATTAAATGAAGAAAATAATGAAGTCAATAAAGAATTAAATAATGAAGAAAATGAAACCAATCAAAAAATAAATGAATCTTTAAAAAAATGTCTACAACAATATAAAGAACAATATGATAAAGAATATAGTTATCAGTTACAAATATTAAATCAAAATTTTCATCGAAATACATTTAATCTAACAAAAGAAATTGATGAAACACATGAAATATATCAAGATAAATTTGAAAAACTAGAACAGACAAAACAGCCACACAAGCGAATATTTTATATTATCAGGGTCATTTTATATTGTGTAAAGATGTTTCTATATTTACAAAAACTTCAGATAATACAAATTTTCCTTGTCTTCAATGTATGACAAGTTTTAGAACTAAAGAAGAAATGAATAGACATTTGGAGAATTGTCAACAAAATGAAGCAGTCAGAAACACATTTCCAAAAGATGATTATTTAGAATATAATAAATGGTATTTTAAAAATAAAGTACCCTTTACTATTTATTGTGATTTTGAAGCATATAATGTTAATATGACACAAAATCGAACGGAAAGTTCCAGGGCTTCACCCGATTCTGAAAATGATAATTCTGAAAATTGTACGGGCCAAGCCCTAGAACCTTCGGTTTTTAAATATGAAAAAAGTGCAGCTGAACAAAGTAAAGAAAAATATTTATTTGAACAAAAACCATTATGTTTGGGAATGTACATTCATTCAAATTATCCTGAATTATTTAAATCAGAATATTATCAATACTATGGTGAAGATAGTTCAGAAAAGTTTACAAAGAAAGTAGAAGAATTACAAAATTATTTTTCACAATTGCTTGAAACAAATATACCAATGATGCCATTAACAGAAAAAGAAAAATTAAATTTTATTAATGAAACAAAATGTTATTACTGTGGAAAAGAATTTGCAAAAAATTATAAAAATGGCAAAGGTAGATATATTGAAAAAGGTAAAAGATCATGATCATCTAAATGGATTATATAGAGGTGCAGCACATAATTCTTGTAATCTTAATGATAATAAATTTAAATATAACTTTGTTCCTCTATATTTCTATAATGGTTCTAAATATGATTTCCATCTAGTAATGAAAGATTTATTTTCATCTGAAAAATTACAAGAACAACAAATAAATGTACTATGTAAAACAGAAGAAGAATATTTTTTAATGCAATTAGGTTGTATTAGAATTTTAGATGCATTTAGATTTTTTACTCCTTATTCATTAGATGTTATGGGAAAAACTTTGAAACCTGAACAATGTAAAATATTAAATAAATATAATTTAAAACCTTTAAAAGGAATATTTCCGTATGAATATTTAACCTGTGGTTCACAGTCGAAGACTGATTTTAATCTGTGAATAAAATTATGGAAGAAAAACAACTTCCTCCAATAAATAAATTTAAATCAACATTAAAACAATCACAATTATCTGACGAAGACTATGCAGAAGCTGAAAAAAATTGGAGAGAGTTAAATTGTAAAACAATGTATGATTATACAATGAAATATCTTCAGATAGATGTATTAATACTAGCTGATCTTTTCGAAAACTTTCGTGACATGTGTTTAGAATATTACGGAATAGATCCACGTTATTGTTATTCTACACCAGGTTTAACATGGCTAGCAGGATTAAAACATACTGGTGTTCAAGCCGATGGCTCTAGGACAAAGTCCGTTAAACTTAAACATTATAAAGAAAATACATATGATAAATTATTATTTTTTGAATCTGGAATTAGAGGCGGTGTATCATCTGTTTTAGGTAATAGATATGTTAAATGTTATAATAAGAAAGTAAATCCACAAGAATATGGAATAATGAAACCTTTACCTCCTGAAGAAAAAGAAAAAATATTAAAAATTTTTCGAACGAAACGAGAAGGAGTAGAACGTGAAAATGCAATTGATGAATTCATGAGAGAAAACTATTTGTTATATTATGATTTTAATAGCTTATATTCTTCTTGCATGATACAAGAATTACCATCAGGTGAGATGGAACGGTGTAATATTCTTGATTATCAAAAAACATATGATGGAAATTATAATCATGGTTATATATATGATGATGAAATATATCCTGATGAAATAAAAGATAAAACAAAATATTTTCCTTTCTGTCCCGAAAACAAAATTCCTAATATAGAAGATTTTTCAGATTATCAAAAATCTTTAATTCCTAAAAAATACAGACCAACAAAAAAACTTATGTTAACACAAAGCAATAAAGGAAAGTATGTTGTTGAAGGAAGAATGCTAGATTGGTATTTAGATCATGGAATGATTCTCACCAAAATACATCGAAAACTATTTTATCAAAAATCTAGGTGGTTAAAAAACTATATAGAGTTCAATATTGAAAAACGTAAAATAGCTAAAAGAAATAAAGATGATTTTGGAAACGTGTTCTTCAAATTAATGAATAATGCATTTTATGGTAAGACTTTTGAAAATGTACGTAATAGACAAAATATTGAAATAGTTTATGATAAAGATAGGTTTCAAAATTTAACAAGGAAACCTACATATAAAAGAACTACTAGATTTAGTGATGAACTATGTGCTGTACATTTACGTCGAATTAGCGTAAAACATGATAAGTTTAATTTCATTGGTTTCACTATATTAGAATTAGCTAAACTATTTATGTATAGATTTATATATGATTATTTAGCACCTGCTTATGGCAAAAACTATAAATTACACTTTACAGACACCGATTCTGTTTTCTTAGAATTAACAATACCGTATAATTCTACACTTGATGAAGAAATTAATAAAATAAAAGATATCATTCATCCTTCTGATTTATGTAAAGTAAAAGATGAATTAGAAGGAAATGAAGATTTCATAACAGAAGCTATATTTTGAAAATCTAAATGTTACTGTTATGATACAACTAATAATATTAAAACACATAAAACATTAAAAGGAATTTCAAAGGCATCAGTGGCTAATCAAATAACATTTCAAGATTATAAAAATGTATTATTTAATAATGAAATAAAAACAGCATGTAATTATAGACTTAATTCAAAAAAACATAAAATGTATTTAAAAGAAGAACATAAATTAGCATTAGATCCATTTGAAGATAAAAGAAAAATTTTACCTGATGGAATAACTACTGAACCTTTTTAATTTTCTAATTTCTAAGATAGACAAATTTGATATATACATAAAATAAAAAAATATTATAACACTATATTTGTATATTTTTATCACTCCGCGAAAATATTTTCTATAACTCTTTCATGAATTTTTTTATCAATATTAATTGTAATGAAGCCATAATCTTTTGACCAAGCATTGTTACACGATTGTTTAAATTCATCTTTATTTCTTACACATAAATCTCTTAACAAATCACTTAAGTTTCTTGCATTTATTTCAAATAGTATAAATATATTTGCATTCTTTCTAATAACACTTCCGTCTAATGAATACATACTTTGTGTTAAATAAAATACACTACAGTTATTATGTCTACCTCTTGTGAAATAATTTCTCTGAACTGACTGATTTCTATCATTAACACAATCATCAAAAATTACACAATGTTTCATTGTTTTATCTAGTTTACTAGGATCTTGCATATTACCACTATCATCTATTAATTGTATTTTTATATGCTTATTTTTATTTGATTCTACTAACTGATTATTTTTTGCTGCTTCTTCACACCACGAACTTATTTCTTCTTCATCTTCAGATTTTTCATATTCTTTGAATAATGAAGCAATTGCTGTTTTTTTAAGATTATTTTCAAATCCATATTTTAAAAATTGATAGACGGGTTGTTCTGTTGTTGTATAAATTATAAGATTGTTATAATCCAAAAAATTTGGAGTCGTTAAAATTTTAAATAATAGATATGTTTTTCCACATCCTGATCTTCCACAAATAACTGACAAAACTTTATTAGATAAATTTGGATGATGATTAAATTTAAGTTCCTTTTTATTTAATGGTAGCACTTCACTCATTTTTTAATAAAAAATTTCAATTTTAATTTTTTTATTTTTTAAAGAAAGAGAGTAAGAAGAATAATAATAAGAAGAAGAAAATTAAACTTCTCTAGCTTCGCGTGGGAGTTTATACCTCCCGAACCAAAAGATCTATCATAATTTCTTCACCTCCAAAATTTATTTCTTGTCCCTTTTCATCAGTGATTCTAATGCCAATGTTGTTAATAGTTTTTCTTGTAATAGGGAAATATATTAATGTTTGTGGAATTACATTTAGTCTATAACCAATGGGTACAGTAAAAGCTGGAAAACTGAATATTAAATTTGATAATTTACCATTTATATATCCTCCTTCAATAATGTCACAATGTACAACAATTGAATTTATTTCAGTTATTTTTGGAATCTTCTCGCCTAAATGATAACCTTGACTATAGGTTTGTTTATTAAATCCTAATAGCTTTGACAATGATCTATCATGATTAAAATCAACTTGATGATTTTCGTCTAAAGTAAGAGAAAATTTATTAACTGCCGGTTCAACTGCAAAATGTAATTGTTTCTTATCTTTAAATGGTATACCTAAATGTCTCTTAATTTCATTTGATATTGATTCAACTTCGTAAGAACCAGGAAGAAAAGTTAGCACTTTCCACGTTTTGCCTTTATCAGTAGAATATCTAAATTGATCATTCACATCTTTGATAACGTTTTGAATAGTGTTAAATGTAGAGAAACTAGTCAATGCAATTTGATAATTTTTATTTTGTTCCAAATGTAGAATGGGTTCTAAATTACAAGTGTGTGATGAAGTAATTGTTATAATTTTTAACGTCGTACTAAATTTTGATGAACCCAAAATCTCTGTTAGATTTTCTAAATGATTATTAATTTTGTCTAAATCTGCTGAACACATTTTTTAGTTAAAATTTTAAATAAATATTATAGCTGAAAATCATAGATAAAAATCATAGATAAAAATCGTAGATAAAAATCATAGATAAAAATCATGAATAAAAATCATAGATAAAAATTAGAAACAACATATTTCAGCTACACTTTTATAATCCTCTTCATTTAGAATCTTCTTTTCTAACAGTCTTTTCAATATAGCATGAATTTCATTGAAACTAGAATTATGTCCTTCTTTTATTGCAGATATTAAAATATTTAATCTATTTAGTAATTCTTGTGGATCATCTGGTAAGAATATGGTTGATTCTGTTTTCTGTTTTTCAGATAAACCTTTCCCTACTTTAACTCCCGTTGATAGTAAATTTTCTAATTGTTTATAACGTCTAAGAGATTTTACTGCACCAACTCTGTCTAACATAGCTTTATATTTTATGAGATCTTCTACAGCATAATTATTTAAATCTGCTCCTCTTAAAAGATTAACAAAATTTCTATCTAAATTAAAAGGAGATTTATCTGGTGAAAAAATTATACCTCGAAAAGGTTGTGGAAATATTTCTTTTTGACCGAGATAAAATCTAGGTATTGTTTTTCCATCTATAAATGAAATAGAATGTTCAAATTGCATAGATTTTGGTAATTTCTTATTAATGTTTGATTCTAGTAATCCATAGCCATCTAATATAGTTTTGTGCTCTGGATCTGTTATATCAATTTGTTTATCATTATTTGTACTTTCTTTTTCAAGAGTTTTAAATGGTTTCATAGTTTTCTCAAAATCAGTTTTTACTTGCTCGGTTTGCTGCATTTTTTCAAACATATCAGATTGAATACCAGCTTTTATCATTCTATGTTGAAGATGATTTTCTTTCATAATATTTCTTTGTTTTATTAACTCTTCTAATTGTTTAATTCTTTTTTGATTATCAGCTTCAATTTTATCCATTTTTAAAATATAATATTTGAATTTTGTGGTAACATTGGAATACAACAAAAACATTTTACTGAACAAATTATTTTTTTATTGCTTTGTTGTCTGACATCTTTTCGTTTAAAGTTTTCTCGTTTTAAGTTTTGTTTAATAAAGTTTTGTTTAATAAAGTTTTGCTTAAATTTTCGCTTAAAGTTTTTAGCTCTTCTAAAAAAATTTTATCATTTTCTTCATTAGAAATTTTACCATCACTAGAAATTTTGCCATCCTGTCTATTCTTATCATCAACTTTTTCGGACTGTAATTGAAAGGTTTGATTTACTTCATTAGCTATTTGATCAAATTTTTCAATCTCATCTAACGTAATAACATTATCATCACATACTCTTTGAAAGTAGTAATGTAGTTTATCATAGACTTCTTTAATATGTAAATGCTTAGTTTTTAATGATTTTCGTTTCTTAGTTATTAAAGATTTATCTACCATTGTAACAAGTGAAGTTGCAAAAACACCCGTACCTGTTAAAGCTGTAGCAACTACTGGAATTACTAAAACACCTGAAGATATAACAATTGTCAAAGCACCTAAACTTATTGTTAAGAATATGCCAATTCCTTGTGTTACATTCTTAACTTTAGACCATCTCTTTCTTAATTTTTTATAATGCTCTAATCTTAATAATAATTGAGATTCCTTATCTTTCATATAACGTACTCTATCTTTGTGTTTTTCTTTGTTCATTTTTTCAATGTTAATCTTTTCAATGTCCATTAAAGTAGAACTACGTTCATATGATAACGAAGGATATATTCTTGAGGTTCCTTCCATTTCTGAAGTTCCTTCCACTTTTGTTTCATCCACTTTTGTTTCTTCCATTTTTAAAGAAATATTATTAGTCACATGTTATATTTTAAAAACCTAAAATGGATAAAATTCATGAATTTGAAATTCTCAACTTTTATGATTTTCGGTGTCCTGGAACGGTCATGATTTAAGCGAGAAAATTGTAATTCTCAAATTTTGAGATTCTCAACTTTTATGATTTTCGGTGTCCTGGAACGGTCATGATTTACAAGGTAAAAATTGTAATTCTCAAATTTTGAGATTCTCAACTTTTATGATTTTCGGTGTCCTGGAACGGTCATGATTTACAAGGTAAAAATTGTAATTCTCAAATTTTGAGATTCTCAACTTTTATGATTTTCGGTGTCCTGGAACGGTCATGATTTTGGGGGTGAAAATTGTAATTCTCAAATTTGAGATTTTGAAAAATTTGAAAATTGGGTATTTTTAAAAACGTCATAAATTCATGAATTTAGGTCTTCATAACCTGAAAAAGGGTTCAAATTCATGAATTTATGTCGTTTTTAAAAATGCCATTTTTTGAAAAAATGGTACTTTTTGAATGGACTAAATTCATGTATTTAGGTCTTAAAAACCTGAAAAAGGGTTCAAATTCATGAATTTATGTCGTTTTTAAAAATGCCATTTTTTGAAAAAATGGTACTTTTTGAATGGACTAAATTCATGTATTTAGGTCTTAAAAACCTGAAAAAGGGTTCAAATTCATGAATTTATGTCGTTTTTAAAGATACTTTTTTTTGAATTTTATGGTGTCCTGGAACGGTCTTTTGCCCATTACTAAGCAGTCCAACGCTTGTTGATCAATTCTTTTATGTGAGTGGTCATCCAAGGCTTGTCATTAACCGATGATTGAACCATCTTGAATGGGATGTTCTCTGATACACACAGATTAATGATATCATAAAAAATCTGACATTTTTCATCAATGCTGTAGGACATGTGATAAAATTCACTCCAGTTGACACTTTGCAATGAAGACACAAATGACATGATATTACGTGGGCTCAAATCCAGAATTTTCTTTGATGAAATGACTGGGACACAATGACATGCAAGCTTATGCACAGCTTCACAAAGTACTGAAAAATGATCAGAAGAGCTAATTGGAGACACAACTTCGCACTTATACAATGAGGCGATGTTCTGATCAACTAGAACACCATCCAGAATTTTCCTCCCGCGGGTTGGTAACTTAACGAGTTGCGATAAACCAAGACTACAACAAATACGGTTGACATTGAGTTTATTAAAATCACCAGCAAGGATGACATGAGGACCATAGCCTTTCACAAGAAAATCGTCAACTGCATCAACATTAAAAGTATGCAATTTGCTCATCTCATCCGCTTTGATGGCTGGTGCGATATACATACAGCTCAAAAGTATTCCATGTGAAGGAAGGAAGAGCCACACAGATTCAAAATTCAAACTATGTCGTGAAGCTTGTAAGTTGACAACCTTTATTCTGTCATTTAGATAAATGCAAACACCTCCACCAACGCGATTTGAACGATCGGCTCTAAAAAGAGAAAAAGACGATATGTTGATAAGACTATCCGGAATAGAGCTGTTCAACCAAGTTTCCGTTATGCACATTATTGACGCTTGTGTTTTCATGGCAGCACAGTACAGATCGTCCATCTTCTTGAATAATGATCGTACGTTGGATAGGAATATTGAGGGAGGATTGCATGGATGAGACTTCGGACAGCTTGCACTCTTTCTGGATAAAAATTCTAGTGAAAATTTTGCAATGACTCTCTCAGCACAATGTGGTTCCGATGTATAACGACATCTTCTCCGTTGCCTCGACGCACACGCAAATTATCCTCTAGCTGTTTCCTTATCAGTTGCTCAGCTGGTGTCAAGTCACTTTTTACAAACACCCTTGAGAGAGATGGCACTTTTTTCAGTTTAGCTGCATTTCGAAGTACCTTGAATTTTTGTCCAACGTCCTTCAGCCTCAAACGGATACGTCGCGACTTAGTCTTGTAGTTAGGTTTTCCCAGGCGTCTGTGATCAATGATGTCTACATCATTGTCAACCTCTATGGAGCTCATGATTTCCTTTATTTTCTCTGCATCGGAGTCATTTCTTACTACAGGACTGCCATTTTCAAGTTCCTTCAAGCCAAATATGACAATGTTCGTTTCCCTTTGTTTTCGCTGGTGGATTTCTTTGATTATTGCTTCCATGACAGCAGGCTCATTTGAATTCGCTATATGGGTCTGGAAAAATAGATTTTGCTCTTCTAATTCTTCCACACGTGCCCTCAATGACCCAATTGTGTCTTTGAGGTCGTTGATTTCCACCTTTAGCCTATCTACTACTTCCTCCTTTGACTCTTGGATTAGCAGCTTTAGTTCATTGAACATACTGTTGGTCAGAGAAGAAGAACGAGTTTCTCTAGACCTTGCTGTAACAATATAATCACAGGAGAAAAGGGAAAAAAAGGACAAGTGATTTTCGTGAAAAAATGTGATGGTTGGTGAAATTGAACCAAGTACCTCGAGCAATGAAAGTTGTCACTTTACAGATGGACTACCAACACAAATGATAAGTCGTGCAAAATGATGTAGTGCACAATCAATTACTTGACGGAAAATTGGCGTGACAGTCTGTCAAACAAAAGACTAAAACCTCTTGAATAAGCAATGTACAACACCAGTCGGCTATACACGTTGTGTATGCGGACTATAGAAAATGAAAACACTGCAGCAAATCCGAGATAGATAAGATAGCTATGATCGATTCAGCAGACAGGCAACTGGAAACTGATGACCATTCACATTAATTCTTCATGGCAAGAAAAAAAACGCAACAAAAAACCATGTGACCAGATGATACAGTGAACTCGGGAACCAGATATTAGTAATGAGGATGACAGGGCAAACACTCTGATATCAAAATTATAGCAAAAGACCACAAAATGGCTGCACTGCTGGAGCAAGTAATGCACAGACGCGAGAGAACCAACAGAACACAACCGTCCGCTACCGAGTTAAGGTGTGTCAAGATTCAGACCTCATTTTTTTCTTGATTTGTATGATTTTTATTCAACTGAAAATATATCTTTCTATCTGTCTATCAATTTACATTGTTTTTGCGAGGCCTTTCATCACTACAAGCTGTCTTCGGCTATCTTAGCCTCCTAGTGACTGAAAGGCCTCGCTAAAGAATTAAAATTAGAAGTCGAATGCATGGACTTTCCTCAAATTTGGATAAAAATGTCTGGCCCTCTAAGTCTCTTCACTGAAATACTTCCTTTAGTTTAAGAAAGCAGTTCCAAAGTCTTTTAAAGGACCCCAAGCTGCATTACTTATAGCAGTTTCGCCGTCGTCGTGGACAGTCTAGCAAGGTTTTCGTCTGGTCTAACAAATGACTCAACGCATGTAGAGAACATATTTTTACAACTTCATCAAAATTCTGATCAAAAGTTTTTGAAAAATATACAACAATTTTCAATATTAATAATTACAATAGTGTCCATCATCTCACATGAAAGCAAAATATCGACGGCACGACACATAAATATAGGAAGATGGTGTCTGCCTCGATACATTTGTTTGAATAGAATTTGGATATGTAAAGACAAAGGAGAGAAGGTAGGGTACTGCAAAAGATTATGCTCTTACGTTTTCCATAAATATATTGGAATACATTTCTGGTTCGCCTTCAAAAAATAGTGGTGAACTTTGACAGATGATACAGTGAAGAGACCATGTCAACGGTTAAAAGCTTCTTATCGAACAATGTTTGCAACAATATTTTAGCAGTCTGCAAGAGTAATGGGCAAAAGACCGTTCCAGGACACCTAAAATTCAAAAAAATAGTATCTTTAAAAACGACATAAATTCATGAATTTGAACCCTTTTTCAGGTTTTTAAGACCTAAATACATGAATTTAGTCCATTCAAAAAGTACCATTTTTTCAAAAATGGCATTTTTAAAAACGACATAAATT
Source organism: Prostheceraeus crozeri (assembly GCA_907163375.1). Classification (NCBI taxonomy): domain Eukaryota; kingdom Metazoa; phylum Platyhelminthes; order Polycladida; family Euryleptidae; genus Prostheceraeus; species Prostheceraeus crozeri. The sequence continues at coordinate 208,372 of CAJQUW010006711.1, forward strand.
CATGAATTTGAACCCTTTTTCAGGTTATGAAGACCTAAATTCACAAATTTGGGCGTTTTTAAAAATACCCAATTTTCAAATTTTTCAAAATCTCAAAATTTGAGAATTACAATTTTCTTGCTTAAATCATGGCCGTTCCAGGACACCGAAAATCATAAAAGTTGAGAATTTCAAATTCATGAATTTTATCCATTTTTCAGGTTTTTAAAATATATCATGTGACTAAAAATATTTCTTTAAAAATGGAAGAAACAAAAGTGGAAGGAACTTCAGAAATGGAAGGAACCTCAAGAATATATCCTTCGTTATCATATGAACGTAGTTCTACTTTAATGGACATTGAAAAGATTAACATTGAAAAAATGAATAAAGAAAAACACAAAGATAGAGTTAGGTATATGAAAAATAAGGAATCTCAATTATTATTAAGATTAGAGCATTATAAAAAATTAAGAAAGAGATGGTCTAAAGTTAAGAATGTAACACAAGGAATTGGCATATTCTTAACAATAAGTTTAGGTGCTTTGACAATTGTTATATCTTCAGGTGTTTTAGTAATTCCAGTAGTTGCTACAGCTTTAACAGGTACGGGTGTTTTTGCAACTTCACTTGTTACAATGTTAGATAAATCTTTAATAACTAAGAAACGAAAATCATTAAAAACTAAGCATTTACATATTAAAGAAGTCTATGATAAACTACATTACTATTTTCAAAGAGTATGTGATGATAATGTTATTACGTTAGATGAGATTGAAAAATTTGATCAAATAGCTAATGAAGTAAATCAAACCTTTCAATTACAGTCCGAAAAAGTTGATGATAAGAATAGACAGGATGGCAAAATTTCTAGTGATGGTAAAATTTCTAATGAAGAAAATGATAAAATTTTTTTAGAAGAGCTAAAAACTTTAAGCGAAAATTTAAGCAAAACTTTATTAAACAAAACTTTATTAAACAAAACTTAAAACGAGAAAACTTTAAACGAAAAGATGTCAAACAACAAAGCAATAAAAAAATAATTTGTTCAGTAAAATGTTTTTGTTGTATTCCAATGTTACCACAAAATTCAAATATTATATTTTAAAAATGGATAAAATTGAAGCTGATAATCAAAAAAGAATTAAACAATTAGAAGAGTTAATAAAACAAAGAAATATTATGAAAGAAAATCATCTTCAACATAGAATGATAAAAGCTGGTATTCAATCTGATATGTTTGAAAAAATGCAGCAAACCGAGCAAGTAAAAACTGATTTTGAGAAAACTATGAAACCATTTAAAACTCTTGAAAAAGAAAGTACAAATAATGATAAACAAATTGATATAACAGATCCAGAGCACAAAACTATATTAGATGGCTATGGATTACTAGAATCAAACATTAATAAGAAATTACCAAAGTCTATGCAATTTGAACATTCTATTTCATTTATAGATGGAAAAACAATACCTAGATTTTATCTCGGTCAAAAAGAAATATTTCCACAACCTTTTCGAGGTATAATTTTTTCACCAGATAAATCTCCTTTTAATTTAGATAGAAATTTTGTTAATCTAGAGGAGCAGATTTAGATAATTATGCTGTAGAAGATCTCATAAAATATAAAGCTATGTTAGACAGAGTTGGTGCAGTAAAATCTCTTAGACGTTATAAACAATTAGAAAATTTACTATCAACGGGAGTTAAAGTAGGGAAAGGTTTATCTGAAAAACAGAAAACTGAAACAACTGTATTTTTACCAGATGATCCACAGGAATTACTAAATAGATTAAATATTTTAATATCTGCAATAAAAGAAGGACATAATTCTAGTTTCAATGAAATTCATGCTATATTGAAAAGACTGTTAGAAAAGAAGATTCTAAATGAAGAGGATTATAAAAGTATAACGAACCGAATGTTCTAGGGCTTCGCCCGTAGCTGAAATATGTTGTCGTTTTTAATTTTTTATAAAAAAATATTTCATAAAAAAATATTTATTCAAAATTTTAACTAAAAAATGTGTTCAGCAGATTTAGACAAAATTAATAATCATTTAGAAAATTTGATAGAGATTTTGGGTTCATCAAAATTTAGTACGACGTTAAAAATTATAACAACTACTTCATCACACACTTGTAATTTAGAACCCATTCTACATTTGGAACAAAATAAAAATTATCAAATTGCATTGACTAGTTTCTCTACATTTAACACTATTCAAAACGTTATCAAAGATGTGAATGATCAATTTAGATATTCTACTGATAAAGGCAAAACATGGAAAATACTAACTTTTCTTCCTGGTTCTTACGAAGTTGAAACAATATCAAATGAAATTAAGAGACATTTAGGTATATCATTTAAAGATAAGAAACAATTACATTTTGCAGTTGAACCGGCAGTTAATAAATTTTCTCTTACTTTAGACGAAAATCATCAAGTTGATTTTAATCATGATAGATCATTGTCAAAGCTATTAGGATTTAATAAACAAACCTATAGTCAAGGTTATCATTTAGGTGAGAAGATTCCAAAAATAACTGAAATAAATTCAATTGTTGTACATTGTGACATTATTGAAGGAGGATATATAAATGGTAAATTATCAAATTTAATATTCAGTTTTCGAGCTTTTACTGTACCCATTGGTTATAGATTAAATGTAATTCCACAAACATTAATATATTTTCCTATTACAAGAAAAACTATTAACAACATTGGCATTAGAATCACTGATGAGAAAGGACAAGAAATAAATTTTGGAGGTGAAGAGATTATGATAGATCTTTTGGTTCGAGAGGTATAAACTCCCACGCGAAGCTAGAGAAGTTTAATTTTCTTCTTCTTCTTTAAAAACAAAAATAAAATAAAAATAAATTTTTTTATTAAAAAATGAGTGAAGTGCTACCATTAAATAAAAAAAAACTTAAATTTAATCATCATCCAAATTTATCTAATAAAGTTTTGTCAGTTATTTGTGGAAGATCAGGTTGCGGAAAAACGTATCTATTATTTAAAATTTTAACGACTCCAAATTTTTTGGATTATAACAATCTTATAATTTATACAACAACGGCAGAACAACCCGTCTATCAATTTTTAAAATATGGATTTGAAAATAATCTTAAAAAACAGCAATTGCTTCATTATTCAAAGAATATGAAAAATCTGAAGATGAAGAAGAAATAAGTTCGTGGTGTGAAGAAGCAGCAAAAAATAATCAGTTAGTAGAATCTAATAAAAATAACCATATAAAGATACAATTAATAGATGATAGTGGTAATATGCAAGATCCTAGTAAACTAGATAAAACAATGAAACATTGTGTAATTTTTGATGATTGTGTTAATGATAGAAATCAGTCAGTTCAGAGAAATTATTTCACAAGAGGTAGACATAATAACTGTAGTGTATTTTATTTAACACAAAGTATGTATTCATTAGACGGAAGTGTTATTAGAAAGAATGCAAATATATTTATACTATTTGAAATAAATGCTAGAAACTTAAGTGATTTGTTAAGAGATTTATGCGTAAGAAATAAAGATGAATTTAAACAATCGTGTAATAATGCTTGGTCAAAAGATTATGGCTTCATTACAATTAATATTGATAAAAAAATTCATGAAAGAGTTATCGAACAATTGTTCTCTGACTAGGCTTCGCCTCGAGGGGCTTCGCCCCGACTGAAAGTCGATAGAAAATATTTTCGCGGAGTGATAAAAATATACAAATATAGTGTTATAATATTTTTTTATTTTATGTATATATCAAATTTGTCTATCTTAGAAATTAGAAAATTAAAAAGGTTCAGTAGTTATTCCATCAGGTAAAATTTTTCTTTTATCATCAAATGGATCTAATGCTAATTTATGTTCTTCCTTTAAATACATGTTATGTTTTTTTGAATTAAGTCTATAATTACATGCTGTTTTTATTTCATTATTAAATAATACATTTTTATAATCTTGAAATGTTATTTGATTAGCCACTGATGCCTTTGAAATTCCTTTTAATGTTTTATGTGTTTTAATATTATTAGTTGTATCATAACAGTAACATTTAGATTTTAAAAATATAGCTTCTGTTATGAAATCTTCATTTCCTTCTAATTCATCTTTTACTTTACATAAATCAGAAGGATGAATGATATCTTTTATTTTATCTATTTCTTCATCAAGTGTAGAATTATACGGTATTGTTAATTCTAAGAAAACAGAATCGGTATCTGTAAAGTGTAATTTATAGTTTTTGCCATAAGCAGGTGCTAAATAATCATATATAAATCTATACATAAATAGTTTAGCTAATTCTAATATAGTGAAACCAATAAAATTAAACTTATCATGTTTTACGCTAATTCGACGTAAATGTACAGCACATAGTTCATCACTAAATCTAGTAGTTCTTTTATATGTAGGTTTCCTTGTTAAATTTTGAAACCTATCTTTATCATAAACTATTTCAATATTTTGTCTATTACGCACATTTTCTAAAGTCTTACCATAAAATGCATTATTCATTAATTTGAAGAACACGTTTCCAAAATCATCTTTATTTCTTTTAGCTATTTTACGTTTTTCAATATTGAACTCTATATAATTTTTTATATAACTCTATATATTTTTTTAGATTTTTGATAAAAAAGTTTTCGATGTATTTTGGTGAGAATCATTCCATGATCTAAATACCAATCTAGCATTCTTCCTTCAACAACATACTTTCCTTTATTGCTTTGTGTTAACATAAGTTTTTTTGTTGGTCTGTATTTCTTAGGAATTAAAGATTTTTGATAATCTGAAAAATCTTCTATATTGGGAATTTTGTTTTCGGGACAGAAAGGAAAATATTTTGTTTTATCTTTTATTTCATCAGGGTATACTAAATCAACTTCATATATATAACCATGATTATAATTTCCATCATATGTTTTTTGATACTCTAGAACGGGCGAAGCCCTAGTAGACATCTCTGATGTCGTACGAATATTACACCATGACATTTCACCTGTTGGTAATTTTTGTATCATGCAAGAAGAATATAAGCTATTAAAATCATAATATAACAAATAGTTTTCTCTCATGAATTCATCAATTGCTTTTTCACGTTCTACTCCTTCTCGTTTCGTTCGAAAAATTTCTAATATTTTTTCTTTTTCTTCTGGAGATAAAGGTTTCATTATTCCATATTCTTGTGGATTTACTTTCTTATTATAACATTTAACATATCTATTACCTAAAACTGATGAAACTCCACCTCTAATTCCAGATTCAAAAAATAATAATTTATCATATGTATTTTCTTTATAATGTTTAAGTTTAACATTTGTATGTTTTAATCCTGCTAACCATGTTAAACCTAGTGTAGAATAACAATAACATGGATCTATTCCGTAATATTCTAAACACATATCACGAAAGTTTTCGAAAAGATCAGCTAGTATTAATACATCTATCTGAAGATATTTCATTGTATAATCATACATTGTTTTACAATTTAACTCTCTCCAATTCTTTTCAGCTTCTGCATAGTCGTGATTGTGATTGTTTTAATGTTGATTTAAATTTATTTATTGGAGGAAGTTGTTCTTCTTCCATAATTTTATTCACAGAATTAAAATCTCCAGTTATATACTCATACGGAAATATTCCTTTTAAAGGTTTTAAATTATATTTATTTAATATTTTACATTGTTCAGATTTCAAAGTTTTTCCCATAACATCTAATGAATAAGGAGTAAAAAATCTAAATGCATCTAAAATTCTAATACAACCTAATTGCATTGAAAAATATTCTTCTTCTGTTTTACATAGTACATTTATTTGTTGTTGTTGTAATTTTTCAGATGAAAATAAATCTTTCATTACTAAATGGAAATCATATTTAGAACCATTATAGAAATATAGAGGAACAAAGTTATATTTAAATTTATTAGCATTAAGATTACAAGAATTATGTGCTGCACCTCTATATAATCCATTTAGATGATCATGATCTTTTACCTTGACGGCAGAGCCGTCGCTTCGCCTATCAAGATATCTACCTTTGCCATTTTTATAATTTTTTGTAAATTCTCTTCCACAGTAATAACATTTTGTTTCATTAATAAAATTTAATTTTTCTTTTTCTGTTAATGGCATCATCGGTATATTTGTTTCAAGCAATTGTGAAAAATAATTTTGTAATTCTTCTACTTTCTTTGTAAACATTTCTGAACTATCTTCACCATAGTATTGAAAATATTCTGATTTAAATAATTCAGGATAATTTGAATGAATGTACATTCCCAACATAATGGTTTTTGTTCAAATAAATATTTTTCTTTACTTTGTTCAGATGCACTTTTTTCATAATTAAAAACCGAAGGTTCTAGGGCTTGGCCCGTACCATTTTCAGAATTATAATTTTCAGAATCGGGTGAAGCCCTGGAACTTTCCGTTCGATTTTGTGTCATATTAACATTATAAGCTTCAAAATCACAATAAATAGTAAAGGGTACTTTATTTTTAAAATACCATTTATTATATTCTAAATAATCATCTTTTGGAAATGTGTTTCTGACTGCTTCATTTTGTTGACAATTCTCCAAATGTCTATTCATTTCTTCTTTAGTTCTAAAACTTGTCATACATTGAAGACAAGGAAAATTTGTATTATCTGAAGTTTTTGTGAATATAGAAACATCTTTACACAATATAAAATGACCCTGATAATATAATATATTCGCTTGTGCTGGTTGTTTTGACTGTTCTAGTTTTTCAAATTTATCTTGATATATTTCATGTGTTTCATCAATTTCTTTTGCAAGATTAAATGTATTTCGATGAAAATTTTGATTTAATATTTGTAGCTGATAACTATATTCTTTATCATATTGTTCTTTATATTGTTGTAGACATTTTTTTAAACATTCATTTAATTCTTTATTTTCTTCATTATTTAATTCTTTATTATTTTCTTCATTTAATTTTTGAATTGTTTCTATCTTATTTTGATATTTATGGCCATATTCTTGTACTAATATTTTTGTTTGTTGTTGATAATCTGTTTTACATTTTTGTAAACTTTCATTTAAATTTTCTAATTTTTGTTGATATTCTGAAGATAAAGATGAATAATCGGAATCATAATCATAATTATAATTACGTCCTTTATAATTATTATGATTAATCATTATTGGTGATAGTGTTTTAACAAGTTCAAATTTTTCAGTACATATTATATTTCCTTGGTAAAAAATATTATGATGCATGTAATTTCCCCTATCATTATATACTATTTCTGATTGACATAAATTTTTATTATTCAAATAAAATTTTTTTGAATCTGGGTAAAGTGGAGTAATTTTACCAATAGAAACATAATTCACATTTAATTCAAAAACATTTACTTCTATTAAATTTTTATTCTTTTTATGAAACTTTATTAATCTATTATAATCATATGGAAATTCATGTAAGCCATCAGAAGGATCAAACTCATTTATATATTCTTCTTTATTATAATGACTTAGTCTTTCTTTATGATATTCTGCAGGATGTAAATGTGCTATAATACTCCACAGAAAACAATAATCATCTTCATTTTTTATGTTGATTATTTGTGGTGAACTGAAAGGTAAAGGAACATAACTACCACCAGTATTATTTTTATATTTATCAATTACTATTTTCTTAGATAGTATTTTAACAAATCTCCAACCAGATTCACGTAACTGGGCTTCAATTATACAATTTTCTAATTTAAGTATCATTTGTTCAAATATGGGTTGTATATCATTTACATTATGAATTTCTTGTGAATTTGTAAAATGTCCTTGTATTATTTCTTCAGGAATTCCATCAGGTCCATTTTTTGTATAAAGTACTTCTACATTCATATAACATTTGAAAGATTTCTTAAATATATTATAAAAGTTGGTTAGAATATCAGAAAAAGTTTTATCGGTTTCATTATATTCAAAAGACTGATTAAATAAATATTTTATATTTGCTAAGGCTTCATCGGTTCGTTCAGCTTCATCAAATTCATCAGTATCGCTAAATAAATATCTTCCATCTGGTACGGGCGAAGGCCTAGAACCTTCGGTTTGTATGGTCTCATCTTCACTATTAAAAACTTTTTATATTCCGAATGTGAATAATCATCAAACATTTTTTTAACTTTTATATCAGTAGGCAATGTTTCTAGATAGTTTTTATAACTATTTAATTTTAATATATTTCCTTCATCAACTCGTTCTACATTTTGTAAATGCAATTTACTATTTAAATGAGATTGATAACTTCTTTTTGTTTGCAACTTTTTTTACATAAGACACAATAAAACTTGGTATTTTCCATTTTTTTTATTTTTTAGAGAAAATTTAAGAAAAAAATTTGTGTTTTAATTTTAGATATAAACATTCTAATATCAAGGACTTGAGTGTTATTTTATATTATTATATATTTCACGTTCTTTAGTTATTTTTTTCTTTATCACATTAAGTTTTATCATATTAAGTTTTATCATATTAAGTATCATCATATAATGTTTTATCAAAAGATAATTTAAATTTTTTTTCACTAACTATTGATTCTTCATCATCATCATCAATTGATTCTTCATCATCATCATAAATTGTTTCTTCATCATCATAAATTACACTTTTTGGTATAGGATGCCCTTCCATGATAGGATACCATTCTCTTATTGGAATATCTAATTCTAAATTACATCTTTTATCTGATAATAATATAATAGAGAACAATATTGGTCTTTGATCTCTTTTGGAAAATTTAATAACACCACCATAATCTGAATCACTTTTAGTTTTTATTAAAGATGATAAAATTTTAAATTGATTAGATGTAAATCCTATTTTAAATTTTGTAGACCCGACACATAGTTGTCTAACAGTATCTTCAACTATACCATCATTATTATTTTCAATTGTAAGAAAATGAAATTTAGATAAATTTTTATAATTACTAATATTTTTATAATCTTTTTTACCATTTACACCTTTTTCAGATGTTACAGAATCATCATTATTATCATAAGATTCTTTAAGATCGGGCAAAGCCCTAGAACCTTCAGTTCGTTTATTATGAATATGATTATGGTCATTGTTAATAGTATAAGGTGTAGTCCACATATAAATTTTCTCTTGTTGAGCTAAACCATTTATATAAGATTTTAACAAATTAATATTTAAGTTTGAATATAATCCTATATAAGTATCATCATCATATCTTTGCGGCATTTCTAATGTTTCTTGTTTGTAAATTGTATCTCTATAATATACTTGACATAATAATTCTTAATTATGTTTTTTACTCTCGATATGAATGTTATATTGATTTTGTTCATCAACAAATAATCTATTTTTTTCTTTCGAAAAAGATTTTAATTTTTTAACTAATTCTTTAATATTAATATAATTAATAATTTTAGTTTCTATCCAATCAGTATTACTAATTGGTAACACTGCTCTAATAAATCCATAAACATTATTATGACCTATTATAACCATATTTTCTTTATTTAATTCAACATAAGCTACATCATTATATTTACTTACAATCTCCATAAATTTAATAAATGGATCCCCCGGAAATAAACAATAATTAGTTTCTATAGAAGGTAAACCTTTTGTTTGTTCTCTAAATATTTCGGCTTGTAATTGAAACAAAAGATTAACATCTATACATGGATTATTATTATTATTATTATCAAAACATTTATTTTCAAATCCCGTTGATCTCGTCGAATAAGAAGAACAGGATGATGCGGGCGAATATAATTTTTTTTAAATTTGGATTTTCCATTTTTTTTATTTTTATTAGAAAAAATTTTATTCTTTATTTTTATTAGAAAAATTTTTTTTTTTATTAGAAAAAATTTTGTTTTTTTATTGTTAAAAAATGATGTTACCAAATGTTGGTGGAGGTGCATATATCCCGAATAATCGTGAATTAGAAATAGAGATAGAAAATTATATCATGGAAACTGGAGACGTTTTATCTGGTCCATTGCATCTTTCTATTCTTCCACAACAAAATACAGAGTTAACAAATAAACAATATGTTGATACACAAATCAATGACTTGAAAGAAAAATATATAAACGATGTTTTGGTTCCACTGATGAATGAATTAAAGTTGCTAAAACTTAATGACAAATCATTAAACGAAAAATTATTAAAACTTGATAAAAAGGATAGAGAGCTAGAAGCAGATATAGCAAAACTTTTTAAAAAGATTTCAGAACAATCAAAAATTTTAATATTACTTTCTATAAAGTTAAAATCTGCAGTCATTAAAAATAAACATCAGATAAAAATGTTAAAAGAACAATTAGAAGATGAAATAGAAAATCTACCTGAAAGAATTAAAAAAAATTTAAAGCAGTTACAAACTACATTCCAAAAAAGTGTTGATGAATTAAGTTCTAAAATTACTCAACAAATGAAAAAGATGAATAGAATAATAAATGAAGTAAACTCACTTAATCAAAAAGTTGATAAAATGAAAAATCTGAAAATCAATTTAGAAAACGAATTAAAGAAAAATTTACAAGAAAACTCTAAAGAAAATAAAGAACAGTTAGATTCTGTTATAAGACAATTAGATGTTCTTAAAATTAAGTTAAATGCACTTAAAACGGCGTTGAAGATGAATCAGGAGAAAATGCAAGTTAATAGAAAAGAAATTAAAGTACATCACACGCTGCTTGACGCAATAGATAAAGTGCAACAGTCAATTAATAAAGTTATCTCGAAGTTGTTGTCCATTCACAAACGTAAATCTTGATCGGAGCGAAGCTCCTCGAGGCTTTAGCCGATCGGACCAAAGGTCCTCAGGTTACTAACCAATCGGAGCGAAGCTCCTCGAGGCTTTAGCCGAACGTAGATATTTTTCCCAAAAGTCAAATTTAATCCTAAAAAATGCCTATAATTTATAAACACAATCTTAAACATTTTGCATCAAATAATAAAATTGCTCATGAACCATCTCAGAAACCTGTGTACCATTATGATAGTGTAGAAACTGTCGGAACACAAAAGTTCCTAGGCACCGCAGGTGCCGTCCAAAAAGAAGGGGCTGGCATCTTTTCTGGTATTGGAAGTATCGTTAACTTAATTAAAAATAATAAAGATTTGATTACATCTGCTGCAAAAGGAGCAGCTGCTATAGGTAGTACAGCTAGTGCAATATCAAATGCTGTTAAGTCTCAAAACGAATTAAAACAACTAGAAGCTATTCGTCAACTTAGGAATGATTCTGAAGAACTAAAAAATTTAAAAAAACTTTCAGAGGAAACAAAAAACAAAATTGCTAACATAGCTGTGGGGGGTGAAACCTTGAGGAGCGGAGCTCCGTCTAATAGTAAACATAATGAAAATAAAAATAATAAAAAAACAATTGAAGAAATAAGAGGAAATGGCGTGAGTAGCAACCTTCGGTTTAACCAGCAAAGCTGTAGCGGAGCTGGTCTAGCAAAATTCTAAAATATATTTTTTAGTAAAATTTTTTTAGTAAAATTTTTTTAGCAAAATTATTTTAGCAAAAATTTTTTAGCAAAATTATTTTAGTAAAATTTTTTTGGTGAAATGCTAAAATTATATTTTGGTAAAATTTTTTCTGTCTGTGAGAAAAAACAAAAAGTCAAATTATTTTTTATAAAAATGTCTTCGCTTATCGAAAATAAATTTAGATTAGACGATCCTCCGTTCGTCAGTTATAATCAAAAAAAGAATGACTATATAAGAATTGCTATGAATCCCGGATCTTCCAGTAGAGTAAATACTGGAGGTGATTTAATTTTTGAAGTTGATAATCAGCAGAGTTATTTATATCTACCTGATTCATTTTTACACTGTGAATATTCTTTGTATAGTGATGCCAATTTTACAACACCATTACCAGAAACCGATAATATTGCACTAGAGAATAATTTCTTTCCAAGTTTATTTACACAAATGCGTTTAGATGTTGCAACTCAAAATATAGAAACAATAAGTGATTCTCCAGGTGTAATTGATACAATGCTTAGATTTGTAACAATTGGTGAAAATAATAAAAAGTATGAAATCGAAGGTTGGTTTCCTGATACTAATGATGGTATAATTGTTGATGATTTAACTCACGCTGGAACAGATGCAGCAGGAATTGCGAAAGATGTAGAAAATATTGCAAAACATTTGAATAAAACAAATAATGATGCATATAAAGAAAGACGTGAATTTAACAAAAAAAGTAAACAGACAGTAAATTGGTCATTGTCTCCATATTCGGATATTTAGATTATGATAAAATATCATATCAATTAAAGTTTAAATTAATAATTCATCGTACAGCAAATAATGAATTAATCTTTTTTGGTAAGACTGGAAAAAAAGCATATTTAAAAATTGATAGACTTGAATGGTGGATTAAGCATATTACTCCTAGTTTAGAGATTGAAACAGCTATTGCAAAAAGATTAAATACTAACAAACCAATTCCAGTAAATTTTCTAAAGCGAATGCTAGTTCAGTAACTTTTTCCGAACAAAGATTTAACTGGCATTTTACTAGAACTGCGAATACTCCAAGATATTTATTACTAACTTTTCAAAGAAATAATTCTCCAAGTTTTGATAAGAACAATAATCTCTTCCATATTAATACAATTCGAAGTTTACAAGTTTCATTAAATCAAACCCGATATCCAATTGATCCATTAAGATTTGACGATAGCAATAATCAATTTATGGAAGGATATGATTCTTATCGAAATCTTTGTATAGAATTTGGAGTTGAACCACAATTAACTCCTGGAGATTGGAGACATTTATATCCTGTTTTCTGTTTCGATTTAAGTGCACAATCTGAAGATATTATCAAGACTGGTTGTGATGTAACAATTAATATTGAAAAAAAAGATTCCACAACTTCATTGATGGCTTATGGTTTATTGCTAGAAGATGTAAAATATTCTATTGAAATTCTTAATGGAAAGATGGTAAGGATAAGTTAATTAACATTTTTTCATAACTAGAATAGATTAAAAATTCTTAACTTAAAATTTTCGTAACTAGAATAGATTAAAATTTTGATATCTTAAAAATTTTTCGTAACTTAAAATTTTTTAGTAACTTAAATTTTTTTTATTAAAAATGTCGCAAGCGAAAAGTAATATTAATAATAAAACTGTTGAATTAAAATTACGTAATGTTGTTGACAAAAATACCCCTAAAACTATTACGATTAACAAAAAAAAGTATTACATTAGTAAACCAATGATAGAGAATATTCAATTACAAGAAGAAAAGAATGGCGGGATTCTCCCATTAATTCCACTAATAATAGGAGGCATAGCAGCAGCAGAAAGTGTTGCAGGCGGGACAGCTGGTATTGTCCAAGCAGTAAATAAAAATAAATCAGAGAAGGCAGCATTAGAAGAACAAAAACGTCATAACAGAGAGTTAGAGAAAGTTGCTAGGGGAGAAGGAATAGTAGATAACTTTATTAGTAAATTAAAATTAGTTGATGAAGGAAAACGAATTCTTAAAAATATTCTCCACAATGTTGATGATTTAATTGAAATTAAAGAAACTAAAGATGGTTCTGGAATATATCTAAGTCCTAGTATGATTCGGTAAAACAATTATTTAATTTAATCTTTTAAATTTTTTTTTTATCTTTTAAAATGAATTCTAAAAATTCCGAAAATTTAATTAAATTAAAAATTTCTAATTTAGATTTATTGAATTATCTATTAAACAAAAATAAAAACTCAAATTGTAAAATTTATGAAGGTAACGACGACAAACAAAGTTTGGCTACTACCTACGGTGGTGACATACAAAAAACATTAGAGAACTTTCCTGGATTTATTTGGAGTAAATATTCGAAAGAAAAACATCTTCCTGGTCATTCATATACCGGTCCAGGAACTCGATTAGATATAAGACTAGATGAGAATAATAATCCGAAACCAGGTGAAGAACCAATAAATAGAGTGGATGCCGCAGCTTACAGGCATGATTTAGCTTATCGAAATCATGATCTAAGTTCTCGACATGCAGCTGATAAGAAGATGATTCAAGAATTAGATAGTATTCAAAATCCTACATTTAAAGAAAAAATTGAAAGAATGTTTGTTAAGAAAGCTTTACAAGCTAAAATATTATTCGGCCAGGGTTTAAATGAAACGACAGCAAAGCTGTCTGAGAGCAACGCTCGAACTAATAACTCTGAGAGCAACGCTCGAACCTACGCGTCTGAAATCCACAAGGAATATAGAAGGCCTAAATATTTATTGAAAGTAAAAGTATTTGATAAAGATGATATTTGGAGTGCTGATCTTATTCATATGCCGAATGAAAAAGATTATAAATACGCATTGACCGTTATAGATTTATATACACGATACGCTTGGGTAAAACCTTTAAAAAATAAAAGTGGTCTATCAGTTAAATATGCGTTTGAAGAAATCTTTAGAGAAAGTAATAGAAAGCCAAAAAATTGTTTGTTGATAAAGGATCGGAATTTTATAACAGAAACGTTCAGCCACTATTTGAAACAGAGGAAAGTCATCGCCAAGGCTCAGTTTATTCAACTGAAAATGCAGGGAAGGCCGTAGTGATAGAAAGATTCAATCGGACGTTAAAAAATAAATTATTCAAGAAATTTACTGAGCAAAGAAATCAGAAATGGTTGAAGATATTACCAGGAATTGTGGAAGAGTACAATAATAAAGTTCATTCTGGTATTGAAGAAACTCCAAAGAATGCTTCTGACGACCCTGATCTAGTACGAAAGAAAATATTCGAGAATAATAATTTGAATGAGAGTAATCCGAATTTGCAGAAACTTAAGCCGAAATTTAAAATTGGAGATAGAGTTAGAATATTTAAATATAGGAATAAATTTGAAAAGGGCTTTGTTGGCTATTGGACTAAAGAAATATTTGAAGTTTGCAAAATAAATCAAAGTTATCCGATTACTTATGAAATTAAAGATTTAGATAATGAGGATATCAGAGGCCGTTTTTATCAAAATGAATTACAGAAAACAGAGCTTTAACCTTTAGGTGGCGCTTTAGCTAGCTTCGCTTGAGTTAAAGATTGTTTAACTCTAACATAATATCTAGAAATGGTACTCCTTTTTGTAATTTGTACAAAACGTATAAACATAATTGTCCACAATAGGTAGTGCCTGGTGTTTGAATTTGAAACGTATTGTATGTTCCCGTTCCAAGTAATTCTTTTACTTCATTTGTAGGGGGCAAACCGTATGAATCGAACCAATAGTTCTCAGCCTCCGGGCGATCAAAATAATAGTTCTGCTGATGATTTTTAACGCCTGCTGACCAATGTACACCTTTTTCATCTGACGTATGAAGATTTGTTATGAAATTTACAGTTATTGATGGAACTTTGTTCCGGGAACTGAAGGTTCCTGTTGGCCTATTTTTTAGGAATTGTAATTCATCCCTCATCAATATGTGAAAATTCTTTATTCCCAATTGATTAGCAATCTTATTTAAATCGAAATTCGTTGTTGTCTGTGTTCCATATAATTTCAAAAACTCATTTATGTTGCTCATTTTATAATAAAAAAATTTCTTAAGGGACCCCTAGAAGTCAGAAGGGGGGTATTGATTTAAAACTGTTCTCTAATGATGTCTTTCCTTACTACTTAGTCAGAAGGGGGTATTGATTTAAAACATTTTTATAATGATGACTTTCCTTACTACTTGGGGGGGGGTATTGATTTAAAACTGGTCTCTAATGATGTCTTTCTTTACTACTTATTCAATTTTGAAATGATTTAATTTAATCTAAATTTAAACGTTACATTGTTGCATTGTATTAGTTGAGTTAGTGTTTCGCACATCTTTTATCAATAGTAATTCATTACTCATCAATATGTGAAAATTCTTTATTCCCAATTGCTTAGCAATCTCATTTAAATCGAAATTTAATGTGGTTTTGTTTGCTGTATATTTTTAGAATGTCTCTAATGTTTCTCATTTTTATAGAAGATACAATGTTTCTATTATATTCCCGTAAATGAGAAATTAAAAACAACACATGGATATTTCAATTTGGTTACATCCACTTTGCATACATTCAATTTGGATACATTGAAATACATGTAAATTTGTCCACGCGAGGACAAGGTTTCATTGGATGAGAGAAAAATGACGTCATATAACAACATAATGAAAATGATTGAAAACAGGAAATAACATTGCATTTAAAACATGAAATAACATTGCATATAAGATACAAGTTTTCTAAACAATAGGATTTCTGTCCACGCGAGGACAAGGTTTCATTGGTTGAAACACTCTATTGTATTTACATGTGCAAGAGGAAATAACATTGCATTTAAAACAGAGGGGTTGCAAGAATGATAAATTTTCTTCACAGCGCGTCTAATGTCAACGCGTTCATTTGATTAGTTGAATGGCGCAGTATTTTAGCTGAATGGCGCACCATTATTCAAGAGAATATAATGGTCTAACATTGAAAATAAAGTGTCTTGCGGCCGTATCGCAATAACAATAGCGGAGTTTAACATCCAAATTCCATTGAATATGTCAGCGCGGTATTATCGCTAAATGACGCACCATTGTTTGAGAGAAGAATGGAATCATTTGGAATGTCACATAATTGCTTTACACAATGAAGTCAATCTTCCGTTAACATTAGGTCGTGACTTTTAAAGTACAAGAGAAACAGACACCCAACAAAGCGTAGGAAATTTGTCTGCTAATTTACCTAATTTCATAACAAATGAAACTTCGGTGCGTGAATAATTGATATGATTTTGCTTCAAGAGACTATAAAAATAAGACTTGTCATTATCACAAACAGAGAGCAGATAGTGCTTACCGATAAAAATTTTACACATAACACTGAGTGAATTGTTTCTTTTTTCATGCAACAAGAATTTGTGTAAGTTTACAATTGTATTATTCTCTCCACCATTTGGCTCTATGAAATCACTCAAAGTATCTGTAAATTCATGCCTCTCCAATTCCTCCCGTAATTTTTTCATCCTCCCTGGCAACGATTGTTTTCTTCTATCTTCAAATTGATCTTGTCTCATTTTGAGAAATATATGACGAGAGCGTTTTGACACAACCTTCAGTGACAAGAAACACTATTTAATTAAATAAGTCTTCAGCACAATTGTTTGAAATAGCCATATCGATTATTGTTGTTGTGTATTGTTACACGGCATTGCAGCCGGAGTAGGATTTGCTGGTTATATATTTCACGTCTTACAAATGTCTAAGTGGGTGTAGCAGCTGTTTGTTCTTTCATACATTGTTTCCTTTCAAATGTTTGAGTTGGAGGACACAGCTCCTTACACTGAAATGCATTTTATTCATAAATGCGAGAAGCAGATGTTCTCTACAATTGAATGACAATTGTAAAAGTACCTAAACTTATTGTTAAGAATATGTCAATTACTTCAAATATTATTAGTCACATGATATATTTTAAAAACCTGAAAAAATGGATTTAAAAGACGTTTTTAAAAATACTAATTTTCGGTGTCCTAGAACGGTCATGATTTTGGCGGGGGTGAAAATTGTAATTCTCAAATTTGAGATTCTTAACTTTTCTGATTTTTTCAGTGTCCTGGAACGGTCATGATTTAAGCAATGAAAAATGTCATAATCACAAATTTGAGATTTTGAAAAATTTGAAAATTGGGTATTTTTAAAAACGTCATAAATTCATGAATTTAGGTCTTCATAACCTGAAAAAGGGTTCAAATTCATGAGTTTATGTCGTTTTTAAAAAGTACCATTTTTGAAAAAATGGTACTTTTTGAATGGACTAAATTCATGTATTTAGGTCTTAAAAACCTGAAAAAGGGTTCAAATTCATGAATTTATGTCATTTTTAAAGATACTATTTTTTTGAATTTTAGGTGTCCTGGAACGGTCTAAATTCATGTATTTAGGTCTTAAAAACCTGAAAAAGGGTCTAAATTCATGAATTTATGTCGTTTTTAAAGATACTATTTTTTTTGAATTTTAGGTGTCCTGGAACGGTCTAAATTCATGTATTTAGGTCTTAAAAACCTGAAAAAGGGTCTAAATTCATGAATTTATGTCGTTTTTAAAGATACTATTTTTTTGAATTTTAGGTGTCCTGGAACGGTCTTTTGCCCATTACTTGCAAGTGCATATCGAGAGGCACTGATAGTGGAAGTCTCCTTATAGAAGGCAGAGGCTACATACCTTTAACACTGAACATTGTTTTGTCAGCACTTGGTTGTGGATGAGAATCTCCTCCCAAACGTAGCGGCTTTTCGATAAGAAATATCGTCTTGTGAAGATGGCGGTAGCTTGTTACATGTAGCTGTCAGAGTAATGAGGAGAATCAGTGATTGATGTGAAGGAGTGGCAGCAGCCGATAATTCTCGGGCTCTGCCAACAATCAACACTTCTCTCTGCACACTTCTAGCGGAAGGGAAGTGATTTAACTTACGCTTATTTGTGTACGGAACTACTATTAAGAGAAATCGTGGAATCGATGTTTTTATTACGAGTATAAAAATTTACTACAATATCACGAAATACGTTAGTTTTTGGCGAATACGCTACAGTTACTGTATACCATTTTTGTATGGTTTGCCAAAAATTCATAAACACAATCAATGCTTTACTAAGGCGCAACCAGATAATTTTGGCTATATCAAGGTAAAAGCACCTCGTGATTTGAAATTTCGGCCTATCGTCTCGAGTACTTACGCCCCCACTAGTCATCTGAGTTGTTTTGTAGATGAAATCCTTAAACCTTTGTTACAACATCTTCCAAGTTACTGTAGAGATACTTTTCATTTCCTGGATAAATTATTTGGCAGCAACACAGAAAATATTGAAGACATAATTCTAGTCTCCTTCGATGTGGTTTCCTTATACACCAGTATTCCTAATTCCTTAGGCTTGGAATCCATCAATTTTTTGGTTAGGGTCTGAAGTTTGTAGAGAAATAATCCCTAAGCGATTTTCAATCGAATTTCTAATGGGTGCTATAAAAATTGTGCTGGAAAGTAACTACTTCACGTTCGAGGACAACACCTACCTTCAAGTAGCAGGTACCGCCATGGGTACAAAGATGGCACCTACGTACGCTATATTGGTCATGGGTTATCTAGAACAACGTATGTACACAATGGTTCACGAACTTAATGGCGAAAACATTTCTACGTACATAACTAGCAATTGGGTACGCTATATTGATGATTGTTTTATTTTATGGTACAAAAATCACGGGAACATAAATGAATTTCATAATTTTTTAAATCGGTTAAATGAAAATATCAAATTTACCGTTGAATATAATCATCAATCTTTGAATTTTTTGGATGTCCATATTTACAAGAGTTTGAATAAATTTGAAACAGACATTTTTCATAAAATAACAGATAGTCGCAGCTATGTTTCTTTCGATTCAGGGCATCCATGCCATATCTTATCTAATATACCCTATACTCTTGCTACAAGAATTTATAGGATTGTTTCAAATAAGAATAGTCAGATGAAACAGCTAATTGAGCTAAAAGATATTTTACTAAAATTGAAGTACCCCGAAAAACTGATTGATAATAAATTTAATGCAGCTAGAAATAATCTTAATGAAAAGTATAATAGTTTAGAAAACAAAAACAAACTTACCTCGTCAAACGATATTGTGATTACATTCGTGAGTACCTACAATCGTAATAACCCTGACGTGTACAATAGGATTATTTTACCAGCCTTCAATAGCCTCAACCTAATGGACCCCTTCAGACAAAGCAAAGTCGTTCGATCGTATAGGCAGCCTAAATCTCTATTAAGCCTCTTGAGTAATAACAACAGACGGAGTATTGTCGGTATCTTCAAGTGCGAAGAGCCAAGATATTGTTGCTGTAAGACGTTAGTTGTCGGATAAAATATTCCTATCAGAGTTGGAAATATTGAAAAGATCTTTAACGTCAACTATAATCTTACTTGCACTTCCAAAAATGTTATTTATTTCATCAGGTGTTTGGGCTGTAAAAATATCTACGTTGGTCAGACAGGTGATATTTTTAGAATTAGACTAACTGTTCATAGACAGCAGATGTTTCATCCTGAATATAGCATTCTGAACGTTAGTAAGCATATCATGAGATGTGCTAAAAATCTAGCATCTAAGTTTGAAGCTGCTCCTCTATTCCAAATGTCACCTACAAGCACTAAGATTGACAGAGAATCTATGGAGCTTTACTCATAGGTTCATTATTAGGCATCATAGCTTTACTGAAGCCAACCCTCAATGACTATTGATTTTGAATTTCAGTTTGATATCTTATTCTTATTTGTGTATATAGATGATTTTGGACATAATAAATTCATTCCCTTGACAAGCTTCCCAAGTTAGGGAGCGAAACCAGTCGGGAATATGAGAGATTTTTGAGTTTTCTTTGGGTCGATTTTGGTATTATTTGATCATTTTAATTGCCTTTTTATATATATATATATTCATTCTTCGAAACCTGTCTTCTAGAAAGGATTTATACATCAGCAAATTCGACAAAGGCAATGGCGTTGTCATTGACAAACGCAGTTCTTATGTTGAAAAAATTACCCCATTTCTCAGTGACAGCAGTCGTTTCAAACCATATTCATATTGTGCCTGATCAAAGAAGGATCCGTTCATCCTCGAAGAGGATAGATTTATTCGCAAGCTGACTCAAATGAAAACGAGGGGCCTAATTTCTGATGCTATCTTTAAGACTGTCAAACCGGTTGGCTCTCAAACGGCGAGACTTTACGGGCTTCCTAAAATCCACAAAAACCAGGAAGACCCTCCTTATCGTCCGATCTTGAACATGATCAATTCGTATCCTTCCAAATTAGCCAAGTGGTTGGACAATGTTCTCAAACCTCTCATTCCAAAAACGCATACTGTCAAAGATACTTTCGAGTTTGTGGTTTTTCTGAATGGATTAAGTTCAGAGAATACACAACTTATTAGCTACGATGTGAAAAATCTTTTCACGAGTATTCCTATTGAGGATACAACTGATCATGTCCTTTACACCATCAATGAGGATCAGCTCCCTATCAGAAAGCAGGCCCTTCGTGAACTTTTGAGGTTAGCCTGCACGAACATCCTCTTCTCATTCGATGACAAGCTATTTGTGCAGACCGATAGAATGTCTATGGGATCGTGTCTTGCCTCAACTATGGCCTCTTTCGCCATGGACATGATAGAAACTCGCATGAAAAACTTCGGTGGTTCTCTCCCTGTCTATTATAAACGTTACGTTGATGAAATATTTTGCATTTTTGACAAAAGCTCCGATGCTTCCACCTTTTATGACTTTAGAAATACCCTTCAACCTGATATCAAATTCACGATGGAGCGAGAAGTCAATGAAAGTCTTGTGTTTTTAGATACCAAAGTTACCAAAAGTGAGAATGCCTTCGATATCGCTTGGCACCTCAAAGAAACAAATACTGGCATTTACATCCCTAATTCTGCTTATACTCCCAAACGTTATCGCTTGGCTGCTATGAATTCACTCTTTTATCATGCCTTGAAATTGAATTCCAATCCTAATAATTATCAAAAATCCGTTTCTGCTATTCAAGCTCTTTTTCAAAAAAACCGATTTTCTGAAAGAACTATTTTGCGCATGCGAGAAAAAGTTGAGGCAATACACAAAGCCAACGTTGCTCGACCAAACGCTAATGACGACTCTAAATTTATAACATGGAGACCATAATATTATAAACTTATAACCATATCTCCCTATATTTCGGAGAGTGAACAAAATCTTCATTCTCGTGTCAAAGACATCAATAAGCTTTTACCGCCTGACATGAAAGTTCGCCCCGTTTTTAAAACCTTGAAAACTGGCATTTTTTTCTAATAAGGATAAAGTTGTGCCCGAATTAAAGTCTAATGTTGTGTACAAATACACATGTGATCACTGTGAAAAGTGTTACGTGGGCAGCTCTATCCGCCATTTTGCTACCAGAATCAACGAACATTTGAAAGCGTATCCAACACCAACCGAAATAAGCATGCATGCACATCCACCAAAGAAAGAAAATTTCGATATCATTGCCTGTACTGAATACCCTAGATTTCTGGAATCAATTATAATAAAGAAGTCTGACTTTAGCACTTTCATGAATGAAAGGGCAAACTCCATTAATACGCTGTTAGATTTGTAATTCATGGCTCTATTGTGTATTTTATTGCGTAGCTACTTCCAATACAAGTGACCTTCAGAACTGACTTCATTTTGTGACTTCAGTGATTTTATCTCGGTGACCTGATGACTTGTAATTTTGTATTTAAAGATTGTTTTAACTTTGTTTGCTTGATTTCACCTGAGGATGGCAAATGATTTGCTGAAACATGTTGTGTGCTCCTAACAATCTTGTTTTCAATTTCAATAACTTTGGACTATTTCCGAAATATGTATATGTATATATATATATCAGAATTGAGGTTATTTTTAGAGTGTTCAATATTCTGCGTATAGAGCCTATTAATAATAAAAAGTTTGGAAGAGACCTTCTTCTGTAACTATAACTACCTTTAGTTTCACGGTGAACCGATCATCATACGAGTTAACAAAGGAAGTGTTATAATTTCTGAATTTTACAGTCACTTTAGCAGAAGTCTCACTGCTGGAAATTCATAGAAGTTAAGTTATGTAGAAAATATCTTAGGTAGGCCAACAAAGAATTTTTGCTTAATGGAAAAAAAGGTGGAACTTTTTCCTATGTCTGCAGGTTGATGTAATTTCATTCCTTTTGTTTAGCATGTTGCTGTTGTATTTTGTCAGTATGTGATCTTTTTCTGCTTGACATAATGAACAAAATTGTGTACCACTTTTATACTCCTTTGATTGTTCCAATATTTCCCATTTGACTGTAAAGGATTTATCATTTTCTTTCACGGACCAGATGTGCTTTGACAGTGTTGTTTCATTCATATATTGATAATTTCAGAAAGATTTTTTGTGATTATTGAATCGTGACTTGAACTCATTTTCTATTTGGCCAATATAGGTTTTCGTTTCATTTTCACTTGTGACCGTAGCTTGATAAACGATGCACTTTTGCAAGCATTCTTCATTCATTGTACAAGCAGTCTTATTTCGGCAGTTGAATTTTCTCAAATGTTGATCCTCGTTTTCTTTTGAAGTCAGGAGTTTATTATTGTGTTGTTTGATCAATTGGCCCATGTTCGGCATACAACTGTAACTGACCTTGATGCAGTGAAGTACGTACAGTGAGAAGCAAGCTAAAGCACACTTTTTGACAATGACAAATGACAATGACAAATTTACATGTGATGATACAGAGCAACAGATCTTGCGAATTAAGTGGAGGTGAGCAGAGAATGCAAAATACATAATTGATTTATATGTTTACTACTGACTACGTACGAAGGTTATTCAAAATCAAAATGCACGCAATAATAAAAAATGACATTCTGCCTTCTGATCGAGAAGAAAGGAACAATTAAACGACCAGTAACTGAAGAAAAATCGGGAGACATCTAATGCAGGATGTGGTCACCAAGCCTCAATGCATTAAATAGCTTTAAACTTTGAGATTGATTTGATTTGTGTATTTCTTTATTTGAATGGTAATCATAATGTACAAAGAAACTAGCGTGTACATTGCAAGTTAGTTAGTAAACTCATCAAGAAATATAAGATACATCGAAGTATGCATGTATAATAAAATCATTGCAAAGTTAGATTAAGCGCATGCACCAAGCTGACGATGAAATCGGCGTTCCGGCGTTCGGTAAGAGATGGAAACAAGTCACAATTGCAGCTTTTGCCACAAACAATAAGATGACAGCGTCTTTGAATAGCATCGAATTTCGCTGCATTTTTCTTATTCAGTGACACTAACAAAGGACCGCAGTACTCGATAACATTTCTCACGCAAGCATTGTATATATCAGTTAGATTCTGCTTTGGTAGGAATGAACACAAGGAGCGAATGACATGAATGTTTTTACTTGCCTTGGAGCACAGGCTATCAACAAAAGCATCCCATTTGAGATCAGGAGTGTAAATTACACCTAACACTTTCATTGCACGGGAAGCAAATGATGGCATGTAATCAAAAGTAATATTTGTTTGAAGGAAAGTCATATATTTCATTTTATCCAGACTGAGAGTCAGTCCCACTTTAGAACACCATTCAAGTATGTTTCTTATTTCAGCTTCAACTTCAATTTTGGCGTCACTATGTTTGGTGAAGGACCTGAGAATGAAGACATCATCCGCGAATTTCAACATCACACACAGGCTTCAATGCCCCCACTATTGCGATGAAGTCACTTTTTGTTTGTATGCTTCAAACGGTCAGTGTTTTTCTTTAGTATGCCAACCTACTGACTCAACAGTCATCTGAAATATCTGTATGTGGCACTTTAGGATACTGATTTCTTCCACCTCAGGAAGTGCAAATTTGTAGAGTTCTGAAATGACTATAGGAATTGTTCCTTTTAGAAAATGTAGCTGTTTTCTCGATAATGCGCCTACTTTATTTGCAGGCCCATTTCAGAACACATGGCTGAAGATACATCATCCTAGTTAGTGTGTGCCAAATTATATCCGTTTTTTATTAGACTAACGCGCGTGTGCGTTTTTCTGACACTTGCAGATATGCTATGAGTCCTACATTTTGAATAAAATTTGTAGCAGCGATTTTGTAGAAGTAAATCAGAAAATAAGAGTTTTAAGAGATATTTTACACTCAAATGAGACTTCAATTAGCAGACTTGTCATAAAACCTCTTTTGACATTCATTACTTAGTTTTGATGAAAATGGTTGTGAATGAGAGAGGGTTAGACATTGAAAATAGCAACATCTTTAGAATTAGTGCCTTGTTCCCTTGAGGGAAACGCAAGACAGATATCGATTAATGTCAAGAGAAGATATTGCAAACTTCATTGCACAAAATTGCAAGCCGCTAGTATTTCCATTACACGTGTCTCCACGTATCTAGGATCATTTAAATCGATGGATGCAACGTGGAAGAGGATGATGGAGATGTTTCTGTTCTTAATGTTTCTAATCATTTCAAGGGCGGCATGTTTGATTAGGAAAGAGGATAATGGAGATAATTGTGTTGTTGATGTTTCCACGCATTTTAATGGCGACATTTTTGTTTACAAAATTCTTTAAGAAGTAACCTGAAATTTGAAATTAGGATTTACTGCATCTGTTTCGAGACATACGATTGTCTCACACTTTAGGAACCGGAAGGTAAGATGTGTTGCTAAACCATCTTATCCAAACTCAATAATTAAAAATTCCTGTATTTCTATAAAGTTTGTGGCTTTTATAATCACAACTGAAATTGAATTTCATCAGTCTTCTACATCTTCAGTTTGTCTTCTTCGTTCATCATGTATTATAATTACTGCATTACGTCTCTAATGATTTTTTGATTGCCATTCCCTGGGAAGCAGACGCTTGGCATCATAATTAGTATTATGACATAACCAAGTCGTGTGGCATTATGATAGCATTAAAATAATTTAATAAATTAAAAAGTTTATTTCAGTTACAAAATTAATACTAATTACTAATATCAACTTTTATTAATTTTATATCAATTGTTTAAACCGTTACCTGCCGCTGCTAGAAATATTTTGCCAATTGGGTTTATATTGATAGGAAAGCTTTATAGGGACCTCCAGAATGCGCTTGCACAGTTTCAAGAAAAAATATGTTTTTCTTTACCATATGTAGTATTCCTGTTCCCAAAGTGTAACATTGGCGGGTTCCGATTATACATTTTGATACTCTTAGTCCGGCAGCCAGAGCGAGTTTGTGCAGGGAACGAGGCCGACAATGAGACTTTCACAGAATGATGTACATCCTATGCCTACTACGAATCTGCACGTCTGCCGAGTTCTACTGAGTTCCTCTTCCTGTCAGAGAAAATGTATTGGTGCACTAAATAAATGTCGGCCAACAGAGCAGTCGCAAGTTTCTCTACCATTGATTGTACTGGTTTGGTAGGATCCGTTTCCATTCATGACATTTCTTTATGAAAGACAACGATTCCCCTCTGAAATGCGCAATGAAATTTTTGATGCTACAAATATAAGAATATTTTTGATGCGCAAGAAAGATTATATAGTATTTAACAAAATTGAAAAATAGTAAAATGACGCGTGCATTGATCGATCTTTTACTACAAGACGAGCACGGAGATGATTTAACTTGCTATCATGGCATCTTTCGTCATCTCCATTATATTTTTCATATGTAGGAGTGTGCAAGTATCTTACCCGTCGACAGGCGGGAACGCCTATCAGTCCTTTTTTAGGACTAACATTTTCCACTATTGTATATATTATATTCATTATTGTGTATTATCTTTTAAGTACACTAACCTGATTTTTTCCATAATAATAATATATAACAGCACGAATTAATCCACAACGCATTTTTCCACATTTGACAACATGATATCTAAGCAGAAAACCCGAAGAATTTTTGCATTTAATGTTTTTACATTAACTGAGATGTTTCTGCATTAACCGAAATCACCAACAAGGTACCGTAGGATGGTTTGCACAGATCCTAACTATACACAGTGACTATCCACACACTTTTTTTCAGATTTTGCTAATTTTATTACTAAGTACAGGATGAGAATGGGGAGGGGAGTTCTCGGTGGAAATTCACATTACAACGAGACTCCAAAAAGAAAAAAGTAATACATTAGGCAGACATTACTAATAGACGCATCCGTGGAAACTTCCCATCTCTGTAAGCATTTAATGTTCCCGCTAATTGGAAGCAGGACACTTCTATCTTCATAAGTCTAGGGTAAACAGATACAAAGAAACAATTATATGGCATGACGACGGTATGACAACATGTGATGTCAAACATTTAATGAATAGGCCCATCAATTAAACATGGCATCATTTTCTCCATTTATTTTATTTTTTATGCTTTCCGATGTATAATACTACTGCCGGAAAATGTGGACTTAAGATAATAGAAATCTGAGCATTGCACCAAAACTACCCCTTTCAAATGGTTTTTGAACGATCGATCATCGTGGAATATGATATTATGATACGCAAGCTAAACTTTCATGGCATTGGAGATTCTTGTCATATTTCATTTAGCATTAAAAAATTGAATTTTAATTCACATTCCGTACACACCTAAAGTTGAACTTTAAAATCTGGTACCGCTATTCACACAAAGTAATATAATATGGTATCTCCGTGTACTTCAGAATCACGCAAATGTTTTGAATCTATTGCACTGATCAAAATAATTATTCACAGTTCTGCAAAATGCCTGTCCATAGTCACCCCACACTGATATTGGTCAAAATGGGGAGACATTGGACAGTAGACCGACATAACTGTACTTTACCATAACAACTTGAACCATAAATCATCAATTCTGTCTTCTATCAAGACATCAGGCATTGATTATTGATTAAATGTTAAGCACTCATTACAAAGATTACACTGACATTATTACTGATAAGACAAAAAGGAAAGAAAAGAAATAGTTCTAAGTAAG
The DNA here is from genome assembly GCA_907163375.1 of Prostheceraeus crozeri. Taxonomy (NCBI): domain Eukaryota; kingdom Metazoa; phylum Platyhelminthes; order Polycladida; family Euryleptidae; genus Prostheceraeus; species Prostheceraeus crozeri. The sequence continues at coordinate 235,930 of CAJQUW010006711.1, forward strand.
TAGTTCAAATGTTACCGCTACGCGTATGTTTGCACACCTGATTACACAAGGACACACAGAAAGGTACGAAGGATGTTATGGCGTATTCCAGTTCGCGAGATAGGTACTTGGTATCTGTTTGAATAATGTAGAACGTTTGGGCGGAGGTCGTAAAGTGTGGATTACAGGGGTTCGATATACCATGGAAGAGTTTTAATGCTGAAACCTGGCGGCGAGATTCAAGGGGGTGAATTTTGAACAGTTACAACAAGGTGCGCAAATAATTCGATGTGATCTTCGTCGAACTTTATCCAATTTTTCTCCACCTTTCTTGTTGATACCAACGATAAGCGGAGAGTTGTACTCTAAGATTGATAGAACTGTGGCGTTGTATAAAAGTACAAGATTTTCAACTTTCAAAAATCGTTTTAGACGCTTTATGACATAGAGACGCTGACAGGCTATTTTACAAATATTTTGAATGTGGCTGTCCCACGTCAACTTTTCGTTATATATAACGCCAAGAATTCGCAATTGTTGACTGTAGTTGACATTACTGGGCGTGGTTAAAATATGACTTGGTTTCTTAGCTATCATCATATTCGTCTTTCCCTCAAAAGGCCTCCTAGGCTTTCTATCCCTGCTTGCTATGTAGCCATTCATACTAGCAAAATGTTACTCTCGGATTTTTTACCGAAAAGTACAAAGAAATCAAAAGAAAATGCACTGTTTTGTATAGATGAATATTCTTAAGACCAGTGGCGTCTTTTCCGTACGTGCGAGGCCTTCGGCGCATACTCAGAGATTATTTACCAACATTTACAAAAATGAAGTGTCATCATTCACTAGATTTCATTTAAATTCGATGGCTGTGCACAGTTTGCCGTCTCAAAATCAGACCCTCAACTCAGAGTGAACAGTTTTGCAGCGAATGCTCGAATCACAGCTGTGTTCTTTGAACAATTAGACACACATGCTAGTCGTGTGTTCAGACAGAGCGAGTAGTATATAGTGTGACATCCGGCGCGACGCTTCGCTTCGCTTCGCTTGCGCCGGATGTCACATTTTTGCGGGTTTTTTCAAAAAATCAAAATTTCAAAAATTTCAAAAATTTAGGTAGACTTCAAATTTCACGTGGCCGAAGGCCGAAGGGCGAAAATTTAGGAAGTAACAAATTTTCAAAAAAAAATCAAAATTTCAAAAATTTAGGCGGTCTTAAAATATCACGTAATCTAAAAAATATCACGTGGTCGAAAAATATCACGTAGTCCTAATATACCAGAAGATTGTATTCAAAATATTTCTTTAGAAATGGAAACCTCAACGGGGGAAGCCTCAGAAATGGAAGGAATCTGAGTGATCTGATGTCCATTCATTGTCTTTGTTGATCCGTGAAAATATTATTTTTCATTTTCATGAGAAAACAATTTTTATTTCCATGACATATATATCTTTTATTGTTAAAAAAATGATGTTACAAAATGTTGGTGGAGGTGCATATATCCCGCATAATCGTGAATCAGAAATAGAAATAGAAAATTATATCATGAAAACTGGAGACGTTTTATCTGGTCCATTGCATCTTTCTATTCTTCCGCAACAAAATACAGAGTTAACAAATAAACAATATGTTGATACACAAATCAATGACTTGAAAGAAAAATATATAAACGATGTTTTGGTTCTACTGATGAATGAATTAAAGTTGCTCAAACTTAGTGACAAATCATTAAACCAAAAATTATCAAAACTTGATAAAAAGGATAGAGAGCTAGAAGTAGATATAGCAAAACTTTTTAAAAAGATTTCAGAACAATCAAAAATTTTAATATTACTTTCTATAAATTTAAAATCTGCAGTCATTAAAAATAAACATCAGATAAAAATGTTAAAAGAACAATTAGAAGATGAAATAGAAAAACTTCCTGAAAGAATTGAAATAGAAAAACTTCCTGAAAGAATTAAAAAAAATTTAAAGCAGTTACAAACTACATTCCAAAAAAGTGTTGATGAATTGAGTTCTAAAATTACTCAACAAATGAAAAAGATGAATAGAATAATAAATGAAGTAAACTCACTTAATCAAAAAGTTGATAAAATGAAGACTCTTAAAATCAATTTATAAAATGAATTAAAGAAAAATTTACAAGAAAACTCTAAAGAAAATAAAGAACAGTTAGATTCTGTTAAAAGACAATTAGATGGTCTTAAAATTAAGTTAAATGCTCTTAAAACGGCGTTGAAGATGAATCAGGAGAAAATGCAAGTTAATAGAAAAGAAATTAAAGTACATCACACGCTGCTTGACGCAATAGATAAAGTGCAACGGAAAATTAGTAAAGTTATCACGAAGTTGTTGGACATTCACACACGTAAATGTTGATCATAAACGTAAATCTTAACGTAAATATTTTTCCCAAAAGTCAAATTTAATCTTAAAAAATGCCTATAATTTATAAACACAATCTTAAACATTTTGCTTCAAATCAAAAAATTGCTCATGAACCATCTATGAAATCTGTTTACCATTATGACAGTGTAGAAACAATTCAAAAAGAAGGGGCTGGTATCTTTTCTGGTATTGGAAGTATCGTTAACTTAATTAAAAATAATGAAGATTTGATTACATCTGCTGCAAAAGTAGCAGCTGCTATAGGTAGTACTGCTAGTGCAATATCAAATGCTGTTAAGTCTCAAAACGAATTAAAACAACTAGAAGCTATTCGTAAACTTAGGAATGATTCTGAAGAGCTAAAAAATTAAAAAAACTTTCAGAGGAAACAAAAAACAAAATTGCTAACACAGCTGTGGGTGAAACCTTGAGGAGCGGAGCTCCGTCTGATAGTAAACATAAGAAGAAATCAGGCGTAGCCCTAGAACGTTCAATTGAAGAAATAAGAGGCAATGGCGTGGGCAGAAACCTTCGGTCTAACCAGCAAAGCTGTAGCGGAGCTGGTCTAGCAAAATTCAAAAATCATATTTTAGTAAATTTTTTTTATGTATGAGAAAAAACAAAAAAGTCAAATTATTTTTTATAAAAATGTCTTCGCTTATCGAAAATAAATTTAGATTAGGCGATCCTCCGTTCGTCAGTTACAATCAAAAAAAGAATGACTATATAAGAATTGCTATGAATCCCGGATCTTCTAGTAGAGTAAATACTGGAGGTGATTTAATTTTTGAAGTTGATAATCAGCAGAGTTATTTATATTTACCTGATTCATTTTTACACTGTGAATATTCTTTATATAGTGATGCTAATTTTACAACACCATTACCAGAAACCGATAATATTGCACTAGAGAATAATTTTTTTCCAAGATTATTTACACAAATGCGTTTAGATGTTGCAACTCAAAATATAGAAACAATAAGTGATTCTCCAGGTGTAATTGATACAATGCTTAGATTTATAACAATTGGTGAAAATAATAAAAAGCATGAAATCGAAGGTTGGTTTCCTGATACTAATGATGGGATAATTGTTGATGATTTATCTCACGCTGGAACAGATGCAGCAGGAATTGCGAAAGATGTAGAAAATATTGCAAAACATTTAAATAAAACAAATAATACTGCATATAAAGAAAGACGTGAATTTAACAAGAAGAGTAAACAGACAGTAAATTGGTCATTGTCTCCATTATTCGGACTATCGGGATTATGACAAAATATCATATCAATTAAAATTTAAATTGATAATTCATCGTACAACAAATAATGAATTAATCTTTTTTGGTAAGACTGGAAAAAAAGCATATTTTAAAATTGATAGACTTGAATTTTGGATTAAGCATATTACTCCTAGTTTAGAGGTCGAATTAGCTATTGCAAAAAGATTAAATACTAACAAACCAATTCCAGTAAATTTTCTAAAGCGTACTGCTAGTTCAGTAACTTTTTCAGAGCAAATATTTAACTGGCATTTTACTAGAACTTCAAATACTCCAAGATATTTATTACTAACATTTCAAAGAAATAATTCTCCAAGTTTTGATAAGAACAATAATCTTTTTCATATTAATACAATTCGAAGTTTACAAGTTTCATTAAATCAAACTCAATATCCAATTGATCCATTAAGATTCGATGATACCAATAATCATTTTATGGAAGGATATGATTCTTATAGAAATCTTTGTATAGAATTTGGTGATGAACCACAATGAACTCCTGGAGATTGGAGACATTTATATCCAATTTTCTGTTTCGATTTAAGTGCACAATCAGAAGATATTATTAAAAATGGTTGTGATGTAACAATTAATATTGAAAAAAAGATTCCACAACTTCATTGATGGCTTATGGTTTATTGCTAGAAGATGTAAAATATTCTATTGAAATTCTTAATGGAAAGATGGCTAGGAAAGGCTAAAGACGGAGGAGCTTCGCTCCGATCGGTTAGTTACCTTAGGGCCTTTGGTCCGATCGGCTAAAGCCAGAGGAGCTTCGCTCCGATAGGTTAGTAGCCTGAGAACCTTTGGTCCGATCGGCTGAAGCCTCTGAACAAAGTTCTATTGGTTAATTAAAATTTTTCCTAACTTACATTTTTTTATTAAAAATGTCGCAAGCGAAAAGTAATAATAATAAAACTGTTGAATTAAAATTACGTAACATTGTTGACAAAAATACCCCTAAAACTATTACGATTTACAAAAAGAAATATTACATAAGTAAACCAATGATAGAGAATATTAAATTACAAGAAGAAAAGAATGGCGGGATTCTCCCATTAATTCCACTAATAATAGGAGGTATAGCAGCTACGGGAAGTGTTGCAGGTGGGACAGCTGGTATTGTCCAAGCAGTAAATAAAAATATATCAGAGAAGGCAGCATTAGAAGAACAAAAACGTCATAATAGAGAGTTAGAGAAAGTTGCTAGGGGAGAAGGAATAGTAGATACTTTTATTAGTAAATTAAATTTAGTTGATGAAGGAAAACGAGTTCTTAAAAATATTCTCCACAATGTTGATGATTTAATTGAAATTAAAGGAACAAAAGATGGTTCTGGAATATATCTAAGTCCTAGTATGATTCGGTAATAACCTCAGAACCTTTGGTCCGATAGGCTAAGGCATCTGAACAAAAGTGATCGGCTAAAGCCAGAGGAGCTTCGCTCCGATAGGTTAATAACCTGAGGACCTTTGGTCCGATCGGCTAAAGCCTCAGAACCTTTGGTCCGATCGGCTAAAGCCTCAGAAGCTTTGGTTCTATTAGGTAAAACATTTATTTTATCTTTAAAATTTTTTTTATCTTTAAAAATGAATTCTACAAATTCCGAAAATTTAATTAAATTAAAAATTTCAAATCTAGATCTAATGGATTATCTCTTAAAAGTACATAAAACCTCAAATTGCCAGCACACCGGTCAGCTGCACACCGGTCGGCTGCACACTGGAGGTGATATACAAAAAACATTAGAAAACTTTCCTGGCTTTATTTGGAGTAAATATTCGAAAGAAAAACATCTTCCTGGTCATTCATATACCGGTCCAGGAACTCGATTAGATATAAGACTATATAAGAATAATAATCCAAAGCCAGGTGAAGAACCAATAAATAGAGTAGACGCCGCCGCTTATAGACATTATTTAGCTTATCGAAATCATGACCTAAGTTCTCGACATGTAGCTGATAAGAAGATGATTCAAGAATTAGATAGTATTCAAAATCCGACATTTAGAGAAAAAATTGAAAGAATGTTTGTTAAGAAAGCTTTACAAGCTAAAATATTGCTCGGTGAGGGTATTGATCCGTCAGCAAATGAAGCGACAGCAAAGTTGTCTGAGAGCAACGCTCGAACCTACGCGTCTGAAATTCATAAAGAATAGAGAAGGCCTAAATATTTATTGAAAGTAAAAGTATTTAATAAAGATGATATTTGGAGTGCTGATCTTATTCATATGCCGAATGAAGGATGGTTTAAGTACGCATTGACCGTTATAGATTTATATACACGATACGCTTGGGTAAAGCCTTTAAAAAATAAAAGTGGTCTATCAGTTAAATATGCGTTTGAAGAAATCTTTAAAGAAAGTAAGAGAAAGCCAAAAAATCGTTTGTTGACAAAGGGTCGGAATTTTATAACCGAAACGTTCAGCCACTATTTGAAACTGTTTATTCAACTGAAAATGCAGGGAAGGCCGTAGTGATAGAAAGATTCAATCGGACGTTAAAAAATGAATTATTCAAGAGATTTACTGAGCAAAGAAATCAGAAATGGTTGAAGATATTACCAGGAGTTGTAGAAGAGTATAACAATAAGATTCATTCAGGTATTGAAGAAACCCCAAAGAATGCTTCTGACGACCCTGATTTGATAAGAAAAAAAATATTCGAGAATAATTATTCAAATGAGAGTAATACGAATTTGCAGAAACTTGAGCCGAAATTTAAAATTGGAGATAGAGTTAGAATATTTAAGTATAAGAATAAATTTGAAAAGGGCTTTGTTGGCTACTGGACGAAAGAGATATTTGAAGTTTGTAAAATAAATCAAACTTATCCGATCACTTACGAAATCAAAGATCTAGATGATGAAGATATCAGAGGCCGATTTTATTAAAATGAATTACAACGAAGCGAGCTTTAACCTTTAGGTGGCGCTGTAGCTAGCTAGCTTTGCTTGATTTTTAATTATCAGTATTATTATTTATTATTGGAACTAACGTTTCGGGAATGAAATTCCCTTGTTCAATTCTAACATAATATCAAGAAATGGTACTCCTGTTTGTAATTTAAATAAAACATAAAGACATAATTGACCGCAATAAGTAGTTCCTGGTGTTTGAATTTGAAATGTATTATAAGTTCCATTGCCAAGTAATTTTTTAACTTAGTTTGTAGGTGGAAGTCCATAAGAGTCGAACCAATAGTTCTCAGCCTCTGGGCGGTCAAAATAGTAATTATCTCCATTTTTATTTCTTTGTCCCGCTGACCAATGTACACCTTTTTGATCTGACGTATGAAGATTTGTTATGAAATTCAAAGGAATCGGTTTATTAGCAGAGTTAGTGCTACGCACATCTTTAATCAATTGTAATTCGTCTCTCATCAATATGTGAAAATTCTTTATTCCCAATTGATTAGCAGCTTTCTTTAGATCAAAATGTGTAGTTGTTTGTTTGCCGTATTTTCTTAAGAAGACTCTAATGTTGCTCATTTTAAATGAAATAAAATGTCTTGTTTAACAATGTTCCATTTTATTTTTATGAACTCCCATTAAGAGGATATTGTTTGTTTTATCTGTATTAAGACAATAGCAACATCTGTTACCACATTTCTCAAACCGCATGATTGTTTGAGGCGATCATACGGGTTGTACATTCATAACATAGCGTTAATAACATAAAAGCAATCTATTAATTCATTCTCTGCTTTGAGGGAATATTCTGTTGTTATAGCAATCATTCAATACAATATCGCAGTATCGATAGTCGAGACCGACTGTCGAACCAAAACCAGAACTTTTCTGGTTTTGGTTTCCGATCTGGCTCGCATTTTGGTCGATGAAATGATTTACAATGCGGTGCAATTTCCCTATTGTCATTCAAGTACATTTAATCATACCCGCCATGCCATGCCTGTATGTTGTCAAGCAAACTTCATTCACCTACAATGCCGCTTTGCTTAGATCACCATTCATAATTTTCACTTACTATTTAAACACACACACACAATTCATAAAACGTGACGCATTACAATCTTAGTTTAAATTTTATCATCACAATGGTTGGATCTACTGAAAGATCTGTTCGATTGGAGACAAAGAGGAGAAGAAGTCAGAAGTTAACAAGGGAAATCATACATCTGCAAGCACGAAGTAAAATATTCTTACACTTGGATATGAGAAGAATTTTTGAATATATCGGAGACTCGCACATCAATTATACAATTGGTAAGAAAATATTAAACTTAATTGAACAACGGCAGACAGTAATATTTTCTTTAAATAGAACCTTATCACAAGAACGGGACGAACAAAAATTTTGAACAATCAACAATATCATCGAACAACATCGATACGACAGGGCCGCCAACTTATAGAACAATCTCAACAAAATATGCAGCCTATTCAAGAAATTCAATCTATGTCAAATATTCAATCTATGTCAAATATGCAGCCTATTCAAGAAATTCAATCTATGTCAAATATTCAATCTATGTCAAATATGCAGCCTATTCAAGAAATTCAATCTATGTCAAATATGCAGCCTATTCAAGAAATTCAATCTATGTCAAATATTCAATCTGTTCAAGAAATTCAATCTATGACAAATATGCAGCCTATTAAAGAAATTCAATCTATGTCAAATATTCAATCTGTTCAAGAAATTCAATCAATGTCAAATATTCAACAATTACAACATTTAGTATAGCAATACCTAACAGATTAACAAATAATGATACATTTTACATGATACATGATGATACATGATTTAATAATACATGATCAAATGTTTAAAATCTGGAATTGATGATGAAAGAAATGCCTTGAAAAAAAACAACACCAATAATATCTGATGCCAAATCTACATTAGCTGGCGCAAAACAAACAAACAACTTGAAGATAAAAACCTTCATATAAACGCTGTGAGTGCTATAATTACTTAATTATATTTTTGGTTGTAATAAGTTTTTGAATGTAATAAAAAAATTATTATTCCCACGTGTCATCATCATCACTTAAATTACTCTCACTGACGATTGTTTGAAATATTTCAGCTTGAATATCTTCTCCGTTATAAGGTAACATAATTTCATTTTCATCAGGTGCTTGACGTTTAAGAATATTTATTTGACCAGAAAATTTTTTTTCTTCAGTATTATTATTTTTATCAGGAATACCAATTCCAGTTTCTAAAGATCTTTTCCATGGTTTATTAACTGTAGTCGATAATGTTTTACCCGAATACAATTTTATAAAATCTTCTACTTTTACTTTATCTTGTGAATATCCTTTGAATGTTTTCTTTTCACTAAGTCTCCCTTGTTCATCTACAGTAATACAATATTTTATTTTAGGAGCAATAAACATTGCAAAAATAATTCCACCATTTCCATAATCATTTTTTCCTTGACACAATTCCCCACCAACATATCCAGCAGCATCTAATTTATTGAAGAGCTCATTAGAAATGTATATTGAATCAGTGTTTTTCACAATTAATGGAAAACCACAATTAAATGTGGCATCTTCTGTTTCAATATCATAAACATATTGTGGTTTATTATTTAAGTATCTTACAGTGGTGACATCTTTGGTGATATCATTTTTAACTTGACACGCAGTAAAACACAATGGTTTATCTTGTCTTTCGCTTACTACCAAATTAATACCTAGAGATGATGCCAAATTGTATAAACCACTAAAGGTTTCTTTATTTTTCTGTGTAAAACGAATAATTGCATATTTACTTGTAAAAAAAGATTTCTTGCTCCCATCTGCTGCATAAAATCCATCAAAGAACCAATATCTAATATTATATTCAGCATTTAGAACATACCAAGGAACACGTTTTTCTTTAAACTGATTATAATAATTTTCACTAAAGTATGTGGCATATTGTTTTGGATTTTGAAAATTAAGTTTGTATACCCTAGATGATCTCATCGCATCATATATTTTACAATCATTGTTATAGACTTCATTAATATATGTTTTCAATTTAATTAAGAGGTTAAGATCTTGGTTATATAAAGCACAACAATATCTGACTCCTGATTCATAATTATAGATTCCAGCAGAGCCATCTCCTAAAAAGAACCCTTGTATAAATGCTTGCTTACATCTTAAATTAGGTGGATCATTTACATAAATATCACTTACAATTTGTTTCAATGTGATTGTATTGTCGTGTAAAAATAATTTATTATGTAGTAAATTTGTTCCTATATTTAATTCTTGTGGCTTTATTTCATTACCTGTTTCATCTAACAATGAATGATCTTCAGTAACATCTACTATTCCCACTTTTGTTCTTATTCGATAAATACGTTTATTTGTAAGATGTCTAATAAATTTTTTACTTTACTCCATCCATTATGAGTATAAATTTCTGAATTATCAACAAATGAAATTTCTTTCATATCACCATTAATTTCAAACGGATTAATTTTATAGTTGTTTACAATACTATCTATTCTAGAAATAAATAATAAATTATTCTTTCTCAATATTACAGGCGTGTCAGCTGTTACTGAATCTGTATAATGAATGTATTTTTCGTTGAAACCATTAATTTCTAAAATAAAGTTATTCATGATTCTTCTGGAGTGAGGAAGAATGAAAGAACCTAAGTGTGATGGCATGAAGGACGTCTTCCCATCTTTTACAATATTAGTTTTAAGAAATTCATCATCTTCCATTTCTACTTTCGCTAAATATTGTTCATCATTTAATTTTTCATAATCTTTTACTTCTTGAGTCAAATTTTTTCTCAATGTATTCTCATTCCATAAATGATATTTAGTGGTTATATCTTTTTGCACAGTTTTGCCATATAGTGAATTCATCAATAATTTAATTAACTCATCATCTACAGTATTTCCTTCTGTTTTATATCTTTTTCTCAAATTAAAAAGTTTTTCAATATAATTTCGAAATGGTGAAACTTGATAATTTTTTTCATAAATTATACCATCAGTAATATGTAAGATTTCCCCCCACATCTAACAATTTCTTGTATGTCTACAGAAGTTAATACATCATAACATATACCATTTCTAAACCAAACGGGTCTTTCTACGTTTACGTTTATTTTTTATATCACGTTTTCTATATCCATTTTTCTTTAATTTTTCATTTATCTTAGTTAGAGCCTCATTCTTTAGTAAATCAGTTTTACATCTATTTTCTACCATATTCAAAGTATTAGTAATGAAATTATGTTTTATATGGCTAGGAATCCAACTGTCCCTATTTAACAAATTGTCAGACTTTATGTCCTTGGTGTAGTATTTATAATACAATATTTTTTCTTCTATCCAAATACTTATGTCAAGAAAATTTAGTTCAACTTCAGGTACTTCTATTGTAAACTGGATATTCTGGTCAATACGAAAGAAGTCTACCCCGTAAAGGACTACCTTCAAGACTGGAGAACACATTTTTCTTTTCCATACACAGATGAGTATCTATGTAGCGCAGCCAGTAATAGTTTTTATAATAGTAATGATGTGGTTGATTGCGGTGAGATCCGCAATTTTATTAATATCACAGACAAACCTATCCCACCATACTGTAGTAGGATTTTGGGTCTCGGACCTAAGTTTCGCACTCCCCCGGTTTTAAATAAAGATTTTATGGAAAATGTTAGCTTACAACTAGATAAGTGTATGTATAAAATGCGATGTAATTATACTTACAGTACTGGTAATGATCACAACCGTATAAACATACCTTTTGATCGTAATACGGTAAATTTCCCTAAAAATATGGACAGAGAAACTGAACTGATAATACATATGTTTAATAACGAAGTACTAAACATAATGGAAAAAGAGACGTTAGATGTAAAAAATAAAGATAAACAATACAAAAGATTCAATAACCAAATAAAACAGACTAAGTCTTGGATGAAACAAGAAAATATCACCATAGCTCCTACGGATAAATCAAAACGCCTATGCATTACTATGGAAGAAAAGCATAGGAAAATAACAGAAGAAATATTAAAGGACGAAAATTGTTATAAACTCCTACCAAAATCAAAAATGACAGCATAGAACGTCAGGCAAATAAAATCATAAACTCCATTTTCAAAGATAAACTTTCTAGATCGCAACTTGAAAGATTACATACAACTAGTTCTGAACCAGCTTCATTTAAAACCTTTATTAAGGACCATAAAGAAAAGGTCAATGGAAATTTTCCTCTAAGACCAATAGCCTCAACCAAAAACACACCCACAGAAAAAGTAGATTGGTTATGTTCCAAAATATTAAACAACTTAGTAAAATATGTTCCAGGCCATTTAAGCAACACCATGGACCTAATTAAAGAATTGAATGACTTAGATATTCATAATGACGCCATTTTTGTTTCTGTAGACGTCATCAGTTTGTATCCGAGCATACCAATTAGCCTTGCCATCAAAGTAGCGGAAGACTTTGCTAAAAAGTGTTGGGCTAATATAGACAACTTTAATATAACAGTGGAAGAATTTACAAAATGTTTAAAATTCGTATCGTATAAGTACGAAATAAGATTTCACGATAAAATTTACCGTCAAATTTCTGGGGTCCCAATGGGTACTTTTTTTCCTCCTCCTTTGGCTATCATATATTTATGAATCACATTGAAGAAATCGCTTTAGATAATTTAAAAACTAAATGTAAGATTATTCCAAGTGTCTACAAAAGATACATTGACGACATCATCATAGGACCATTGCCAAAAGAAGGCAATGATTTTGATAAGATACTCGAATTTTTTAATAATGTTAAGCAGAATAGTAGTAGTAGTAGTAGTAGTAATGTGTTTTATTTCATTGAATAGAAATCATACAGTCATTAGAAGGTACAGACATGCAGTGAAGTACGTACAGTGAGAAGTAAGTTAAAGCACAATTTTTGACAAGGAAAAATTTACATGTGCGGATACAAATCAACAGATCTTGCGAATTAACATGGGTCTGAGCAGAGAATCCAAAATACATAATTGATTTATGAATGTCTACTACTGGCTACATACGAAGGTTATTCAAAATCAAAATGCACGCAATAATAAAAAATGACATTCTGCGTTCTGATCGAGAAAAAGGAGCAATTAAACGACCAGTAACTGAAGAAAAATCGGGAGACATATAATGCAAGATGTGGTCACCAAGCCTCAATGCATTAAAAAGCTTTAAACTTTGAGATATTCGGCGTTCGGTGAGAGATGGAAATAAGTCACAATTGCAGCTTTTGCCACAAACAATACGATGACAGCGTCTTTGAATAGCATCGAATTTCGCTGCATTTTTCTTATTCAGTGACACTAACAAAGGACCGCAGTACTCGATAACATTTCTCACGCAAGCATTGTATATATCAGTGAGATTCTGCTTTGGTAGGAATGAACACAAGGAGCGAATGACATGAATGTTTTTACTTGCCTTGGAGCACAGGCTATCAACAAAAGCATCCCATTTGAGATCAGGAGTGTAAATTACACCTAACACTTTCATTGCACTGGAAGCAAATGATGGCATGTAATCAACAATAATATTTGCTTTAGGGAAAGTCATATATTTCATTTTATCTAGATTGAGTGTCAGTCCCACTTTAGAACACCATTCAAGCATGTTTCTTATTTCAGCTTCAACTTCAATTTTGACGTCACTATGTTTGGTGAAGGACCTGAGAATAAAGACATCATCCGCGAATTTCAACATGAAGGATTGATCACACACAGGCTTCAATGACCCCATGCACGTAGCAAATAAGTAAGGCCCAATAACTGAGCCTTGGGGCACTCCAGAGGAAACTTTAGTAAGAGAGCTTTTAGTACCTCTTACTTCTGTGAATTGGTATCGATCGGTTAAATAGTTGGTGATCCATTTGATAATCAATGGAGGCAAGTTTGAATTCACAATAGTCTTGATAATGACGTGATGAGGTAGCTTGTCAAAGGCACGAGTAAGGTCAAAGGAGATCATAAATACACCATGGGAATTTTCACCGTCCAATTGCTTAGTGACAAAGTCATGGATGGCAATGTTCGCCATGCAAGTAGATGATTTTGGTCTGAAGCCAAACTGAAATTCACCATATATTGAAATGAATTTATCTTTGAAAAACCGGATTAACATTTGCTCTTGGATCTTCATAAAAACAGGAAGAACGGATATGGGTCGCAGATCATGGACAGATGGACGCAATGATTTAGGAACGGGTGAAACTTTTGCAATTTTCCATTTATCAGGAACAAGCCCAGTTGACAGCGACAAGGAATAAATTTCAGACAGCGGATAAGCAAGTATATGGCTGGCCACTTTAATCAAACGAGGCAATAGGTTGTCGAACCCCGCACTTTTGTTCACTTTCAACCGCTGAAGAAAGTTAAAAGTAGTCATGGCATCAATTAATCCATCACATATTTCCCTTTCATTATTTGTGCTGTCAATTAAATAGTCACTGTTGCTAATAGAGCCATTTGAGAGATTGAAATAAGATGTAAAAGTTTCATTAATAGATTCCACAGCCTCAGACATTGATTGATACTGGTTCAAAGCGGACTGAATACGAGAGTCTGAACATGAGTTTTTCAAAACTTTCCAAACTCCTTTCTTGCTGTGTACAAGTTTCTTGGCCCATATCTCTTTCGCTTTAGAAATTTCAACCTTAATTACTTCTCGATAGTGATCATACTTGGCAAAATCTCTGGTACGATAAGCTTCATAGCGCAAATTTATGAGGTGTTTTAACGTAGCTGTAATCCACGGTTTGTCATATGGACTAATTTTTACAAAATAAACAGGAATTTGGGAGATAGCATTATCGAGAATTTGATACAGTAATTTCACTTTTTCTTCAAGTTGCGGAGTTGAGTAAAACGAAGCCCAATCTGCAAACTCAAGCACAGCCAAATAAGCAGCTATATTACTGTCTCTGAAGTCATAAAAAGTCTTAAACTGAATTGGTGTAGTAACTGATTTCAAAGGAACAGCGAAGACACTCAAATGGTCGGACGATCCAATTTTTGGATGAATGCTGACATCATAATCATTGGTGAGCCTATGATCAACGAAAATTTTGTCCAAAGTTGCACTATCACGAGTAGGTTTATCAACAATCTGGGTGAGTCCAAACAAAGTGAGAAAAAGTTCACATCGAAAATCATTAAAGTCGCCCAGAATGATTAATTTAGAATCGTGGAAACAAGATAACGCATGATCCAAATTCTCACGAAAATATTCAATCAGCACTTTATGTTGACCAGCAGAAAGGTTAGGGGGAATATAGACGGCAACCAGGATAATTTGAAACGCAGGGATGGAAGACCATAGACAGTCAATAAAAATTGGAGAAGGCTGAATATGAGCTAATTCAATGACCCTGAAGTTTTGATCAACATATAGACAAATACCACCTCCACGACGACCATCATGACGATCAGAACGAACGGGAGCATTATAACCAGGGATTTGAATAAGTTTATCAGGTATATCATCATGCAACCAAGATTCAGAAAACGCTGCTATAGTTGGGCGTAAGACTGAGCACATAAGGCAAACTTCGTCTAATTTAGGCACCAATGAACGGACATTGGAAAGAAAGATAGATGGAAGTCTAACCTTCGGTAAAATATTCATTGAAAATTTTGGATGCTGTCTCTTTCACAAATTCTTCCACGATATAAAATGACATCCTCACCGTCGCTTCTCCTTTGCTTACACTCGTCGCGCAGTCTTTTGTCCATAGTCTGTTGGTAAGGAGTTAAGTCAATATATGAATATCCAGTTTACAATAGAAGTACCTGAAGTTGAACTAAATTTTCTTGACATAAGTATTTGTATAGAAGAAAAAATATTGTATTATAAATACTACCTACACCAAGGACGTAAAGTCTGACAATTTGTTAAATAGGGACAGTTGGATTCCTAGCCATATAAAACATAATTTCATTACTAATACAGCCCTGTGAATTGAATTAGCAATTTTCTCATTTTGCAATCTTTTATGATAAAACGCGACATAAGTAGTTATTGAAATTACTATATCTTTATCTTTTTCAGTGAATATATTGAAATTGTCTTGTCATTCGTAATGACTGATAAAAGGCAATTAATTTGATGCTTACTCAATATTTTGTTGCTGCTCCGTTTGACTTCAACACCGCAATGATTCGCTTTGGTATGCTATCCACCAACTTGGTCAAAACACTTGTCTCAATGGAATGATGCCAGACATGAATTATGGATGCCAGTAATTCTGATTTGGTCCTCGGTTTTCTCTCATTCACCCGTTTCTTTACAATGCCCCATAAATTTTCGATGGGGTTGAGGTCCGGACTGTTCCCAGGCCAAGGAAGAGACTTCAACCCCACCTGATTCTTGAAGTTGGTTACTGTCTTCGCTCGGTGAGCTGGAGCGGAATCATCTTGGAAAACCATCTCGTCATTACAAAAAAATCTTCGTTTGTATGGAAGCACTCTCGTCCTAATAATTTTGATGTATTCCTTTTGATCAACCGTCTTTTCACATAAATGTAGATACCCGATTCTACGATGACTGAAGGATCCCCAAATCATCGCAGATTGTGGGAATTTGACCGTTGGAATGTAGCTAGAGTCTTTCGATCTTTCATTCACAAATCGTCGCACTCTTTGTCTTCCACCATGAAACTTGCTTTCGTCGGAGAACAAAACATTTCGCCAATATTCTTTAGGATGATCTTTGTACTTTTTGCACCACTCTACGCGTGCAGCCCTTTGTCTCTTATTCAATAACGGCTTCTTCGTCTTCCTTCTCGAAATTAATCTGAGCTTGATGAGCTGCTTTCGTATAGAGGAAGCCGTGATTTCTATACCAGTAGAATAGAAAAATTCTCTCTTTAATTCATTCGATGTAAGCTCTCTGTTCTTCAAGCACAATCGTTTTAGGACATTATCAGATCGAGTTGTAGTTTTTTTCACTCCTTTGCCATTGCTTCTCCTCGATGGTCTGTTCATGCTGTATTTTATGTAATGACAAACCGCAGATGTTGAGATCTTCAGCCTTTCAGCAAATGATCTTCTGTGTATAGTTTTCGGCATGCAAAAGTTTGATAGAGGCTTTGGTGGATGAACAAAGATCCTTTCTTCTGCCCATTGTGTTCAGATTTTCTGAGTTCCGCTTCCTCTCGAAAAAACTGAATGATTAACTTCAATTGTATTGGCACAAGATGTTCACAAGCAAATTTGTTACATGGAAGTCCCACGAGTCCATTTTTAGTAACATATATCCGTAATTAACAGTAGTTCTCCGCAATCGACTCGAAATCAGATCATTCATATTTCGAGTCACCAAAATTAAGAAATTGCTAATTCAATTCACAGGGCTGTACTTAGAATATGCTAGAAAATAGATGCAAAACTGATTTACTAAAGAATGAGGCTCTATCTAAGATACATGAAAAATTAAAGAAAAATGGATATAGAAAACGTGATATAAAAAATAAACGTAAACGTAGAAAGACCCGTTTGGATAAAAAGTATGATGCCAATTTATTTTTCCCTTACCTCAACGACAAAACGAATAGAAAAATCAACTCATTAATTAATAAATATAACTTGAACATCCGATTGGTAAATAGAAACAGTAAAAAGCTAAAAGATTGTTTCACTAATAAAAAAGTAAATAAGCACGATAACTGTAAATACTGTAATATTTTGCCAGATAAATACAAATGTAACATTAAGAATATTGTTTATGAATTCAAATGTAAAATATATAACTGTATTTATATAGGTAAATCATCTAGAAACTTCAAAATTCGCGATCAAGAACATTGTCGCAGTATAAATAATGGAGATGTAAAGAGTGCCTTGAGTGCGCATGTCCTTAGCGATTGTAATTGTGCGAGTGTTGATGATTTTACGGTCGATATCTTGAAGTGTACGTATGACAGTGTTGAATGTGCGTTGTGTGAAGCGAGGTTGATTCAGGCTAGGTCTCCGAGCCTTAATCGACTACATGAATTGCCGCTTGGCTGACACATTTTAGTTGCGCCGCATAGAGTTGTTCTCGTCATTTTGTATAAATACGTTTTTCATCTCTTCTGTAAATTCCATCATTCTTGCGGTGATAAAGGGTCTGGACCCGAAACGTCCGCTGAAGAAATCAGATATTTTTACTTTTTATTTTGAGGCATAAAAACAGAGGGAGCAAACTTCCAATTTCATTATTGAAAACCTTCCATTTCATTGTAGAATATGCTCGAAGTTACAAGACGCTGTACACAAAACTAACAAGACACTAAATATCATGAAATCTAAAGGTTATTCTCAGCATGACTTGATGAGTTACACAGAAAAGGCTCTCACAAGGCATAATGAATCGCTTCACAAATATGGTCTTTTCTCGGCTCGACAATTCACTTCACTCTGTGAATTTCAATGAGGCACGCGACCAATTATGTTTTATATCCCTTAATCGGTAGCTGAAGTAGTGATCGATGTATTGTATTTCAAATGGAGAACAAATGAAGAAATGTGGGATTATATGAAGTATTACAGACGGATTAAGAAGCTGGCGATAACAAATTCAAGTGAACAAATAGTATTTTCCATGTGTAGTCTCAGGTATAGTGTGTATAGTTTCATTGCTTTCGGTGTAGTGGAGTGTCATTGAAGTTCTATTGTTTGCCTCCATTATCCACTATTACCATTATCCACCATGTGTAGTGTCAGAATCGGTGTAGTAGCATCGTTGTATTTCCATGTTTTACCTCCACTTTTCCAATTTTTACCCATTGTTGTTGTTTATCCTGTTGTTTTATAATATCCATTTTTAATTTCCTTAACCTATGGTGACCATTGTCCTGTTGTATTTCCACTATCAGCATCTGTAGTCAGTAAGGTATAGTAGACGTCTGTTTTGAACATATATGCGGCAGTGTTTGGAATCTATGGTATTAGTATATTAACAGTAAGAATGAGTAATATTACAAGTCTTAAGATTTCCATATTTACCAGATATTGAGCCAAAGCTGATGAATTTTAATTCGTTGCCACGAGAAAGCTCCATTGAGCTCTTTTAAGAACTGATTAATCCAATGGTTACAGTAGCATTGCATCTGTACACTTGCGGATTGGAGAACGCCATCAGTCCTCATTAGGACTACCTCAATTAATAATTTGAATTAGTAAGCATTATATTCTATTATAAATGGCTGCTGGGATGATTTTCATCATCGTATGAGAATTTTCTTTTCTTTTAAAGTTTGATAAACTGGAAACCAACTGGAGATGAGAGGGGACATAGCAACACGGAGGATGGTAACAACAAAACATTCTCTAACCGTACAGGTATAATGCTTTGACATCGACCGCGCGCGAGTAACAGCGGTAAGTCAGGAGAGTAACATGCAGTAAGGAAACGTCAAAGCATTGATTCAGCCTGAGAGATCACATCGCTTGCTGCTATCGTTTAGAAATATGTCCTATATGTGCCTTGTTGAACTTTCTTGACCTCGTGTGAAGACCTCCGGAAAACTATTTCCCAGTTTAGTTGGGCCAAAATGATGTCATCCGATTCTCTTACTCGAGAAAAACAATTGAAATTAGTTGTTACATCAAAATATGTACAAACAATTTCAACAACTTATTACCGATATTTGTATTATATTACCGAACTATCGAAAATGAATCTTTATTACTCAAAAGCTTCTGTTTCGTATCTCATATCCTCAATCATAATGCGACAATGATAATTTCAATTGTATTAAAACTAATGGAATATATCCAAGAAGTCATGTATCTTGAAGTCTCAGTGATACATTTCTTTACGGACAGCTCTACATCGCAATGTCGAATTAAGGCAATATTCAGTTTCATTTCAAATATGTGTAATGGCAATCTAAAAATACTTTGGCATTATTTCGAAACATCCCATGGAAAAGGACCATGCGACGGAATCGGAGGAGTAGCCAAACGATCGGCGGATGAAGCAGTAAAACCAAAAAAGTTTGTTTGTTATTGAAGGTATAAATGATTTCATAAAATGATCATCTGATTT
The DNA here is from genome assembly GCA_907163375.1 of Prostheceraeus crozeri. Classification (NCBI taxonomy): domain Eukaryota; kingdom Metazoa; phylum Platyhelminthes; order Polycladida; family Euryleptidae; genus Prostheceraeus; species Prostheceraeus crozeri. The sequence goes on from CAJQUW010006711.1 coordinate 255,614, forward strand.
TCAAGAATCATCAAAACTGACATTTTTGTATCTTGATGATTATGAATGCGAGGCTGAATCCCAGTATGCTAAATTGCTGCCGCCGAGCATCTCAATCCCAGGGTCATGTTCATAGCTGCTCTTCAACAGGAATACCTGGATTGATGAAAATTCGAAACGTGTCTTGCTCTTGTACCAGTTGTTCATTGGGACTTCTGAACTGCTGCAAAAAAGATCAATTCAAAGACAATAATACTTGGAAGCTGCAGGCAGTGCAAGTAAGACGGTAAAGATAATTGCTAAAAATTTTGTATTTGACTTATGCTTGCCCTTAAATCATCATTGAATAATTTTGTAAATAATTTGAATTATTTTGGCAAGTTGCTATTAGACCCTCACGGGAATTCGAAAGAATTGAAATAACTAGTACTCTCATAATCATTATAGTATTGTAAATATTCTAATTAAATGTTGATACTAACAGAATGTATTTAGAAGAATATAATATTGCTAGTCGCCCGCGTGAACAAAAGCCAATGTTAGGCCTACATGTTTTGTAATGTATCCGTGCTTGATTTTTCTGTTTATAAATAAATGAATGTTGATTTTCTGCCTGGAATACTATATTCGAAGTGATCGACAAAATGTCCGTCATTCGAGCAGACAAGGACGAAAATCCACGTGAATACTATCTTCTTCTGGTGCATTCCATCCGGAAATTGGTCAAATCAGAGACTGACTCTTACAACCAACGATGTGAGCGGGGTACTCTTGTTATGGAAGGTTATTACTATTCCAATTCAGATGCCACAAATAATATTATACTGCTGACAAATAAGCATGCGATTGTTCCAATGGCTGCTAATATCTGCAGGCTTCTTAACGATTGGATTGGGCCGAATTGACGGAATATCTCATTGTCATCGTCAAAAATGACGATAATTTTGAGAATTGTTGGTCTTCTTTGATATTTTGAAATCGACGAATGACTTCTTCGTTGAAATTTAATCATGATTATCGGAAATGTCTTTTCTTTTGTGAATTCGTATGGGTTTGCAGTGACAGAGAAGGATGATCTAAAATATGATTAACTTACGTTAAATGTCAGTAGTAAGTCAGTGATAGATTTGAAAATGGATGTCATAGCAGCCTGAATTAAGCTATATCGAGTCAATTTCTTAACGTGAACATGGCCATGAGATGCATGCACACATTTACAGCAGTAATTTCGATGTTCATATGAATTCAGACATTCCGCAATAATCCGAAGGCATTTAATCAAAATTACTTAACGCAAGTTAGTTGCCGAAATACTATCATTTATTAAAAACTCGATAATTAGTAAAGTAAGGAAGTTTGAATGTAGAAATGTGAAGGTACTGCGTGTTGAAATTGATTAGTACACAATCCCCAAAACAAACAAATTCTTCATCCACTTCTGGTATTGTCGAGTTAAATAAAGTATAGAAATACTCATTCCATTGCTGTATTATCATCGATCATGTTCTGCTACTCAAGACTTTTTTCAGACTTTCATCCCACACAAGACTTCATCTATGAATACAACGGCGATGGTGGAAAGTGTGCTTTTAACTTTCATCTCATCCATTTCATTCATTGTCATCTTACTTTCTCTGTCGCTCACGTCAATACTGTAACATTGTATGTAGCGTATATGCATCTTCTTTGTTCCCATCTTGTTGAGTTGTGTGTGTGAGAGAGAAGAGGGTGAGAGATCGTTTTTTGGCATGAGTCCGACTGCATTTGCTGGACTGGTAAAATTCATGATATATACTGCCTGACATAAAAAATGCTCCACTCAAACATATGAACTTTATTCCACTCACACTCATGAATTATAAGATAGCATTATATATAAAACATTACATTTGAATAAATGGGAGACATTAGTACCGAGTATGTCCTCCCCGCACTGAAATGCAGCTTTGAAGTCTCATCGGCATCGAGTCGCAAAGATGATCAAGCCGTTCCTGATCCAGCAATGACCATTGATCGATGAGTCTCTCTGAAAGAGCTGCCAGTGTTGATGGCGGATGATCATATGTATCACTCACTTTCCGACCAAGTTCATCCCAAGCATGTTCGATCGGAGACAGGTCGGGGGAGCGTGAAGGCCAATGGAGGATGCGAATTCCAGATCTCACTATCGCTGTTGTTACACAATGAGCTCTGTGTGGTCGAGCGTTGTCATCCTGTAATATAAGGTTGAGTTCATTTACCGTTGGGATGACGATTGGAGATATGATATTCGATAAATATCGCTCTCCGTTCAAGTTCCCATTCACAATGACTGCGACAGTTCGACCTCCGTACCAGATACCGGCTCAGATCATCACGCTACCACCACCATAGCGGTCATGCTCAGATATGCAACAGGGTGAATACCTCTCACCAACCATTCGATGCACTCTAATGCGACCATCGTGAAAATCAAAAGTGAAACGGGATCACTTGACGCCATTCCTCTGTGCTCCACGACAGATGCTGCTCACACCATTCCACACGCCTTCGCTTGTGTTCGACACCTGCAGAGAAAAAAATTGGCAGTGAAACAATGTAATTGTGTGAAATTCTCGCATTACTTACTTAGAGGAATTCTTACAGCAGGTCGGTATGACCTCAGGCCCGCTTCTGCTAGACGGCGATATGCTGTTTGTATACTGCATGCAATTCCTGCTGCAGCTTTCCAGCTGATGGCCAGTCGAGGAACACTCTTAAAGCGATTGCGCTTTGCTGAGATAACCAACTTCCTATCGGTAGCATTGTTTGTCAATCTCGGTCTCCCTGATCCTTTCCTTCTTTTAACATTTCCATCATTGTTCCATCGACTACAATCATGCATAATTTGTTTGTGTAATCTTACATTTAAATATGCACCATAGATTCTGGATAACTTGAATGTCTCGCAATGATTAGAAAATTATGTCGAATAGTCACAGTGTGAAGAATGTCATTAAACAATGGTGGAAATCTTTAAAGCGTGCAAAATGCCGTTTATCAGAGAGAAATTTCGATCTATTGAATGATGTCGTTGATCAATGACAAATTTCTGAAAGTCAGTGAGAAACGCCGCTAACTCGTCAGCTTTAACGTTAATCAACGACAGATTTATATTAACAAACGCAGAATATGTAGTGCCTGAGAATTTGAAACAGTCTTTCATAGGCATCCTCAAGATTTTGTTTTGCAAATATTTGAAAGTGACTCTCATCATACTTAACATTTACCCATACGTCTCTCAGTTGTTCAAATGTGAAGTTTTTTAAAAGGAGATGAAAACAAACATTTCGTGGATTTGCAATAAAAAATGGCAAAAAGCTACGATGAAAGTTGATATAGGAAGAGCTTATTTTCGAGACTTATTTCCGAGCACAGCATTAGCTGGAATGCATGAATATTCGAAGCAATGTCACAGTTATCTGCAAATTACTATGAAATAGGTCAACATCTCGACATAACTCGGCTTCTATTGGAAATCACCATTTGTATATATAGCAAATTCCACGAAAAAAGTGGAACTCCAAGTCGCATTCTCAAACTTAGAAGCAGACAAGTCCGCTAACATAATGTTGCTGTATGTGCGCTACAATGATGAAATTCGTTTTATTTTGGCTATTTGATTTATTATTATCCGATTATTGATAGATTTGTGATTTTTTGACAATTTGAATTTTTAATTAATAAATCAATCTTTCGTGAGAAATGTTAAATCTGTTGTTAACTACTAAATATGCCTGATTCATTATTGGAATTTTATCAAATTTAGTAGATGATATAGAAAGACCATGATTATAGAACTTATATTATTGCACATCATACACATGATTATTTTTTTAAAAAATAATATAAACCGTGTAATCGTATTACTTTATTTTTCTTTTTAGTCAGATTTTTTATTTGTAGATTGCCAATTTTTTCTTCGTCTTTGCATAAATTTTCTAATGCCTCTTACTGCATGTATGTTTATGGCTTCCATTTCTGGACTTTAGTTTTCATTTGTACTGGTTAATGGTGTGACGACAGCAATTGTCTTTGATGTGGTTTAACTCTACGTGATCTGATGGAACTTAACTGCATGTCCAGGTGTATATGTCACAACGGTCGTACTCCTTGTGATGAGAGGCCACGAAAGCGTTCGGAAGACTTCAATACATATGATGAACACAGTGTCTGTCTACAAAAGCTTTTTGGGCATAGATATTGCTTCAAAACAAAAATATGAATATTTCTGAATTCATGCCATTTTCCCTAAACGTTAAGAGAAGATAAATTTTCTGGCAGCAAAATGTGTGCGCTGACACTTTCAAAGCATTTGTTTCCACTTAGCGATCATTTAAATCGATACATGCAACGTGGAATAGAACAAGGGAAGCATTTCCATTGTTATTGTTTCTAAACATTTCAAGAGCGCCATTTTGTTTAGGGAATACTTAAGAAGTAACCTGGAATTTGGATATATCATTTTCTGCATCTGCCTCAAGAAATACGTTTGTTTGACTCTCACAAAATAGGAACAGGAAGGTAAGATCTATTGCTAGAACATCTTTGTCAAGTTAATTAATTCAGCAATTTTTCTTTGATGTTTTTCGATTACCGCTCCATGGGAAGTAAGTACATAGCATTATAACTGTCATCATGGCATGCCAATCTTCGCATCGAGTGGTACGGGGAAGAATAATAGAATTCAATTTTGGTGCTTAACCATCAGAGACCTGAGGAGGTCCAGTGGACAACAGAGACATACTTTTCTATTTTACTGTTTGTACTGAGGATATACAGTATCAGCCGCTCATGCCCGTGTAAAATCATAATTTTTGAGAATGAATCTACATGTGTTGCTTCATTTCAATTGAATCAGTAGAAATATGGGAGATAACACAAGCCCTCAGGTCTCAGAGGGTGTAGAAATTCCCATAACAAGAGTTTTGTTATCAGATGAAAAATGATTTTGTGCATGTCCAAGATGGTGCATAATGAGTGAGATTCATTTATTCAATGTTTACATGTACAATCATGCTCGTGCATCTGCGTTATGTTAGAGGATCTCAAAATGTGAATCTTTTGGTTACATGGCGACAGCAAACATCATAAAACCGATTCTTAGTACAACTTATGATACTGTGCTAAATGTGGTTGACATATAAAAACATTACATTTCCACTTGCATTTACTAAGACTGAAAGACACTCAAAGGATAAATTACAGCGACTTGCCACACTCACACATCATTGTTGTATTTAAAATCAGCTTTGATAATGATTTGATATCGATTAAAGCAGTAAAACTAAGAATTTGTATCTCCTCGGGTCTCAGAGGACATTATGGTAACCTCTTCGGGTCTCATGATATCGATTAAAGCAGTAAAACTAAGAATTTGTATCTCCTCGGGTCTCAGAGGACATTATGGTAACCTCCTCGGGTCTCATGATATCGATTAAAGCAGTAAAACTAAGAATTTGTATCTCCTCGGGTCTCAGAGGACATTATGGTAACCTCCTCGGGTCTCATGATATCGATTAAAGCAGTAAAACTAAGAATTTGTATCTCCTCGGGTCTCAGAGGACATTATGGTAACCTCCTCGGGTCTCATGATATCGATTAAAGCAGTAAAACTAAGAATTTGTATCTCCTCGGGTCTCAGAGGACATTATGGTAACCTCCTCGGGTCTCATGATATCGATTAAAGCAGTAAAACTAAGAATTTGTATCTCCTCGGGTCTCAGAGGGCATTATGGTAACCTCCTCGGGTCTCATGATATCGATTAAAGCAGTAAAACTAAGAATTTGTATCTTCTCGGGTCTCAGAGGGCATTATGGTAACCTCCTCGGGTCTCATGATATCGATTAAAGCAGTAAAACTGAGAATTTGTATCTTCTCGGGTCTCAGAGGGCATTATGGTAACCTCCTCGGGTCTCATGATAACACGAGTACATTCGTAATCAATTGCACTCTGCCAAACCGATGGAGTACTTTGCAGTTCTAAATGCTTTGTTTCAGTGTTGCTTTCTAATGGTATGAATATGGTAAAACACAATCAATCAATTATATCATGAATTGTACCAAAGTTCTACGAGAGAAAGAATTGAATTAACTGTCGCTAAATGTTTATCCGATTGTCAAATGAATTCTACCATTAAGCTCTATTTCAAGTTTCAAGATATCGTATGTTGTTGATGGTAGCATTAATCTTTAACTGATGCGATGAAAGCAAAAACTTAATGACTGCAGTTGGATTATTTTTTAACGAATTGATTGGTCCCATAAATTCATAGATTTTTCAATTCTGAATGCCTGCAGATCATCAAAATTTCACAAAACTGTTACCAATATGTGACCGATTATGTGTCCAGCATGCTTGGAAGTGGGCCCGGGCCTTTGGCGGGCTTGAAGCATCTAGTACCCAGAACGATATTCACTACGTCTGGAATGAAAATATTTTCCTCATTTGATCATTTAAATTCTCTTATTATATTCATTAGATGGCCTATCAATATGAATCTCAAGCAGTGCGATGAACTAAAAACCGTTATAGAGATTTCACCCTTTCACCTTCTCGCTTTCACTGTTTTACAAACCTAAGTATTATGTTGATTAACGTTTCTTTCAGTATTTGTGACAGTTTAAACCCGCTACTTTTTAAAACATTGGAGAGTAGAACCCATGACTCTATCTAAATTTAATGAAGCTACAAATTATGGTTTAAACGATCTCACTTGCTGATGGGAAGAGCAGACAATCCTTTCAATTAAAGAACTTATGGATAGCGCAACAAATTTCTGCAAAACATTTGTAAACCATTTTACTTTCTACTTTCTATTTTTAATTAGAGAGAGAGAGAGAGAGAAATTGGCAACATCGATAACATGACGTTTTGATAGTCATTTCACAAAAACTGGCCACAGCGACTACATACTATCATGCACTTCCTGTCCCAACTTCGAGGGGAAACTGAAGCGCCCATATCCTCTGAGTAGATGCTCATACACTTGTGTAGATGGCTGCAGTGTTTCTATTCCTGGCCTCGTTGAATAAAGAATGTCAGACTCATGGTACACTTGATAGTTAATTCTTGCCTTGAGGCCAGAAGGGTGATGCCGCAACTGTTGAGGAACTGAATTAAGGTGATGGTGGTTAACACTTGCTAGGAGATGAGTGTGATATCTAATGAGTGTGGCCACAGGAATAATTTGCAAAAATTTAACTTCTCATAGAATTATCAAAACATTTTTAGACCGCAAGGAAAATTGCCAGGTCGTGCAAAAAAGCTTTGGATCAAACTTTGGGTCAAAACCCAAAACCCGAGGCAAATTTTCTATAAAGGAGTAGAATCAAGCAAACAAAGTGCATTCTTTGTATTTCGTGCTGACATAAAGATTCTTCTATAATACAAAATTTCTGTTGTGCCCATGAGAAGTGTGATATTAGTGGGAAACGATTTCTTTTTGCAATTGCTGCAATTAGTAGCCTAAGTCCATGTATGACCTTGTCAAGCTTTCCGTTAATTTAGCCTACACTGATGTACTGACCAATTGAAGATCGTTGATTTCATTATGATTGAATTACACATTGCTAGCAACAAAGCTATTGTCTTTATCATTCAGAAAAATGAACAAACTTAATAAATATTATAGTTGTGTAGTGAGTGCATATTTATTCATCTTTGAACAAATGTAAATATCGCAGATAGTTTAGGAGTGCGGATAAAACTGCGAAGATATGAAATATGCACAGATGTAACAAAATATACATAAGTCTTCAGCAAGTACAATATGTACGAACTTCCAATGCGCGGTATTAGCACTATAGCTAATAATCACTTCACTTTTGAAATATTCTGTGAATTGAATGGAATTTGGATGAAAACTCAGAACTTTATCTTCTTATCATGTAATTCTCCTAAGATTCAAATCAAAATGTTAATTTTTGTTACTTGATTTGTGCATATGCAGCATCAATAGAAGGCCCAAGTTTTGTATCACTTACCCAAGGTCGACCCAAAACCCGAGGTGCAACCTTGAATTCTCCGTAAAACTGAATCTATTGATATAGAAGTGCTCATTGTAAGCCGAGATTGTTTTAGTCGATGCTACCTACTTTGCACTTATTCTATGGATGCACTTTCGAACAGATATGGAATGCGCATTGTCACATAGATTTTTAAGATGTGTACACTGTAAACCGCTCAATACCAATCACAAACGAAGGATGCATACCAAAATATACCAAAATACTTGTTTGGTATATTCCTGTATTCTCTTGCTATATATTTGTATGCTTTTTCAAATGTGGTATGCTTTACATACTAAAGTCATACCAGCACAATGTTAAAAGAAAGCATCAATGATTTCTAATATATGTTGATTTAAGGCCTTTTGTCAATAAAGATCACACTAATGTTACTACTGTTCTGTAAGTAGTAAGATAATGACCTTTAATAGTCAAACTTACAATACTGATTTCGATTTTCATGTAAGTCTAAGACATTTCATGAATAACCAATAAGTATTCAACCATCAACAATTATGCATTATGTAATTTTGGAAGTAAGCATATTATCAATCCGAAATAAAAACACATCATAATTCATGAACGCAAAAATAGTTATGTTTGAGATATATAAGTCAACATGGTTGCTCGAAAAATATCGTTTTATTGAAAAGATGTTTATCAACTTAGGTCATGGAAATGAGCTAATTATGAGTTTTGTCAATGCCATAAGACAAGTAGCAACGATGACATGCGGCGTTACTTTGACAATAATTCCAATCTAGTTAAATACCACACTTTCAGAAAGAAATATTCATGACTCGTATTACTGGAAAAATGCTATTTGACAGTAGTATGAAATATAACGTAATTTTTTGCCATGTGACTTAAAGCTCATCATACTAAACACATACGAATGAGGACGAATTTGCATCCTGTCCCGTATATAAAACATACCAACAATTCGTATTTAATTGTAAAACAACCAATCACAGATAGAATAGCTCGTATCGCTACATACCAATCACATACGAAAGAAAGTGAGATTTCGTATGAAAAACATACCAGATCTCTGTAAACATGCGAGAATCTCGTATCAGATGTTAATTTCAAATTGTATGTGATTTTGGTATATGCTTGTATGTAATTTTCGTATCCAGCGATTTACAGTGTAGGGAGATATGATTTTGTTTTTATACTTTCTGGTTCTCTTCCTTTCCAGATGTACCTGTACATGCATTTCGTTATCTCCCTTCTGCTTGGAAGCATTGGAGCTCAGTCAACAGCTGCTGTATCTGAAAAATTCGAAGCTCTGCAGAAAGATTATTGTTTAGAAGCGGGAGCCAATGTCGTGTCCTCCCTTGCGGTTTCAAAACTAGATTGTGCGTCACAGTGCCTCTCCTTGCCTTCGTGTTGTGGATTGATGTTTCGAACCCCAACTCGCTGCCTTATTCTCACAAACCTCCATTACAACGTGCGACTGAGCTATTTCTCAACTGGACCATGCATTCTTTACCGTCGCATGAGCTGTCAGACCTGCCCAACTTTCTTTTCAACCACTTTCTCAACCGCACCGAATAGAGTGTTTTTCATCTCAAATATAAGACAGGCAAACAAAAACGCCGAGAAATATTGCGCAAATAATGGAGGGCATGTGATTGAACATTATCCACCGTCTTTTTTGAACGAGTTTATCCAAGCAATGAAATCAGTTTATACACCAGCAATGAAGGCCAGTTCAAAATTTTGTACTCTCGCAGACGTAATTTATTGTTATTCATCTTCTGGATTAAAGCCGCTGAGCAATGGCAGTTACATCTGGCCAAATCAGAATACCATATATAATTCTAATCTTTATAAGCAGCAAATTTCAGTCAAATATCGGACACTTCTTGGAGGAGATTCAAAGTATACAAATTTGGCTCTATATTTCAATCCGGCTGATGCTCAACATCTATGGGGATCATTTGTTTCCCAAGCGCCTTCTACTAACCAAGCATTTGTGGTGTGTGAATGCTATGTGTAGTCTGATGACCATTGTAGGAGCTATATTTGCCAGCTACACTGCGAATCGCTGGATACGAACATTTCACACAGATTGAAACCAAATTCATGTACAATATGAAGCTGACTATTGGCACGAGATTTTCGTATATGTGCAGATCATATTACAGAGCATGTTTTTCATATGAATGAACAACTACTTCTGCGATGACAACTGCGCGCTAATTGGTTAAATGATCACAAAGCTACACTGTAAACCATGCACTACTAAATGAAATAGATTTCGCTAACAAAGCTGCTCATCAAAGGTAGCTAACATTTCATCCCAAACAAATGTGGTTTGACTTTCATGGTTACCAGACCGTGTTCATCTGGTAGTGGCTGCTTGCATGATTTGGTGCCTACTCGGTCCGGCAGTCGATTCTTTTTGGTATTGCCGATGGATTCCGGAGGCACTGTACAGGTTAAAAAGCGTCACACGCAACATACCGGCACAAAAACGACACGTGTTGCTAAATCCTTCAGAGCACTTTCTAGATAGATGTAAACAGTGAAATCCTTCTATCTCTAATCACATCAGATTATATATGACTTCATTCTCAGAATTTGTGTGTGTACTCTGACATTTTGAAAGCTGTCAGACTTTCACAGCAGGAACATTACCGGCAATATCCCGACAATTGAATACAACCGCGACATGTACGTCGAAAATGGCTACCATATGGCAGTTCTATTGATATGCTACAATCATGGATTTGCATGTATTTGTTCAGTTTAATATCTGTTGTAAGTACATTATTTGCACGTCCTTCAATGCGACATTGTAGACAAAAAACCGGCACTAAAACGGAGTTCTTGTATTACTTGAAGATATTCACTTGATCAGTTATAATGAAACACTGAGAAACATTTTGCTTTCTTACTGAATGTCGTGAACTTAATGTTTGGATTCATATTCATTCGTGCTATTTCAGTGGAACAGGGTCCGTCATTTTGTACATTTAGTTGGTCATTGTCAACATGTCAATTTTAATGGAATTTCCATGAGCGTCTGATCGATTGATAACAATTAATAAATGTCAGTACAAACATATTGCCACATGTGAATTTCGCGCTAATTTCATCAGAATTATTTGATGATCTTGCTTAAAATGTTGATAATTGTGATGTATAACGTATTCAATAAACTGTGGGATGAAACATGTCGCTTTTTTAAAGAGCATTCGACAGGGTCAGTTGCACATACTATAGTCTCACGTCCAGTCTGTGTATGCTTATTGAACAGCTGTGATGAAACCTGCACGTGTCCAGCAATCCAGCTGATCAGACTAAATTGAAACACTTATTGTGGTAAAACAAAAACACATTTTTGCTGGCATGAGAAGAGGGATCATAAATGCTTGATATCTGCTTTGCTTCAGTTGGCAGTAGTATAGGGTATGGGATCCGGCGCACTGCTTCGCTCTGCACCGGATCCCTTACCTAGGTAGATACAAAAAAAATTGTTAAAATTAGGGTCCTCTTGAAATTGAGCAAAACCAAAATGCAAAAAATAGGGTCCTCCTTAAACTTATAAAAAATGCAAATGGGGAAAAATGTAGAAATAGGGACCTCTTGAAATTTAGCAAATCCAAATGCAAAAATAGGGCCCTCTTGAAATTAGCAAATCAAAATGAAAAAATAGGAGCCTTCTGAAATTTAGTAAATCAAAAATGAATGTGAATATTCATTTAAAAATGGAAGATGAAAAAACAAAAGAACCATCAGCCCCTATATATCCTTCATTATCATATGAAATGGATATAGCAAAACACAAAGATAGAGTCAGGTACATGAAAGATAAAGAATCCCAATTATTACTTGGACTAGAACATTATGATAAATTAAGAAAAAGATGGACTATAGTGAAGGATGTAACAGAAGGAGTTCGAGTATTCTTAACAATTTCTTTAGGCGCTCTCACTATTGTCATTTCATCTGGCGTTCTTACAATTCCTGTTGTTGCTACTGCTTTAACAGGTACACGTGTTTTTACAACTTCACTTGCGACAAGAATAGATAAATCTTTAATGACTAAGAAACGAAAATCATTGAATAAGAAACATTTACATGTCAAAGAAGTATATGATAAACTACATTACTATTTTCAAAGATCAATTGAAGATAATGTTATTACATTAGAAGAGATAAAAGCTTTTGACAAAATAGCTAGAGAAGCTAATAAAACTCCCAAAATTCCTCAAGACAAAGTAGACAGTGAAGCTTTTTTAGACGAAATAAGAACTTTATTAAAAACGTTAGAACATCAGTAAAGTCGACTCTTCAAGTCTCAGCACCTTTGGTGCAGTGTTTTTGCTGTATCTCTATGCTACCACAAAATTCAAATATTATCTTATAAAATAATGAATACAAATGAGCCAAAAATAAAACAACTAGAAGAATTAAAAGAACAGAAAAATATTTTGAAGAAAAAACATAGACAATATCGAATGCTGCAAGCTGGCGTTCAATCTGATATGTTAGAAACAATGCACCTAACTGAACAAGTGAAAACTGATTTTGAAAAAAGTATTGCACCCCTCAAAATTCATGAGAAAGAACTTGCAGACCATGATAAACGAATTGACATATCTGATCCAGTGCAGAAAACCATCATGGATGACTATGGTTTGTTAGAAGTAAACATAGACAAGAAATTACCAAAATCTATGCTATTTGCGCATTCTAGTTCATTTAAAGATGGAAAGCCATCTCTTAGATTTTTCTTAGGTGGAGAAGAATTATTTATAAATCCTAAAGAAAGTTTAATTTATTCACCAGATAAATCACCTTTTAGTTTAGAAGATTTGTTCACAGAGTTATGATTCCTCTTCCCAGTCTTCATTATCAGTGTATTCACTATCGATGTATTCAATTATATTACATTCTTTTTGCATTCGTTGAAATATTTCGTCTTGAACATCTTCTCCGTTATAAGGTAACATAATACCATTTGCATCAGGTGCTTGACGTTTAAGAATATTTATTTGGGCAGAAAAACTTTTTTCTTCAGTGTTATTATTTTTATCAGGAATACTAATACCAGTTTCTAAAGATCTTTTCCATGGTTTCATAACAGTTGTTGTTAATGTTTTACCATAGTATAATTGTATATAATCTTCTACTTTTACTTTATTTTGTGAATATCCTTTAAATGTTTTCTTTTCACTAAGTCTCCCTTGTTCATCTACAGTAATACAATATTTTATTTTAGGGGCAATAAACATTGCACATATAATTCCGCCATTCCCATAATCATTTTTCCCTTGACACAATTCCCCACCAACATATCCAGCAGCATCTAATTTATTGAAGAGCTCATTAGAAATGTATATTGAATCAGTATCTGTATAATGAATGTATTTTTCGTTGAAACCATTGATTTCTAAAATAAAGTTATTCATGATTCGTCTAGAGTGAGAAAGAATAAAAGAACCTAAGTGTGATGGCATGAATGATGTCTTCCCATCTTTTACAACACTAGCTTTAAGAAATTCATCAACTTCCATTTCTACTTTCACTAAGAATTGTTCATCATTGACTTTCTCAAAATCTTTTACTTCTTGTGTGAATTTTTTTCTCAATGTACTTTCATTCCATAAATGATTTTTAGTGGTTATGTCTTTTAGTACGGTTTTTCCATATAGTGAATTCATTAATAATTTAATTAACTCATCGCCTACAGTGTTTCCTTCTGTTTTATTTTTTTTTTCTTAAATTGAAAAGTTTTTCAATGTATTTCCGAAATGGTGAAACGTGATAATTTTCTTCATAAATTATACCATCAGTAATATGTAGGATGTTTCCACCACATCTCACAATTTCTTGTATATCTACAGAAGTTAATACATCATAACATATTCCATTCCTAAACCTGATTACTTTTACATGAGAATTATTATTTTGATTTTTAACTTTGTCTTTTATAGGAACTGGTTGAAAAAAAATATCATTGGGATATTGAAACGCAACTGTAAATATTCCAGTTTTTAGGTCTAAATGTTTGAGTATTAAATTTAGATACTATTTCTCGTTCTTCTTCTTGTCTAAATTTTCTAGCTGATTCGGCTTTAGGGTATTCTGAATGTTCGTCATACATAGCTGATGGATATAAAGATGTTGCATCAAAAGCCATTAAAAATTCATTTTGTTGTCCGAGTAATTTATGTTTAATTTCTTTACAAAGAGCATTCTTGTCTGCCAACTTATTATACTCTTTCATTGACTCTATTAAATTATTACCAGTTAAATACCGCTGTAATATTGGTGTTAAGATGTTACAAAATGGGGATATGTATTTTCTTATATTTGCTGAAACTCTTCCACCTTTAACAGATTTTCTAATATAATTTCTAGCCCATAAATCAGTATGAGAATGAATATTTTTGTTGTCCTCTTGTACACTCTTCATCCAACCGTTAAATGTTAAAGCAGAGGATGTTAAATTAGTAGTTATATCTTCATCAACTAATTCCTTCATAACATGATTATACTTCTAGATACAAAATGCTAATGAAAGAACATCATTAATTAAATGCGGTTTCCACTCATGTTCTTTTTCTTGATGATTGTTATGTGTAATTTCGCCAATTTCATAATTTAATTTATACACATTGGTAGGGATTTTGAAATTCTCACACCATTTGGAAAAACTTGTTTTTACATGTTGATAACTACATTTCATTATAATAGTTTGCAAGGGCTTACTTGATGATTTTTGGTTCGATGGGGTTTTTATCTTAGATCTAGAGGAACGTTGAATATACTTACTAACACTTGTAGTTGTAAAAGGATTTTGTAAAGAAGCAGTGAGTATTACTCTTGATGTTTTAAGCGGTGGTTTAGTTAATTTAAAATTAGCTTTTATCGTAAAATAGGAATCAAACCCTGATGAATTGTGCGCTATTAAAGTTACTTTCGGATGATTAAATTTTCCAAGAAATTTAAAAAATTGGTGTATCGGACGTGTGTCCACTGGGTTTCCCCCGATCGAAAATTCATCTTGTTTCCTAACAAAGATTTTCACACAACGTTGAAGTTTATTTAATTCTATTTCAGTTAAGTTATTATATTCACTTATCTGTTTCTTAAGTTTTTTAATTTCATTTTCATCCTTACTACTTTTTATTTTAATCATATCACTTAACAAACGTGTGTCTAATTTTTTCAATCTTTGCATTGGTAAATAACATATAAATTTATTAAAATTAAAAAGTTCATTTTCGTACGTAATTTCGTTCGGATTAATTTCGTTCGGATTAAACAAATTCAATAGATCATCACCAAGTCATCAGAGAATATATCAGTAATTGGTGTACCTGATGCTTCTTTTGTTCTAAATTTCTGTTTTTTTTTAATATTACGTTTACGTCTACGTTTAATATTACGTTTACGACTACGTTTAATTTGTGCATTAAACTCATCAATTTGTTTCTTGATTAACTCGTCAATCGAAGGTTCTGATGCTTTAGTCATTTTACGATTCGTGTTTTTTAAAGAAAAAAATTATGTTTTTACGTATACACAGGAATATTTAATTGATGTAATGTTTCTAAATCATAAATAGTTAAATTTTCTTTATTAACCAACCACCATTAATTATTATATGCTAAAAATACTCTGAAACTTCGTAGACAAAGTGGAAAGTCTTTTGTTTTAGCTTAACTTCTTATACTGTGTTTTATTTTGTAGTCTTTAACGAACTCTACATGTATGTATTTATGATAGTACTGAAATTTAACTTCTTTCTTTGAATTTACAGGATTTATAGGATGACGATAATCTTTTAACACTGGTACGTGTTCTATTTTGTATTCGTAAATCATATTTTTTCAAAACTAATTTCTAATTACGAATTTACATTTTATTAAACTCATTAAATATTGGACGTATTTCGTCTAATGTACTCTTAGTATCATTTACTAAAGGTTTCACATTTGTTAATACCTCTCGGAAATCGTTAAGCATCTAAAACCCGTTCGTATAGCATCTAAAACATCTCTATTTTCTAATCGTTTGGGTGTTTGAATTTTTAACACATTGTTCAGATAATGATCGAAATAGAAATAAAATGTTTCTGGTATGATCGTTAGTGGTTCAAGTGATTCGTTTTCTAAAAAGATAGTTATTTCTTCTATGTTATGAGGTGGTAAATTCTTTGTACCTGCAAAAACGCTGATATCAAAATCTGTTGAATTGTTATAAAAAGCATGTTCACTATCTAACAATACATTTAAGTCTTTATCATATACTTGCATTTGATTCATAATAGTATCAACACGTATTATACCATACTTAACATGTGCATACTTTGCCAAATTTAAAGTTAGTTTATAATTTTTCTTGATATCATCAAAGAATGCGAAATTATTTTGTGTACTGTAGTTGTATAAAAGGTTTCAACATTTTCTCTAATTTTATTAACTACGTCACAAGCCTTATGAGCTAATACTACTATTCGTATATGATAGTGACGACCTTTTGTAAATATTTCTGATATGTCTTTTTGTTTCACTAAACTAGCTACATCATCTAATACTAGTATATAAGAGTTCTGTTCATATGTACCTGCGAAACTTTCCATATCTTCTAACATATTAAATCCTCTCTATCATAAACATTAGTATATCCATTCCATTTATCAGGTTGCATACAGAAAATATGTTCATTTTCGTCATTAAAATGTTCTTTAATATACTTACGAATAAATGTTGTTTTTCCACTTCCGGTTTTACTATAAGCAATAAAATGTAAGTTCTCTTCTATCAACTAAGGAGTTGGTATATCTTTTTGACGAGATGGATGTTTCCAACCTTTAAAGGTTTTTGCCTGCTTTTTATAAAATGTAACTTTTATCTGTTCTTGTGTTTGTAAGAAACCTAACCAATTTAAGAATTGATAAATGATATAAATAATAATGCATATAACGATAATCTTTATACAATGAAAACGTAGAAAAGCAAAGAAAATACTAAGATCAGAACTTTTTGAATTCTTATTATTATTGTTATTATTTTCTATAGGCATATATAAATTTTCCTCTGTTTCCATTGTTTTCATCTTCCGATTTTCCATTTTTTATAATAAGAAAACTTACTTCAGACTAGAGAGTCCGGACACTTTAAGAGGGTCCTCTTTTGAGTGTTTGTACCTCTGTAGCACCTCCGGACTACTTCGGACTCTTTGTTCTGAAGCTCAAAAGAAGAGTGAGGAACCTCCGGTCTACTTCGGACTCACCTCACTCCTCACCGGACTCCTTATCTCGATAACATACCACCCAGTGACGCGGAAAGTTTTTCTCTAATAAATCCTTGTTACATTTAACACATTTTACTTGTTTTTTAAACATTCTTTAACATTGGTATTTACTTTCATAAAAATATTTCTTTAATTTAGTAACTTCGCATTTAGTACATTTTCTTGTGTTAATAATACACGATTTATTATGATTATTAATAACTTGACTTGTAAAATATTGTTTAAAATTTTTATTTTGTTTATCTCTTATTTTTTTCACTGTTAACGATTGACAAGTCTTTTGATGGCGCGCAAAATTCTTAGATGATATACTTTTGTTACACTTATTACACGTCCTTTTTCTTTTAATCATTCCGATTTGCATGTTTTTTATTAGGAAAATGATGTTTACAAATGTTGGAGGATGCGTTTACATTCCACATGTTCAAGAATCAGGACTAGAAATAGAAAACTTTGTTACAAAAACTGGTGACGTTTTATCAGGTCCATTACATCTTTCTATTCTTCCACAACAAACTACAGAGTTAACAAATAAACAATATGTAGATGCTCAGATAGAAGATTCCATACGCGAGGCGAGGATTCAGTCTATGAATGAAGTTGCAAAACTAAAAAATGAACTACTAAAACTTAATAGAAAAGATATAGATATCGACAAAGATATATCGAAACTCAATTGGAAGGATGAAGATACCGAGAAAGATATATCGAAACTTACAGTCCCTTGCAAAAGTTTAGAATCAAAATCCATTTTTGCAAAAAAAAGGCTTTTATTCAAATTATAACAAATGCGTCTCAATATTTTCCTGATTTAAAATGCCAGACTGTCTAGAAAATAGGATGTCTATGAAGGATAGTGTCAATTGTCACTCACTTTATCAATATTTGGTGTGTTGTCCCCTTGCTTCAATAATTGAAGCCAAGCGGGAAGGCATGGAATGCACGAGTCGGCGACAATATTCGGGTGTTATTTTCGTCGTCCAAGCAAGCTTGATGCATTCTTTCAAGTGATCAAGAGAACGAGGCTTCATGGCAGCAACTTCGGACTTCAATTTGTTCCATGCATTTTCTATTGGATTGCAATCAGGTGAATTGCCGGGCCATTCCAGCACCGTGATATCTTCTGAATCAAGCCACTGAGAGACTACTTTTGCTCGATGGCAAGGCGCACCATCATGCATTAGAATACCTGTGGAATGAATTGTCATGTGTGTACTCAATTTCTCTTTCAACAGATCGAGGTACGTTGACGCATTCATGGTTTTCCCTTTAGGAAGGAAGAATAGACCACCTCTTCCTTGAGAGCTGATAGAGCCCCAAATCATTTGCTTGACTGGGAGTTTCATTGTTTGGACCACATATCTGGGGTTGTATCGTTGTGAAGTCGGACGACGGACTGTTAACTGACGGGAACCAAACTGTTCGATGGAGCACTCATCGGTCCACATCACAGTGTCCCACTGTTCAGCAGTCCAGTGAGCATACTTTCTCGCAAAGGCAAGTCTCTTCTTAACCATAGACACCGTTAATCTCGGTTTGTGTGCTGGGCGATAACTTCTGAGGCCCATTTCCTTAGAAAGACGTCGACTGAGAGTACTTGTGCTTGTGGTTGTACCAGTCGCTTTCAGTCCCTGGACCAATACAGGGAGGCTAACAGAAGGATTTCGTTGCACGGCTAATTTCAGATATCTTTCATCGCGTTTCGTTGTGGCTCGTGGCCTCCCAGACCTCGGTGCATCGCAGAATCTGCCATTTGTCGACTTATGCTTCTTGATAGCGACGTGAACAGCTTTTTGACTGATCTTCAGTTGTTCAGCAATTTCTCGTTGAGTCAAACCATTCTCATAAAGTACAAATGCCTGTGCACGAACAGTAGGAGAAACCGAGTTGCGTTTACCCATAACAGATGAGACGACGATAACAAATGTTTCGAAAATATGCAGACAGTGTGTGTATGGATGGATTATAGTGTCATGAAAGATATCTATGCCGTTACTTAGCAACTATGATGACTGAAAGTCTCTTCTGTTAATGGCATAGGAAGCTATCTTGATTTGCTGAGTCACTTCGATCAAACGGGAAAGCGTTGTGTCTAAAAATGGTAAAATGTGTGAACTTAATCTGATAAAATAATTAATTAATTCTGATTCTAAACTTTTGCAAGGGACTGTAATACAGAAATGAATTCTGCTAGTAAAAGATTAAACTCTAATTCAACAAAAATATTATTTGCAATTCAAAAGATTGAAAGCTGAGAGAAGAAAATCATAACCTTAAAATTAGTACAAGATGAAATAAAATAAAATCTTGTTACACAAACAAACAAAAGTAAACAAATATAAACTGACATACAAACGCTAAACAGTAAAGTGGATGACTTGTTGGGACACAAACAAAAGTTTGATAAACATTTACAAGATTTTGATGAAAGTGTTAAAGAACAGATTAATGCTGTTAAAACGGATTTGAAGAAGAATCAGGAGAAATTGCAAGTTGTTGAAAAAGAAATTAAAACACATCACACGCTGCTTGACGCAATAGATAAAGTGCAAAACCAAATTAATAAAGTTATCACGCGGTTGTTGTCCATTCACACACGTAAATCTTAATCGTGCCAAAGGTCCTCAGGTTACTAAGCGATCGACGAAGTCTTGGGTTTCAACCTATAGAACCTTGTTCAGAGGCTTTAGCCGATCGGACCAAAGGTCCTCAGGTTTCTAACTTATAGAACCCTGTTCAGAGGCTTTAGCCGACCACTTTGTTCAGAGGCTTAGCCGACCATAAACGTAAATATTTTCCCCAAAAGTCAAATTTAAGCTTAAAAAAATGCCTATAATTTATAAACACAATCTTAAACATTTTGCTTCAAATAATAAAATTGCTCATGAATCATCTATGAAACCTGTGTACCATTATGACAGTGTAGAAACAGTCGGAACACAAAAGTTCTTATGGTTTTTACTCTCTATATGAATGTTATATTGATTTTGTTCATCAACAAATAATCTAATTTTTTCTTTGGAAAAAGATTTTAATTTTTTAACTAATTCTTTAATATTGATATAATTAATAATTCTATTTTCTATCCAATCAGTATTACTAATTGGCAACACTGCTCTAATAAATCCGTAAACATTATTATGACCTATTATAACCATATTTTCTTTATTTAATTCAACATAAGCTACATCATTATATTTACTTACTATATCCATAAATTTAATAAATGGATCTCCTGGAAATAGACAATAATTAGTTTCTATAGAAGGTAAACCTTTAGTTAGTTCTCTAAATATTTCAGCTTGTAATTCAAACAAAAGATTAACATCTATACATGGATTATTATTATTATTATTATCAAAACATATATTTTCAAATCCCGTTGATCTCGTCGAATAAGAAGAACAGGATGATGCGGGCGAATATAATTTTTTAAAATTTGCTTTATCCATTTTTTTATTTTTATTAAAAAAAATTTATTTTTTTATTTTTATTAGAAGAAAATTGATTTTTTTATTTTTATTAGAAAAAAATTTATTTTTCTATTTTTATTAGAAAAAATTACTTTTTTATTGTTATAAAAATGATGATACCAAATGTTGGTGGAGGTGCATATATCCCGAATAATCGTGAATTAGAAATAGAGATAGAAAATTATATCATGAAAACTGAAGACGTTTTATCTGGTCCATTGCATCTTTCTATTCTTCAGCAACAAAATACAGAGTTAACAAATAAACAATATGTTGATGCACAAATCAATGACTTAAAAGAAAAATATATAAACGATGTTTTGGTTCCACTGATGAATGAATTAAAGTTGCTTAAACTTAATGACAAATCACTAAACGAAAAATTATTAAAACTTGATAAAAAGGATAGAGAGCTAGAAGCAGATATAGCAAAACTTTTTAA
Organism: Prostheceraeus crozeri; assembly: GCA_907163375.1. NCBI lineage: Eukaryota > Metazoa > Platyhelminthes > Polycladida > Euryleptidae > Prostheceraeus > Prostheceraeus crozeri. Next base: position 276,816 of record CAJQUW010006711.1, read on the forward strand.
AAAGATTTCTGAACAATCAAAAATTTTAATATTACTTTCTATAAAGTTAAAATCTGCAGTCATTAAAAATTATCATCAGATACAACTATTGAAAGAACAATTAGAAGATGAAATAGAAAAACTACCTGAAAGAATTAAAAGAAATTTAAAGCAGTTACAAACTACATTCCAAAAAAGTGTTGATGAATTAAGTTCTAAAATTACTCAACAAATGAAAAAGATGAATAGAATAATAAATGAAGTAAACTCGCTTAATCAAAAAGTTGATAAAATGAAAACTCTTAAAATCAATTTAGAAAATGAATTAAAGAAAAATTTACAAGAAAACTCTAAAGAAAATAAAGAACAGTTTGATGCTGTTAAAAGACAATTAGATGTTCTTAAAATTAAGTTAAATGCTCTTAAAACGGCGTTGAAGATGAATCAGGAGAAAATGCAAGTTAATAGAAAAGAAATTAAAGTACATCACACGCTACTTGACGCAATAGATAAAGTGCAAAAGAAAATTAATAAAGTTATCACGATGTTGTTGGACATACACAAACGTAAATCTTAATCGGAGCGAAGCTCCTCGAGGCTTTAGCCGATCGGACCAAAGGTCCTCAGGTTACTAACCAATAGAACTTTGTTCAGAGGCTTTAGCCGATCGTAAATATTTTTCCCAAAAGTCAAATTTATTCCTAAAAAATGCCTATAATTTATAAACACAATCTTAAAAATTTTGCTTCAAATCAAAAAATTGCTCATGAACCATCTATGAAATCTGTTTACCATTATGACAGTGTAGAAACAGTCGGAACACAAAAGTTCCTAGGCACCGTAGGTGCTGTCCAAAAAGAAGGGGCTGGCATCTTTTCTGGAATCGGAAGTATCGTTAACTTGATTAAAAATAATAAAGATTTGATTTCATCTGCTGCAAAAGGAGCAGCTGCTATAGGTAGTACAGCTAGTGCAATATCAAATGCTGTTAAGTCAGAAAACGAATTAAAACAACTAGAAGCTATTCGTAAACTTAGGAATGATGCTAAAGAAATGCAAAAAGACAAAAAGCTTTCAGAGGAAACGAAAAACAAAATTGCCAAATTAGCGGAGATGGAAAGCAAACATGAAGAAAAAACAATTGAAGAAATGAGAGGAAATGGTGTAAACAGTAACCTTCGGTCCAACCAGCAAAGCTGTAGCGGAGCTGGGATGCAGTTCCTAACCACTAACGTGGGAAAAGGTTTAGCAAAATTTTAATTCTAGCTGTTTTTTATCAAAGAAAATTTGATTTTACCTTGCAAAAGAATGACAAATCTAATTACAACTTCGTTAATTGAAAGCAAATTGAGATGGGACGATCCCCCGTTCGTTTGTTACAATCAAAAAAAGAATGACTATATTAGAGTTGCAATGAATCCTGGACCTTCAGGAAGAGTGAATACTTGAGGTGATTTAATTTTTGAAGTTGATAATCAACAAAGTTATTTATATTTACCTGATTCATTTTTATACTGTGAATATTCTCTATATTCTGATGCTGATTTTACAACACCATTACCTGCTACGGATAATATTACATTAGAAAACAATTTCTCTCCAAGACTATTTACACAAATGCGCTTAGATGTCGCTACCCAAAATATTGAAACAATAAGTGATTCTCCTGGTATTATTGATTCAATGCTTAGATTTGTAACAATAGGTGAAAATACTAAAAAGTATGAAATCGAAGGATGGTTTCCTGATAACCATACCGGCATACTTATAGATGATTTAACTCACACTGGAACAGATGCAGCAGGAATTGCGAAAGATGTACAAAACATAGTGAAAGAGTTAAACAGTACACAAAAAAGCTCATATCAAAAAAGACGTGATTTTAACAAGAAAAGTAAACAAACTGTTGATTGGTCATTGTCTCCATTATTTAGGTATTTAGATTGCAATAAAATATCATATCAATTGAAGTTCAAATCAATAATTCATCGCACTGTAAATAATGAATCAATATTTTATGGAAAGGCTGAGAAGAAAGCATATTTAAAAATTGATAGACTTGAATGGTGGATAAAGCATATTACTCCTAGTTTAGAGGTTGAAACAACTATTGCAAAAAGATTAAATACGAACAAACCAATTCCAGTAAATTTTTTAAAGCGTACTGCTAGTTCAGTAACTTTTTCCGAACAAAGATTTAACTGGCATTTTACTAGAACTGCGAATACTCCAAGATATTTATTACTAACTTTTCAAAGAAATAATTCTCCAAGTTTTGATAAGAACAATATTCTTTTCCATATTAATTCAATTGGAAATTTACAAATTTCATAAAAATCAAACACGTTATCCTATTGATCCATTGAGATTTGATGATACGAATAATCAGTTTATTGAAAGATGTGACGCTTATAGAAATCTATGTCGAGAATTTGGAGTTGAACCACAATTAGCTCCTGGAGATTGGAGACATTTATATCCTGTTTTCTGTTTCGATTTAAGTGCACAATCTGAAGATATTATCAAGACTTGTTATGATGTTACAATTGATATTGAAAAGACAAATTCCACAACATCATTGATGGCTTATGGTTTATTGCTAGAAGATGTAGACTATTCAATTGAAATTCTTAATGGAAAGATTGTTAGGATAGGTTAGTAACCTGAACAAAAGTGATCGGCTAAAACCTCTGAACAAGGTTCTATTGGTTAGAAAAACCCAAGACTGTAAATTTTTTATCAAAAATGGTGCAAGTGAATAATAAAACGATTGAATTAAAACTATGTAACATCATTGACAAAAATACCCCTAAAACTATTACTATTCACAAAAAGAAGTATTACATAGGTAAACCAATGATAGAGAATATTAAATAACAAGAAGAAAAGAATGGTGGAATTCTCCCATTAATTCCTCTAATCATAGGTGGTATAGCAGCAGCAGGAAGTTTTGCAGGTGGGACAGCTGGTATTGTGCAGGCAGTAAATAAAAATAAATCAGAGAAGGCATCATTAGAAGAACGAAAACGTCATAATAGAGAGTTAGGGAAAGCAGCTAGGCAAGGAGTAGTAGAAAATTTTATTAGTAAACTAAATTTAGTTGATGAAGGGAAACGAGTTCTTAAAAATGTACTACATAATATTGATGATTTAATTGAAATAGAAGAAACTAAAGATGGTTCTGGAATATATCTAAGTCCTAGTATGTTGCGTTAATATTTAATCTTAAAAATGAATTTGAATAACTTAAGAATTTCAAATCTAGATCTAATGGATTATCTCTTAAAAGTACAGAAAACCTTGGTTCCGCCAACTTCATTGCATTCCGGAGGTGACATACAAAAAACTTTAGAAAACTTTCCTGGATTTATTTGGAGTAAATATTCAAAAGAAAAAAATCTTCCTGGTCATTCACATACCGGTCCAGGAACTCGATTAGATATAAGACTAGATGAGAATAATAATCCAAAACCAGGTGAAGAGCCAATAAACAGAGTAGATGCAGCAGCTTATAGACACGATCTAGCTTATCGAAATCATGACCTAAAATCTCGTCATGAAGCAGATAGGAAAATGATTCAGGAGTTAGATAATATTGAAAATCCTACCTTTAGAAAAAAATTGAAAGAATGTTTGTTAAGAAAGCTTTACAAGCTAAAATATTGTTCGGTCAGGGTTTAAGAGAAACCTACGCCTTCGAAATGTCGAATGACCCAAGCCGCTACGCGTCTGAAATTTATGAAGAATACAGAAAGCCGAAATATCTATTGAAAGTAAAAGTATTTAATAAAGATGATATTTAGAGTGCAGATCTAATCAATATGCCGAATGAAAGAGGCTTTAAGTACACATTGACCGTTATAGATTTATATACACGATACGCTTGGTTAAAGCCTTTAAAAAACAAAAGTGGTCTGTCAGTTAAATATGCGTTTAAAGAAATCTTTAAAGAAAGTTTTAGAAAGCCAAGGAAACTATTCGTTGATAAAGGGTCCGAGTTTTATAAATGAAATGTTAAGCCACTATTTGAAACGGTTTATTCAACTGAAAATGCTGGAAAGGCCGTAGTGATAGAAAGATTAAATCGGACGTTAAAAACTAAATTATTCAAGAAATTTACAGAACAAGGAAATCAGAAATGGTTAAAAATATAACCAGGAATTGTAGATCAGTACAATAATAAAATTCATTCAGGGATTGAAGAAACTCCAAAGAAGGCTTCTGACGATCCTGATTTAATACGAAAGAAAATATTCGAAAATAATTATTCGAATGAGAGTAATCCGAATTTACAGAAACGTAAGCCGAAATTTAAGATTGGAGATAGAGTTAGAATATTCAAGTATAAAAATAAATTTGAAAAAGGTTTCGTAGGCTATTGGACTAAGGAAATATTTAAAGTTTGTAAAATAAATCAAACTTATCCGATTACTTACGAAATCAAAGATTTAGATGATGAAGATATCAGAGGCCGATTTTATCAAAACGAATTACAAAGAAGTGATTTTTAATTTTGGAACTAACGCTTCGAGAATTAAATTCCCTTATTCAACTCTAACATAATATCTAGAAATGGTACTCCTTTTTGTAATGTATACAAAACATATAAACATAATTGACCACAATAAGTAGTTCCTGGTGTTTGAATTTGAAACGTATGGTATGTTCCATTGCCAAGTATTTCTCTTACTTCATTTATGGGAAGCAGTCCATAAGAGTCGAAATAGTACCAAAACATTTTTCACTACGTCAATGACCAATAGGGGTGCACGTGCACCCCATCATTTTTTTAAGAAATGCAAGGATTTTTTTTTTTGAACTATAAAGTTAGAAGAAATTCTTCTTATTAACTTACCAGTGCCTATGTAATTAGGTGACATGATGTGATCTATTATTGAATATTTACGTTAATTCTCTTAAAATCACAAACTAAATTCAAACATAAAACAAGTGCTACAAAACATGTTATATGATTAATTTTTTTTCTGGTAGAAATGGGAAGAGTTCAAAACTATTTCGCTATATTCAACATAGAAACAAATTCAATAATTGTGATGACACGAAGAGCACAAAACGGAATTTGGGGCGGCATGTTCGCTGCAAACAAAGTTGAAACATTTCACACATTTATTTCGGCTTTTTCGGTCACGTTGACGATGACACATGTAACATCGACCTTGCATCTTCTGATGAATCATTGATGCTGTTGCTGCCTTCAGAAAACCATGTTTCTCTGCAGTGCTTTTCAACAGAGAGGAAACACCTTGGAAATTTGTTTGTTTCCAAACTCGAACACGATCAGAAATTTGTTCTTCAACCAAGGCCTTTCCCAAAGCCTCGAGATGCAATCGCATTTGTCTTCGTCCATTCACTTCCAATACGGCTGGATACTTGGTTGAAAAATACACAAACGCGTTGTATGCAGCAGAGTCGAGCATGAAAAAGAAGATGTTCAGCGGCCACCTTCTGGTGTTTCTCCGGCAAGAATATTGTGAAATAATCATGTCAAAAGTGTCTACGCCACCTTTTGTTGCATTGTACGAGTGGATTATTTCCGGCTTTTTCAAGCCAACTCCTCTTTCATCGATAACTTTCTTGCTGTGATGTTCTGTTGATAGGAGCACGACTGTTTTGTTCTTTTTAGGAACATAGGAAACGAGTGTTTTTTCATTCGAAAACCCGAACAAACTAGAATGAATGTCACGTCTTCTTCCGCCCGTGAATTGTACCGGAATTGCCGCTTTGTTTTTCCTGAGAGTGCCAGTCAGGGTCAGTCTTTTCTCCCACAACTTCTCGCATAGCGGTACAGAGGTAAAGAAGTTGTCTGTCTTGACACCTCTTCCTGTTCATTCAATTATCTTCACTAAGCGGAGTACAACGTTCATGCCAACTTCTTTTTGTCGCTCCTCAGTTTGATCTTTCCCCAAATATATCTCAACGTTGCATAGGCATGCAGTTTTCACGTCGCACATACAAAAATACTTCACTCCATATGTGGCGGGTTTCGAAGGCATGAACTGTCTGAATGAACACTTGCCTCCAAAAGCATATTGCGTTTCATCGATCGTTACGTGAGAGTCCGGCTCAAATGCAGTGCGCACTTTTTCTTGGAATAAGGAAAACACGAACTCCATCTTGCGAAATTTTGAATCCGCTGACCTCCGTCCATGAACGTCATCGAAAGCTAGATACCCGCTAAGTTGCTGGAATCGATTTCTCGATAAGATGAGCGTCACAAATTCTTGATAATGGAGAGATGTTGGACTCCAGATTTCCTGTATCATAACATTTCTCTTCTTCGTCACTCCAAGTATCAGAAGAATGCTGATAAAGCCCCAAATTTCGTTCTCGGTAATTTCTGGGATATCATCATTCACTCGTTTGTTAGTGCAATCACGAATATGCTGTATCATGGATGGAGTAAACAGACTTTGAAAAAAGTCCTTTTGATCTTCTAAATGATAAGTTTGAGCCGTCAGTCCCGGTCGCACGTTCACGATATTTCTTTGTCTATACGCTGAAGAATGTGGCGATATCTCAGACCAACGTCACCCATCTCTGCCCTAGTAGAATTCTCCGCTCCAGTTTCTTTCGTCCACATCTGTATCTTCTTCACTCTCTGTCTCATCGATGCTTTCTTCCTCTTCATAAGATGCATTGTCATCTTCGTCACTGTGCTCGATATTCTCATCATCAATCTCTTCAAAGTCGGATTCATTTGCCAAGATATCTGCAATTGCTGCCGCCGAATACCTACTTGCCATTACGCGCACAATACAATGCGGTCTCTGTGCCAACCTTTGCAATTCGAAGGTCTGACTGACTTCAGCTCGTGGCGTCAAGCGAAATCGATTGGAGGACATGGTTTCCTCTCTCTCTCTCTCTCTCTCTCTCTCTCTCACATACACACACGAACGCATGCGTATGCACACGTGCGTGCGTGCATGTGTCTGAGAGAGAGAGGAAGTCGCTACTTTCTCTGAAAAGCCGTACATGTGCACACGAACGCACACGTGCATCATAAAGTGAAGAAGGTTAGTCAAAGTCTAAGCCAGATTGAAGCAAAAAGGAAGCTTCATCACAAAAAAAGGCCACGCGAATGACCAAAGGGGGTGCAGGTGCACCCCAGAGCACATTCTTTAGCTATTGCGTTAAGCGATGGTTATAGAATTGGTTGTTAACGTGGTCATTTCCTTCTCTATATAATAATGTTTAAACATATAGCCCCAGAGAGCAATACATTTTAGCGATCATAATTTTTTGCAACAATATATATACGTGGGGTGCATGTGCACCCTCTTTGGTAATCCAAGGGTTAAAGATACCTGCAGACCAATGTACTCCTTTTTGATCTGACGTGTGGAGATTTGTTATGAAATTTATAGATGGCTTATTTTTTAGGAATTGTAATTCATCTCTCATCAATTTGTGAAAATTCTTTATTCCCAATTGATTTGCGATCTTATTTAAATCGAAATTTGTCGTGGTTTGTTTACCGTATTGTTTTAAGAAATCATTTATGTTGCTCATTTTAAATGGAATAAAATTCTGATAGTGTCCCCTCTCAAAGAAGAGAAATCAGAAAGGGGGGATTGATTTAAAGCCGTCTCATAATGATGACTTACCTTACTACTTATTCGATTTGAAATGATTATATTATAATTATTCTAATCTACATTGTTTTACAGATTTCCATTTTCTTCACGAACTTCATCCGTTAATAAAAGGGATTGTTTAAAATTGCTATAACAACTATCTTGCATATCGGCGTTTATGCGTTCTAAATTTAGAAGAAGAATTGCTTTTATTGTCAATCCATGAGTTCACAATAGGAGGTACTTTTAATCAATACAGCGGAGAGAGGAAAAGTTAAATGAATTTTGTGAACGCATTTGAGTTTTATAAATCTATTTGCAAAACACACTTTGAAAACTGATTCTGAAAATAATTTACGTAGGGGTAAATTGAACTGTCAAAATTTTACGGATGCGTAAATTGAACTGACAAAACTTTTACCGATGCGTAAATTGAAATGACAAGATTGCGCTATTCACAATAATTTTAGGGAAAAGCTGTTCGTTGTTTTCCTTTGTGTCAGCAATAAATCTCTCTCTCTCTTCAATCATCACTCCTAATCTTTTGATTAAGTGCGGGTAGCAACCGTTTTGTTTCATGAATTCATTGTTTCATTGTCGCAAGTGAAGTTGTAAAAACACCTGTACTTGTTAAAGCAGTAGCAACAACAGGAATTGTAAGAACGCCAGATGAAATGACAATAGTGAGAGCGCCCAAAGAAAATGTTAACAATACTCCAATGCCTTGTGTCACATTCTTAACTCTCGTCCATCTTTTTCTTAATTTATCATAATGATCTAGTCTAAGTAATAATTGGGATTCTTTATCTTTCATACACTGCTGATCAAAAGTCTTGACCCACCTTAATTTTTTTCGCTTTTCTAATTTAATCGCATATTTTATATACAAAGTCATTAAATTTTAGTTATTACAGTATTTGGTTTTCATGATCCTATCACTAATGATGCATTAGTAGGTTATGGGAGTAATATGAACGGTTATTGTGGCTCACTCACTACTTTGAATATGAGTGTGAGTAATTTAGTAGTGGACAAAAGTCTTGGCCCACCATCATGAAATGATACTAAGCTGTATTTCTGTGTCAATCTATACCTACATAATCAGACTACTTGCTGATCAACGTCTTCGAGAAAGCACATTGACGAATTCCTCCCTCAATAATAGATTTAGCTTCTTGAGAATAGACCACGGGGCTCCACTGAATTGCAAGCACTGATGCAAGAAGCTGGTGTCAAAGTCAGCAAGCCGACTATCCGCCGCAAACTTGTTCAACTGGGTTATCGGGCATATGTCCCGAAGAAGAAACCCTTTCTCACCAAGCGAATGAAATCTGCACGTCTTGACTGGGCAAAGAAACATGAGCATTGGACCGTCGATGAGTGGAAAACGTTGTCTGGTCCGATGAATCAAAATTCAACCTGTTCGCCTCTGATGGTAAGCGCCTAGTTCGTAGACAGTCTCATGAAGCCTATCATCTTGACTGCTTAAACCGGACCGTCAAGCATGCACCCAGTGTCATGATGTGGGGTTCCTTCTCTTGGTACGGCACTGGGCGCTTGCATATCTGCGACGGCATTGTGAATAGTGCTCAGTATCTTCACATCCTCGAGACCCGACTTCTGTTGACCATGAAAGAAATTCAAGACAACCATGGAGTTCCCCCAGAAGCATTGATCTTTCAAGACGACTCAGCTCCATGTCATCGAGCAAAAGTTGTGAAGAACTACATTCGAGCCAACGGATTGATACTTTGGATTGGGCAGGAAATTCCCCTGATCTCAATCCGATCGAGGAACTATGGAAAATTCTCGGTGACAAGGCGATGGCTACCAATCCCAGAACCAAGCAGGAGCTGATTGCAAGCCTTGTCAAGGTTTGGCACCACGATCTCAATCCGGCCCTCATAAAGAGTCTGGTGGAATCCATGCCGCATCGCTGTGCTGCAGTGATAAAAGCAATAGGCGAGTATACCAAGTACTGACTTTGAAAACGATTTATGATAGCTTTTTTGTATATTTTCGTACTGTTTGTTTAATGGAACTAAAAGTCTGGATTTTTATAGGCCTATTTGAATACAAGTCTATTAAGCAACTAATGTTCACTTTTGCCTTTTTCTGTAATTTACTGCTGTAAGATATCTCTTGGAAATTAGGGCAATCCATCAATTGGTTAACAGTCATTTGAATAACAGATTTTTGACATGAAAAGTGATGATGAAATGACTGGTGAGGCATTGTCTGTCTAGGCCTATTGAAGTCAACGCTGAAAGATTGGTCAACTCATGAAAAGTGATAGCTATTGGTATTACAAGGTGCCAGCATCCTCTTTATGATGGGCCAGTAGGATTAGAAGCAGTAGGTTACGGGTTATTTGACGCAGAAATACAGCTTAGTATCATTTCATGATGGTGGGCCAAGACTTTTGTCCACTACTAAATTACCTACACTCATATTCAAAGTAGTGTGTGAACCACAATAACCGTTTATATTACTCATATTATCTACTAATGCATCATTAGTGATAGGATCATGAAAACTAAATGCTGTAATAACTAAAATTTAATGACATTGTATATAAAATATGCGATTAAATTAGAAAAGCGAAAAAAAATTAAGGTGGGTCAAGACTTTTGATCAGCAGTGTATACCTTATCCTGTCTTTGTGTTTTGTTTTGTCCATTTGTTCCAATATGGGATATAAAGGGGCTGATGGTTCTTTTGTTTTTCATTTTCATCTTCCATTTTTAAGTGAATATTTTTGTTCATATTCATTTTTGTAACTGTAAATTACAGCAGGTCCCTACTTTTGCATTTTGATTTGCTAAATTTCAAGAGGTCCCTAATTTTTTCATTTGGATTTGTTAAATTTCAAGAGATCCCTAATTTTAGCTGTTATTTTTGTATCTACCTAGGTATGGGATCCGGTGCAGAGCGAAGCGATGCGCCGGATCCCGTACCCTATACTACTGTTGGCAGGCCATAATACTTACGCTGTGGTCATGGACTAGGTTCAAATATCAGACGTTTTGTGCGTTCTTGCGTGAATAGGATCACAGAAAACTGGAAAGTCGCTCCATCGGAATGTCCCATTGTACTTAAAATACCAGTATGTTGGCTGCACCGCAATAACTGCTGAATTTAAGATAGCCAGTTGCAATGCGACAAGAAACTTCTTATTAAAGGACTGTGTTTCAACCAACTAGAATCTTTGACGTTTCATTCTGACTTTTAGCTTTATGTTTATGACGTTGTATGATGAAAAACAAATTAATAAGATATTTGGTTGACTTCTCTGCTCTTCACAGTTCTTATATTTAGACAATATGCTGAACTTTTTCTAGTGCAACAAAACAGTACCTAGCAACTTGTGATATGGCAGAGGGCGGGAGGACCATAAGTCAATGCGAATGTAAAACCAATTCAATTCTCTCCCGATATGTTTAATGCCAAGTCAAAAGTAAAATGAATAAATAAAAATTCTTTCGCCAGGCGTTTCGGGTCCAGACCTTTTGTCAATGGCAGAACACTTAATGATGCACGACTTCTACACTTCTACACTTGTAGCAGAACAGCTCCTGTTGTTTCGTGACGCCTATTCATGCTTGGCTTGTGCAAGTTGATAAGTCGCGATTCCACAATGTAAATCGCTGGATACGAAAATTACATACAAATTGAAACTAACATCGGATACAAGATTCTGGTTTGTCCACAGAGATCTGGTACGTTTTTCATACCACATCTCACTTACTTTAGTATGCGATTGGTATGTAGCGATACGAACTATTCTATCTGTGATTGGCTGTTTTACACTGAAATACGAATTGTTGGTATGTCTTATGTACGAGACCCGATGGAAATTCATCCTTATTCGTATGCCTCCGGTATCCATTTGGTATGTGCAGCTTTAAGTCGCATAGCAAAAAAAATGTATGTATTACATACTACTGTCAAATAACTTTTTTCGGTAATATGAGAGTAACGGGCAAAAGACCGTTCCAGGACACCATAAAATTCAAAAAAATAGTATCTTCAAAAACGACATAAATTCATGAATTTAGACACTTTTTCAGGTTTTTAAGACCTAAATACATGAATTTAGTCCATCCAAAAAGTACCATTTTTTCAAAAAATGGCATTTTTAAAAACGACATAAATTCATGAATTTGAACCCTTTTTCAGGTTATGAAGACCTAAATTCATAAATTTGGGCGTTTTTAAAAATACCCAATTTTCAAATTTTTCAAAATCTCAAATTTGAGAATTACAATTTTTACCTTGAAAATCATGACCGTTCCAGGACACCAAAAAAATCATAAAAGTTAAGAATCTCAAAATTTGTGAATTACAATTTTCTCGCTTAAATCATGACCGTTCCAGGACACCGAAAATCATAAATGTTGAGAATTTCAAATTCATGAATTTTATCCATCTTTCAGGTTTTTAAAATATATCATGTGTCTAATAATATTTCTTTAAAAATGGAAGAAACAAAAATGGAAGAAACCGCAAGAATATATCCCTCGTTATCATATGAACGTAGTTCTACTTTAATGGACATTGAAAAAATGAACAAAGAAAAACATAAAGATAGAGTACGTTATATGAAAGATAAGGAATCTCAATTATTATTAAGATTAGAGCATTATAAAAAATTAAGAAAGAGATGGACTAATGTTAAGAATGTAACACAAGGAATTGGAATCTTTATAACAGTAAGTTTAGGGGTATTCACAATTATAATAACTTCAGGTGTTTTAGTAATTCCAGTAGTTGCTACAGCTTTAACAGGTACGGGTGTTTTTGCAACTTCACTTGTTACAATGTTAGATAAATCTTTAATAACTAAGAAACGAAAATCATTAAAAACTAAGCATTTACATATTAAAGAAGTCTATGATAAACTACATTACTACTTTCAAAGAGTATGTGATGATAATGTTATTACGTTAGATGAGATTGAAAAATTTGATCAAATAGCTAATGAAGTAAATCAAATATCCTTTCAATTGCAGTCAGAAAAAGTTGGTGATAAAAATAAAAAGGATGGCAAAATTTCGAGTTATGGTAAAATTTCTAATGAAGAAAATGACAAAATTTTTTTAGAAGAACTAAAAACTTTAAGCGAAAATTTAAGCAAAACTTTATTAAACAAAACTTTATTAAACAAAACTTAAAACGAGAAAACTTTAAACGAAAAGATGTCAGACAACAAAGCAATAAAAAAATAATTTGTTCAGTAAAATGTTTTTGCTGTATTCCAATGTTACCACAAAATTCAAATATTATATTTTAAAAATGGATAAAATTAGAGCTGATAATTTTAAAAGAATAAAACAATTAGAAGAGTTAATAAAACAAAGAAATATTATGAAAGAAAATCATCTTCAACATACAATGATAAAAGCTGGTATTCAATCTGATATGTTTGAAAAAATGCAGCAAACCGAACAAGTAAAAACTGATTTTGAAAAACTATGAAGCCATTTGAAACTCTTGAAAAAGAACTTACAAATAATGATAAACAAATTGATATAACAGATCCAGAGCACAAAACTATATTAGATGACTATGGATTACTAGAATCAAACATTAATAAGAAATTACCAAAATCTATGCAATTTGAACATTCTATCTCATTTATAGATGGAAAAACAATACCTAGATTTTATCTCGGACAAAAAGAAATATTTCCACAACCTTTTCGAGGTTTAATTTTTTCACCAGATAAATCTCCTTTTAATTTAGATAGAAATTTTGATAACCTTTTAAGAGGAGCAGATTTAAATAATTATGCTGTAGAAGATCTTATAAAATATAAAGCTATGTTAGATAGAGTTGGTGCAGTAAAATCTCTTAGACGTTATAAACAATTAGAAAATTTATTATCAACGGGAGTTAAACTAGGAATAGGTTTTAAAACAGAAACAACTGTATTCTTACCAGATGATCCACAAGAATTACTAAATAGATTAAATATTTTAATAACTGCAATAAAAGAAGGACATAATTCTAGTTTCAATGAAATTCACGCCATATTGAAAAGACTGTTAGGAATGAAGATTCTAAATGAAGAGGATTATAAAAGTGTAGCTGAAATATGTTGTTTCTAATTTTTATCTATGATTTTTATTTATGATTTTTATCTATGATTTTTATCTACGATTTTTATCTATAATATTTATTTAAATTTTTTAGTTAAAAAATGTCTTCCAGAGAATTATCGTCAGTAGATTTTGACAAAATTAATAATCATTTAGAAAATTTGACAGAGATTTTGGATTCATCAAAATTTAGTACGACGTTAAAAATTATAACAACTACTTCATCACACACTTGTAATTTAGAACCCATTCTACATTTAGAACAAAATAAAAATTATCAAATTGCATTGTCTAGTTTCTCTACATTTAACACTATTCAAAATGTTATAAAAGATGTGAATGATCAATTTAGATATTCTACTGATAAAGCAAAACGTGGAAAATACTAACTTTTCTTCCTGGTTCTTACGAAGTTGAATCAATATCAAATGAAATTAAGAGAAATTTAGGTATACCATTTAAAGATAAGAAACAATTACATTTTGCAGTTGAACCGGCAGTTAATAAATTTTCTCTTACTCTAGACGAAAATCATCAAGTTGATTTTAATCATGATAGATCATTGTCAAAGCTATTAGGAATTAATAAACAAACCTATAGTCAAGGTTATCATTTAGGTGAGAAGATTCCAAAAATAACTGAAATAAATTCAATTGTTGTACATTGTGACATTATTGAAGGAGGATATATAAATGGTAAATTATCAAATTTAATATTCAGTTTTCCAGCTTTTACTGTACCCATTGGTTATAGATTAAATGTAATTCCACAAACATTAATATATTTCCCTATTACAAGAAAAACTATTAACAACATTAACATTAGAATCACTGATGAAAAAGGACAAGAAATAAATTTTGGAGGTGAACAGATTATGATAGATCTTTTGGTTCGGGAGGTATAAACTCCCACGCGAAGCTAGAGAAGTTAAATTTTCTTCTTCTTCTTTAAAAATAAAAAAAAATTAAAAATATAATTTTTTTATTAAAAAATGAGTGAAGTACTACCATAAAATAAAAAAAACTTGAATTTAATCATCATCCAAATTTATCTAATAAAGTTTTGTCAGTTATTTGTGGATGATCAGGATGTGGAAAAACGTATCTATTATTTAAAATTTCAACGACTCCAAATTTTTTGGATTATAACAATCGTATAATTTATACAACAACAGCAGAACAACCCGTCTATCAATTTTTAAAATATGGATTTGAAAATAATCTTAAAAAAACAGCAATTGCTTCATTATTCAAAGAATATGAAAAATCTGAAGATGAAGAAGAAATAAGTTCGTGGTGTGAAGAAGCAGCAAAAAATAATCAGTTAGTTGAATCCAATAAAAATAAGCATATAAAGATACAATTAATAGATGATAGTGGTAATATGCAAGATCCTAGTAAACTAGATAAAACAATGAAACATTGTGTAATTTTTGATGATTGTGTTAATGATAGAAATCAGTCAGTTCAGAGAAATTATTTCACAAGAGGTAGACATAACAACTGTAGTGTTTTTCATTTAACACAAAGTATGTATTCATTAGACGGAAGTGTTATTAGAAAGAATGCAAATATATTTATACTATTTGAAATATATGCAAGAAACTTAAGTGATTTGTTAAGAGATTTACGTGTAAGAAATAAAGATGAATTTAAACAATCGTGTAACAATGCTTAGTCAGAAGATTATGGATTTATCACAATTAATATTGATAAAAAAATTCATGATAGAGTTATCGAGCAATTGTTCTCTGACTAGGCTTCGCCTCGAGGGGCTTCGCCCCGACTGAAAGTCGATGGAAGATTTACTTACTGAGTAATAAAAAATATACAAATATAGTGTTATAATATTTTTTTTTATTTTATATATATATATCAAATTTGTCTATCTTAGAAATTAGAAAATTAAAAAGGTGAAGTAGTTATTCCATCAGGTAAAATTTTTCTTTTATCATCAAATGGATCTAATGCTAATTTATGTTCTTCTTTTAAATACATTTTATGTTTCTTTGAATTAAGTCTATAATTATATGCTGTTTTTATTTCATTATTAAATAATGCATTTTTATAATCTTGAAATGTTTTTTGATTAGCCACTGATGCCTTTGAAATTCCTTTTAATGTTTTATGTGTTTTAATATTATTAGTTTTATCATAACAGTAACATTTAGATTTTAAAAATATAGCTTCTGTTATGAAATCTTCATTTCCTTCTAGTTCATCTTTTACTTTACATAAATCAGAAGGATGAATGATATCTTTTATTTTATTAATTTCTTTATCAAGTGAAGAATTGTACGGTATTGTTAATTCTAAGAAAACAGAATCGGTATCTGTAAAGTGTAATTTATAGTTTTTGCCATAAGCAGGTGCTAAATAATCATATATAAATCTATACATAAATAGTTTAGCTAATTCTAATATAGTGAATCCTATAAAATTAAACTTATCATGTTTTACGCTGATTCGACGTAAATGTACAGCACATAGTTCATCACTAAATCTAGTAGTTCTTTTATATGTAGGTTTCCTTGTTAAATTTTGAAACCTATCTTTATCATAAACTATTTCAATATTTTGTCTATTACGCACATTTTCTAAAGTCTTACCATAAAATGCATTATTCATTAATTTGAAGAACACGTTTCCAAAATCATCTTTATTTCTTTTAGCTATGTTACGTTTTTCAATATTGAACTCTATATAATTTTTTAACCACCTAGATTTTTGATAAAATAGTTTTCGATGTATTTTGGTGAGAATCATTCCATGATCTAAATACCAATCTAGCATTCATCCTTCAACAACATACTTTCCTTTATTACCTTGTGTTAACATAAGTTTTTTTGTTGGTCTGTATTTCTTAGGAATTATAGATTTTTGATAATCTGAAAAATCTTCTATATTAGGAATTTTGTTTTCGGGACAGAGAGGAAAATATTTTGTTTTATCTTTTATTTCATCAGGGTATACTAAATCAACTTCATATATATAAGCATAATTATAATTTCCATCATATGTTTTTTGATAATCTAGAACGGGCGAAGCCCTAGTAGACATCTCTGATGTCGTACGAATATTACACCATGTCATTTCACCTGTTGGTAATTCTTGTATCATGCAAGAAGAATATAAGCTATTAAAATCATAATATAACAAATAGTTTTCTCTCATGATTTCATCAACTGCTGCTTGACTATCTTCATTTGATATAAGTCCTTCTATATTTTGATTAAACAATTTTATAAACTGATCGCTTTCTTCTGGAGATAAAGGTTTCATTATTCCATAATCATCAGGATTTACTTTTTTATTGTAACACTGTACATAACGATTACCTAAAACTGATGAAACTCCACCTCTAATTCCAGATTCAAAAAATAATAATTTATCATATGTATTTTCTTTACAATGTTTAAGTTTAACACCAGTATGTTTTAACCCTGCTAACCATGTTAAACCTGGTGTAGAATAACAATAACATGGATCTATTCCGTAATATTCTAAACACATGTCACGAAAGTTTTCAAAAAGATCAGCTAGTATTAATACATCTATCTGAAGATATTTCATTTTATAATCATACATTGTTTTACAATTTAACTCTCTCCAATTCTTTTCAGCTTCTGCATAGTCTTCGTCAGTTAATTGTGATTGTTTTAATGTTGATTTAAATTTATTTATTGGAGGAAGTTGTTTTTCTTCCAAAAATTTTATTCACAGAATTAAAATCTCCAGTTATATCAGTCTTCGACTGTGAGCCGCAGGCTATATACTCATACGGAAATATGCCTTTTAAAGGTTTTAAATTATATTTATTTAATATTTTACATTGTTCAGGTTTCAAAGTTTTTCCAATAACATCTAATGAATAAGGAGTAAAAAATCTAAATGCATCTAAAATTCTAATACAACCTAATTGCATTGAAAAATATTCTTCTTCTGTTTTACATAGTACATTTATTTGTTGTAGTTGTAATTTTTCAGAAGAAAATAAATCTTTCATTACTAGATGGAAATCATATTTAGAACCATTGTAGAAATATAGAGGAACAAAGTTATATTTAAATTTATTAGCATTAAGATTACAAGAATTATGTGCTGCACCTCTATATAATCCATTTAGATGATCATGATCTTTTACTTTGACGGCAGAGCCGTCGCTTCGCTTGTCAAGATATCTACCTTTGCCATTTTTATAATTTTTTGTAAATTCTTTTCCACAGTAATAACAATTTGTTTCATTAACAAAATTATTTTTTTCTTCATCCGTTAATGGAAGCATTGGTATATTTGTTTCAAGCAATTGGAAAAGCGACCTCGTAATTCTTCTACTTTCTTTGTAAACTTTTCTGAACTATCTTCACCATAGTATTGAAAATATTCTGATTTAAAAATTTCAGGATAATTTGAATGAATGTACATTCCCCAACATAATGGTTTTTGTTCAAATAAATATTTTTCTTTACTTTGTTCAGATGCACTTTTTTCATATTTATAAACCGAAGGTTCTAGGGCTTGGCCCGTACAATTATCAGAATCGGGTGAAGCCCTGGAAGACATCTCCGATGTCCCGTGATTTTGTGTCATATCAACATTATATGCTTCAAAATCACAATAAATAGTAAAGGGTACTTTATTTTTAAAATACCATTTATTATATTCTAAATAATCATCTTTTGGAAAAGTATTTTCAACTGCTTCATTTTGTTGGCAATTCTCCAAATGTCTATTCATTTCTTCTTTAGTTCTAAAGCTCGTCATACATTGGAGACAAGGAAAATTAGCATTATCTGTAGTTTTTGTAAATATAGAAACATCTTTACACAATATAAAATGACCCTGATAATATAATATATTCGCTTGTGCTGGTTGTTTTGTCTGTTCTAATTTTTCAAATTTATCTTTATATATTTCATGTGTTAAATCAATTTGTCTTTGTAAATCTTTTTCAGTCTGTTGATAATTTTGATTTAATATTTGTAACTGATAACTATATTCTTTATCATATTGTTCTTTATATTGTTGTAGACATTTTTTTAAAGATTCATTTATTTTTTGATTGGTTTCATTTTCTTCATTATTTAATTCTTTATTGTCTTCATTTAATTTTTGTATCGTTTCTATCTTATTTTGATATTTATGGCCATATTCTTGTACTAATATTTTTGTTTGCTGTTGATAATCTGTTTTACAATTTTGTAAACTTTCATTTAAATTTTGTAATTTTTGTTGATATTCAAAAGATAAAGATAAATAATCGGTATCATAATCATAATTATAATTACGTCCTTTATAATTATTATGATTAATCATTATTGGTGATAGTGTTTTTATAATTTGAAATTTTTCAGTACATATTATATTTCCTTGGTAAAAAATATGATGATGCATGTAATTTCCTCTATCATTATATACTATTTCTGATTGACATAAATTTTTATTATTCAAATAAAATTTTTTTGAATCTGAGTAAAGTGGAGTAATTTTACCAATAGAAACATAATTCACATTTAATTCAAAAACATTTACTTCTATTAAATTTTTATTCTTTTTATGAAACTTTATTAACCTATTATAATCATATGGAAATTCATCTAAGCCATCAGAGAGATCAAATTCATTTATGTATTCTTCTTTATTGTTATGACTTAGTCTTTCTTTATGATATTCTGCAGGATGTAAATGTGCTATAATACTCCACAGAAAACAATAATCATCTTCATTTTTTATGTTGATTATTTGTGGTGAACTGAAAGGCAAAGGAACATAACTACCACCAGTATTATTTTTATATTTATCAATTACTATTTTCTTAGATAGTATTTTAACAAATCTCCAACCAGATTCACGTAACTGTGCTTCAATTATACAATTTTCTAATTTAAGTATCATCGATTCAAATATGGGTTGTATATCATTTACATTATGAATTTCTTGCGAATTTGTAAAATGTCCTTGTATTATTTCTTCAGGAATTCCATCAGGTCCATTTTTTGTATAAAGTACTTCTACATTCATATAACATTTGAAAGATTTCCTAAATATATTATAAAAGTTTGTTAATACATTATAAAAAGTTTCATCGGTTTCATTATGTTCAAAGGGCGAAGCCCTAGAACCTTCGGTTCGAACCGATTCATTAAATAAATATTTTATATCTGTCACGGGCGAAGCCCTGGAAGACATCTTTGATGTCCCGTGTACAGCTTCATCAGTTTGTTTAGTTTCATCAAATTTATCTATTTCGTTAAATTCATCAGTATCGCTAAATAAATATCTTCCATCTTGTGCGGGCGAAGCCCTAGAACCTTCGGTTTGTACGGTCTCATCTTCACTATTAAAAACTTTTTTATATTCTGAATGTGAATAATCATCAAACATTTTTTTAACTTTTATGTCAGTAGGTAATGTTTTTAGATAGTTTATATAATTATTTAATTTTGATATATTTCCTTCATCAACTCGATCTACATTTTGTAAATGCAATTTACTATTTAAATGAGATTAATAACTTCTTTTTGTTTGCAACTTTTTTTTACATAAGTTACAATAAAACTTGGTATTTTCCATTCTTTATTTTTTAAAGATAAAATTGTGTTTTAATTTTAAATATAAACATTCTAATATCAAGGACTTGAGTGTTATTTTATATTTCACGTTCCTAAGTTATTTTCTTTTCTTTATCATATTAAGTTTTATCATATTAAGTTTTATCATATAACGTTTTATCAAAGATAATTTAAAGTTATTTTCACCAACTATTGATTCTTCATCATCATCATTAATTGATTCTTCATCATCATCATAAATTGTTTCTTCAACATCATAAATTACACTTTTTGGTATAGGATGCCATTCCCTGATAGGATACCATTCTCTTATTGGAATATCTAACTCTAAATTACATTTTTTATCTGATAATAATATAATAGAGAAAAATATTGGTCTTTGATCTCTTTTGGAAAATTTAATAACACCACCATAATCTGAATCACTTATATTTTTTTCTTAAAAATGATAAAATTTTAAATTGATTAGATGTAAATCCTAATTTAAATTTTGTAGACCCGACACATAGTTGTCTAACAGTATCTTCAACTATTCCATCATTATTATTTTCAATTGTAAGAAAATGAAATTTAGATAAATTTTGATTATATGTAGTATTAATATCATGTACATCAGTATGAGATATAAATTTTTCTTCACTTAAATTTTTATAATTACTAATATTTTTATAATCTTTTTTACCATTTACACCTTTTTCAGGTGTTTCGGAATCATCATTATTATCATAAGATTCTTTAAGATCGGGCAAAGCCCTAGAACCTTCGGTTCGTTTATTATGATTATGATTATGGTCATTGTTAATAGTATAAGGTGTAGTCCACATATAAATTTTCTCTTGTTGAGCTAAACCATTTATATAAGATTTTAACAAATTAATATTTAAGTTTGAATATAATCCTATATAAGTATCATCATCATATCTTTGCGGCATTTCTAATGTTTCTTGTTTATAAATTGTGTCTCTATAATAAACTTGACATAATAATTCTTCATTATGTTTTTTACTCTCTATGTGAATGTTATATTGATTTTGTTCATCAACAAATAATCTAATTTTTTCTTTGGAAAAAGATTTTAATTTTTTAACTAATTCTTTAATATTGATATAATTAATAATTTTATTTTCTATCCAATCAGTATTACTAATTGGCAACATTGCTCTAATAAATCCGTAAACATTATTATGACCTATTATAACCATATTTTCTTTATTTAATTCAACATAAGCTACATCATTATATTTACTTACTATATCCATAAATTTAATAAATGGATCTCCTGGAAATAGACAATAATTAGTTTCTATAGAAGGTAAACCTTTAGTTTGTTCTCTAAATATTTCAGCTTGTAATTCAAACAAAAGATTAACATCTATACATGGATTATTATTATTATTATTATCAAAACATATATTTTCAAATCCCGTTGATCTCGTCGAATAAGAAGAACAGGATGATGCGGGCGAATATAATTTTTTAAAATTTGCTTTATCCATTTTTTTTATTTTTATTAAAAAAAATTTATTTTTTTATTTTTATTAGAAGAAAATTGATTTTTTTATTTTTATTAGAAAAAAATATATTTTTTTATTTTTATTAGAAAAAATTACTTTTTTATTGTTTTAAAAATGATGATACCAAATGTTGGTGGAGGTGCATATATCCCGAATAATCGTGAATTAGAAATAGAGATAGAAAATTATATCAGGAAAACTGGAGACGTTTTATCTGGTCCATTGCATCTTTCTATTCTTCAGCAACAAAATACAGAGTTAACAAATAAACAATATGTTGATGCACAAATCAATGACTTAAAAGAAAAATATATAAACGATGTTTTGGTTCAACTGATGAATGAATTAAAGTTGCTTAAACTTAATGACAAATCACTAAACGAAAAATTATTAAAACTTGATAAAAAGGATAGAGAGCTAGAAGCAGATATAGCAAAACTTTTTAAAAAGATTTCTGAACAATCAAAAATTTTAATATTACTTTCTATAAAGTTAAAATCTGCAGTCATTAAAAATTAACATCAGATACAACTATTGAAAGAACAATTAGAAGATGAAATAGAAAAACTACCTGAAAGAATTAAAAAAAAATTAAAGCAGTTACAAACTACATTCCAAAAAAGTGTTGATGAATTAAGTTCTAAAATTACTCAACAAATGAAAAAGATGAATACAATAATAAATGAAGTAAACTCGCTTAATCAAAAAGTTGATAAAATGAAAACTCTTAAAATCAATTTAGAAAATGAATTAAAGAAAAATTTACAAGAAAACTCTAAAGAAAATAAAGAACAGTTTGATGCTGTTAAAAGACAATTAGATGTTCTTAAAATTAAGTTAAATGCTCTTAAAACGGCGTTGAAGATGAATCAGGAGAAAATGCAAGTTAATAGAAAAGAAATTAAAGTACATCACACGCTACTTGACGCAATAGATAAAGTGCAAAAGAAAATTAATAAAGTTATCACGAAGTTGTTGGACATACACAAACGTAAATCTTAATCGGAGCGAAGCTCCTCGAGGCTTTAGCCGATCGGACCAAAGGTCCTCAGGTTACTAACCAATAGAACTTTGTTCAGAAGCTTTAGCCGATCGTAAATATTTTTCCCAAAAGTCAAATTTATTCCTAAAAAATGCCTATAATTTATAAACACAATCTTAAACATTTTGCTTCAAATCAAAAAATTGCTCATGAACCATCTATGAAATCTGTTTACCATTATAACAGTGTAGAAACAGTCGGAACACAAAAGTTCCTAGGCACCGCAGGTGCTGTCCAAAAAGAAGGGGCTGGCATCTTTTCTGGTATTGGTAGTATCGTTAACTTAATTAAAAATAATAAAGATTTGATTACATCTGCTGCAAAAGGAGCAGCTGCTATAGGTAGTACAGCTAGTGCAATATCAAATGCTGTTAAGTCACAAAACGAATTAAAACAACTAGAAGCTATTCGTAAACTTAGGAATGATTCTGAAGAACTAAAGAAATTAAAAAAACTTTCAGAGGAAACAAAAAACAAAATTGCTAACATAGCTGTGGGGGGTGAAACCTTGAGGAGCGGAGCTTCCTTTGATAGTAAACATAAGAAGAAATCAGGCGTAGCCATAAAACGTTCAATTGAAGAAATAAGAGGTAATGGCATTAATAGCGGAGCTGGTCTAGCAAAATTCTAAAATATATTTTTTAGTAAAATTATTTTAGTAAAATTATTTGAGTAAAATTTTTTTAGTAAATTTTTTTCTGTGTGTGAGAAGAAACAAAAAGTCAAATCATTTTTTATAAAAATGTCTTCGCTTATCGAAAATAAATTTGGATTAGATGATCCTCCGTTCGTCAGTTATAATCAAAAAAAGAATGACTATATAAGAATTGCTATGAATCCCGGTTCTTCCAGTAGAGTAAATACTGGAGGTGATTTAATTTTTGAAGTTGATAATCAGCACAGTTATTTATATTTATCTGATTCATTTTTACACTGTGAATATTCTTTATATAATGATGCCAATTTTACAACACCATTACCAGATACCGATAATATTGCACTAGAGAATAATTTCTTTCCAAAATTATTTACACAAATGCGTTTAGATGTTGCAACTCAAAATATAGAAACAATAAGTGATTCTCCAGGTGTAATTGATACAATGCTTAGATTTGTAACAATTGGTGAAAATAATAAAAAGTATGAAATCGAAGGTTGGTTTCCTGATACAAATGATGGTATAATTGTTGATGATTTAACTCACGCTGGAACAGATGCAGCAGGAATTGCGAAAGATGTAGAAAATATTGCAAAACATTTAAATAAAACAAATAATGATGCATATAAAGAAAGTCGTGAATTTAACAAGAAAAGTAAGCAAACAGTAAATTGGTCATTGTCTCCATTATTCGGATATTTAGATTATGATAAAATATCATATCAATTAAAATTTAAATTAATAATTCATCGTACAGCAAATAATGAATTAATCTTTTATGGTAAGACTGGGAAAAAAGCATATTTAAAAATTGATAGACTTGAATGGTGGATTAAGCATATTACTCCTAGTTTAGAGATTGAAACAGCTATTGCAAAAAGATTAAATACTAACAAACCAATTCCAGTAAATTTTTTAAAGCGTACTGCTAGTTCAGTAACTTTTTCCGAACAAAGATTTAACTGGCATTTTACTAGAACTGCGAATACTCCAAGATATTTATTACTAACTTTTCAAAGAAATAATTCTCCAAGTTTTGATAAGAACAATATTCTTTTCCATATTAATACAATTCGAAGTTTACAAGTTTCATTAAATCAAACCCGATATCCAATTGATCCATTAAGATTCGATGATACCGATAATCAATTTATGGAAGGATATGATTCTTATCGAAATCTTTGTATAGAATTTGGAGTTGAACCACAATTAACTCCTGGAGATTGGAGACATTTATATCCTGTTTTCTGGTTCGATTTAAGTGCACAATCAGAAGATATTATCAAGACTGGTTGTGATGTAACAATTAATATTGAAAAGAAAGATTCGACAACTTCATTGATGGCTTATGGTTTATTGCTAGAAGATGTAAAATATTCTATTGAAATTCTTAATGGAAAGATGGCTAGGATCGGTTGATAACCTGAGGACCTTTGGTACGATAAGTTAATTAAAATTTTTGATAACTTAAAATTTTGACAACTAGAATAGATTAAAAATTTTTGATAAGTTAAAATTTTTTCATAACTAGAATAGAATAAAAATTCTTAACTTAAAATTTTTTCATAACTAGAATAGATTAAAAATTTTTGATAACTTAAATTTTTTTCATAACTAGAACAGATTAAATTTTTTCGTAACTTAAAATTTTTTTATTAAAAATGTCGCAAGCGAAAAGTAATAATAATAAAACTGTTGAATTAAAATTACGTAATATTGTTGACAAAAATACCCCTAAAACTATTACGATTAACAAAAAGAAATATTACATAAGTAAACCAATGATAGAGAATATTCAATTACAAGAAGAAAAGAATGGTGGAATTCTCCCATTAATTCCACTAATAATAGGAAGCATAGCAGCAGCAGGAAGTGTTGCAGGTGAGACAGCTGGTATTGTGCAGGCAGTAAATACAAATAAATCAGAGAAAGCAGCATTAGAAGAACAGAAACGTCATAATAGAGAGTTAGAGAAAGTTGCTAGGGGTGACGGAATAGTAGATAATTTTATTAGTAAATTAAAATTAGTTGATGAAGGAAAACGAGTTCTTAAAAATATTCTCCACAATGTTGATGATTTAATTGAAATTAAGGAAACTAAAGATGGTTCTGGAATATATCTAAGTCCTAGTATGATAAGGTAAAACATTTATTTTATTTTATTTTTTAAATTTTATTTATCTTTTAAAATGAATTCTAAAAATTCGGAAAATTTAATTAAATTAAAAATTGCTAATTTAGATTTATTAAATTATCTATTAAACAAAAATAAAAACTCAAATTGTAAAATTTATGAAGGTAACGACGACAAACAAAGTTTGGCTACTACCTACGGTGGTGACATACAAAGCACATTAGAAAACTTTCCTGGATTTATTTGGAGTAAATATTCGAAAGAAAAACATCTTCCTGGTCATTCATATACCGGTCCAGGAACTCGATTAGATATAAGACTAGATGAGAATAATAATCCAAAACCAGGTGAAGAACCAATAAATAGAGTAGATGCAGCAGCTTACAGGCATGATTTAGCTTATCGAAATCATGACCTAAGTTCTCGACATGCAGCTGATAAGAAGATGATTCAAGAATTAGATGGTATTCAGAATCCTTCATTTAGAGAAAAAATTGAAAAAATGTTTGTTAAGAAAGCTTTACAAGCTAAAATATTATTCGGACAGGGGATACAGGAAACGACAGCAAAGCTGTCTGAGAGCAACGCTCGAACCTACGCCTCCGAAATTCATAAAGAATAGAGAAGGCCTAAATATTTATTGAAAGCAAAAGTATTTAATAAAGATGATATTTGGAGTGCTGATCTTATTCATATGCCGAATGAAAAAGATTATAAATACGCATTGACCGTTATAGATTTATATACACGATACGCTTGGGTAAAGCCTTTAAAAAATAAAAGTGGTCTATCAGTTAAATATGCGTTTGAAGAAATCTTTAAAGAAAGTAATAGAAAGCCAAGGAAATTGTTTGTTGATAAAGGGTCGGAATTTTATAACCGAAACGTTCAGCAACTATTTGAAACTGTTTATTCAACTGAAAACGCAGGAAAAGCTGTAGTGATAGAAAGATTCAATCGGACGTTAAAAAATAAATTATTCAAGAAATTTACTGAGCAAAGAAATCAGAAATGGTTGAAGATATTACCAGGAGTTGTAGAAGAGTACAATAATAAAGTTCATTCTGGTATTGAAGAAACTCCAAAGAATGCTTCTGACGACCCTGATTTGATAAGGAAAAAAATATTCGAGAATAATTATTCGAATGAGAGTAATCCGAATTTGCGGAAACTTAAGCCGAAATTTAAAATTGGAGATAGAGTTAGAATATTTAAATATAAGAATAAATTTGAAAAAGGCTTCGTTGACTATTGGACTAAAGAAATATTTGAAGTTTGTAAAATAAATCGAACTTATCCGATTACTTACGAAATCAAAGATTTAGATGACGAAAATATCACAGGCCGATTTTATCAAAATGAATTACAGCGAAGTGATTTTTAATTATCATTATCATTATTATTGGAACTAACGTTTTTCGGGAATTAAATTCCCTTATTCAATTCCCTTATTCAATTCTAACATAATATCTAGAAATGGTACTCCTTCCTGCAATTTAAATAAAACATAAGGACATAATTGACCGCAATATGTAGTTCCTGGTTTTTGAATTTTAAATGTATTATAAGTTCCATTTTCAAGTAATTGTTTAACTTCGTTTGTAGGTGGAAGTCCATAAGAGTCGAACCAATAGTTCTCAGCCTCCGGGCGGTCAAAATAGTAATTATCTCCATTTTTATTAGACATACCTGCAGACCAATGTACACCTTTTTCATCTGACGTATGAAGATTTGTTATGAAATTTACAGTTGGCTTATGTTTTAGGAATTGTAATTCGTCTCTCATTAGAACATGAAAATTCTTTATTCCTAATTGATTTGCAATTTTCTTTAGATCAAAATTTGTAGTTGTTTGCGTTCCATATAATTTTAAAAACTCATTTATGTTGTTCATTTTATAATAAAAAAATTTCTTAAGGGACGCCGGAGTAGGATTTGATGGTTATATATATACCACGTCTTACAAATGTCTAAGTGGGTATAGCAGCTGTTTGTTCTTTCATACATTGTTTCCTTTCAAATGTTTGAGTGGGAAGACACAGCTCTTTACACTGAAATGCCTTTTCTTCATAAATGCGAGAAGCAGATGTTCATCTGAGTGCAAAGCAGTAGCAACAACAGGAATTGTAAGAACGCCTGATGAAATGACAATTGTAAATACACCTAAACTTATTGTTAAGAATATGCCAATTCCTTCAAATATTATTAGACACATGATATATTTTAAGAACCTGAAAACGTCTAAACTCATGAATTTGAAATTCTCAACTTTTATGATTTTTTCGGTGTCCTGGAACGGTCATGATTTTAAGGGCGGGTGTAAAATTGTAATTCTCAAATTTTGAGATTTTGAAAAATTTGAAAAATTGGGTATTTTTAAAAACGCTCAAATTTATGAATTTAGGTCTTCATAACCTGAAAAAGTGTTCAAATTCATGAATTTATGTCGTTTTTAAAAATGCCATTTTTTGAAAAAATGGTACTTTTTGAATGGACTAAATTCATGTATTTAGGTCTTAAAAACCTGAAAAAGGGTTCATATTCATGAATTTATGTCGTTTTTAAAGATACTATTTTTTTGAATTTTATGGTGTCCTGGAACGGTCTTTTGCTCATTACTTATGAGTGGTGAATATTTTTTGTTTGATACAGTGATATTTAAGTACATTAGATTTATTGTGAATATTATGCTCCACGAATATGTCGTCGATGCTAATTGTCTGGCAACATTAACAGGACGTTTAGTTAGCTCTACTTTATGAGCCAAGTTAATTAACGTCAATTCATTTAAACGATATCTTTAGTGAAATCATGTTGACTTATATATCTCAAACATGACTATTTTTGCGTTCATGAATTATAATGCGTTTTCATTTCGGATTGATAATGTGCTTAATTTCAAAATTACATAATGCATAAATTGTTGATGGTTGAAATCTTAATGATTATTCATGAAATGCCTTAGACTTACGTGTATTAAAATCGAATTCAGGATTGAAAGAATGACTCTTGAATGTCATTATCTCACTACTTTCAGAACAGTAGTAACATTAGTGTGATCTTTATTGACAAAAGGCCTGAAATCAAATTACTTTGGACATGATTTATGCTTTCTTTTAACATTGTGCTGGTATGGCTTTAGTATGTAAAGCATACCACATTTGAAATAACATACGAAAAGCATACAAATATATACCAAGAGAATACAGTAATATACCAAAAAAATATTTTGGTATGCATCCTTCGTATGTGATTGATATTGAGCGATTTACAGTGCACCAAACTTGTTTCAACCGAATCACTCAGACATCTTAAATATTCAACGCTAAATCTTCTATGCTACTGACGTCACAAATTTTGGTGTGATCTGACAAAGCACTTGCACTATTTTTATTTTTAGTACTATTGTAGTGGTCATTATGTCTTACGGAAAAGGGACGAGAAGTTTTTCCTATGTACTTAGCATTGAATTTATTACACGTGAATTGATAAAGCACGCAGGTCTTTTCACAGTTAAGTTTCTCTGGTAGCTGGTTACATATTTTACAATGATCATGTTTTTTTATTATTGATTTGGCTATCAAGACATTGCGCAACTTTTTGTTACCGCAACTTACAATCCGCACATTCAGTTTATGTTTACGAATTAAGTCATTGATTTTTCTTGCTTATTCTTACGATTCTTCTAACTTATGTAGGAGGTAACTTTATAACGCACTTGTCGGTATTGTCTCTGTTATTTTTCCGAGTTGGTCTCTTTGCCATGACAAAATCCTTTTCACTATATCCGTTATCCTTAAGTGTATTTAGGCATTTAGGCATTCATTGCTTTTCCGACTGAGTCACTTTATCTTTAATGAGTGTTTCACTACATCTGTCATGGACGCTCAAAATACTTTGTTTTACGAAATTTGATTTTACACTACTAGGTAGCCAACTGTCCTTCTTCAATGAATTTCCTGAGGCTAGCTCTTTAGTGTACTTTTGACACATAATCTTTCTATTCTCTATCCAAATTGCTAGATCTAAAAAGTTGAGTTCTTTTCGTTCAGGGACTTCAAGAGTAAATTTTACGTTATCGTCCATTGCGTTAAAAGTGTTCTTAATAAATTCGAAATCATTAATATTCTTTTCTAAAGGTCCGATGATCGAGTCATCTATAACCGTTTATAAACAGCATTGTTTAAATTCAATTTTGATTTTATCAATGTCATTGCTTTTTCTTCTACAAAATGCATAAATATGATCGACAGTGGTGGAGCGTAATGAGAGCCCACGGAACAACCTTTTATTTGGAGGTAGACTTTATCATTGTGTTCGATTTCATAGTTGTAAGAAACAAATTTAATCATGGTAAGAAATTGTTCAACGCTGATACCTAAACTGTCTGTTTTTGACCAATGAGTTTGAGAAAATTCATAAATATTTCGAAAAGCAGTGTATAGATCAACTCGGATGTAGATTGACAACATCTAATGAAATATAAACATGATTATCATCAATTTTATAAATACGTAATGATTTTAATTCATTCATCAGCCTAGATAGATGAGCGGGTACGAAATAAACTAATTGGTCCAATATTTTCCCACAGAACCAATCTATTTTATTTGTCGGTGTGTTAACTAGAGAATCAATCGGTCTCAACGGGAAAAAATATTTTCATTTTTATCATTATGATCTTTTATCAAAGTATAAAAATTGTCAGGCTGAGACCCTAGAGAAGATAAGGTGACTGAGTCGGAAAAGCAATGAATGCCTAAATACACTTAAGGATGGCGGATATAGTGAAAAGGATTTTGTCATGGCAAAGAGACCAACTAGGAAAAATAACAGAGACAATACCGACAAGTGCGTTAAAAAGTTACCCTACATAAGTGATAGTTTAGCAAGAAAAATCAATGACTTAATTCGTAAACATAAATTGAATGTGCGGATTGTAAGTTGCGGTAACAAAAAGTTGCGCAATGTCTTGATAGCCAAATCAATAATAAAAAAGCATGATTATTGTAAAATATGTAACCAGCTACCAGAGAAACTTAACTGTGAAAAGACCTGCGTGGTTTATCAATTCACGTGTAATAAATGCAATGCTAAGTACATAGGAAAACTTCTCGTCCTTTATACGTAAGATATAATGAACACTACAATAGTATTAAAAACAAAAATAGTGCAAGTGCTTTGTTAGATCGCACCAAAATTTGTGACGTCAGTATCAGAATATCAGAATATCAGAACGTTTATTTTTTCAATTGAAAAACACGTACATGTATACAAAAGAGAATGAATGAGATAACTGATGACAAGACGATTGAGAAATTTACGGAATGACAATAAAGTGGAGGTGAGATTAAGTAATGACAGTGAAATACGAGATGACACTGTCTGGAAGGAGAGGACATTTTCATTCATATTTAATATGTTTAAGCAAGTCATAAGTTCATCTGTAAAAGTTATGCACCATCATACTTTAGCAATGAAAAATGTTAAGGTTTGATAAAAACGGCACATCAAAGCAGATCTGAATATGTATTCAAAATTAATAACGCACGCCATTATTCGTCTTGCCCAATTATTAAGTGCTGCTTATTAAGATGTCCGGAACGATAGGTGATATACATACATGAAACAATAACATCATATTGTGATCATTGGAAAGTTCAGCAATTCGCATCGTCTTACCTGTAACAGGATCGAATAATCAGAAAAGTGGAGTTGTCAGATACGTTCCGGACCTCGGTTTGCTGTTCGTCTCACTAATTCGCATTGAACGATATGTTGCGCTATCAGAACCTTTAATAGTAAAGGTTCTTAGTAAAGGTTTTATCTTTAACCAGTAGCATAGAAGATTTTAGCGTTGAATATTTGAGATGTCTGAATGATTCGGTTGAAACAAGTTTAGTGGAATCGCGACTTATCAACTTGCACAAGCCAAGCATGAACAGGCGTCACGAAACAACAGGAGCTGTTCTGCTACAAGT
This sequence comes from Prostheceraeus crozeri, assembly GCA_907163375.1. Classification (NCBI taxonomy): domain Eukaryota; kingdom Metazoa; phylum Platyhelminthes; order Polycladida; family Euryleptidae; genus Prostheceraeus; species Prostheceraeus crozeri. The sequence goes on from CAJQUW010006711.1 coordinate 308,391, forward strand.
GTAGAAGTGCAGAAGTCGTGCATTATTAAGTCTTCTGACATTGACAAAGGGTCTGTATCCGAAACGTCTGGCGATTTTTATTTTCTATTCATTTTGCTCGGCATTAAACATATCGGGAGAGAATTGAATTGGTTTTGTATTCGCATTGACTTATAGTCCTCCCGCCCTCTGCCATATCATATGTTATTTCCGCAGTCAGTGATGCTGACATGCGAGCTAATGCAAAATCATTTATCAATTTACAGGTGAGATATATCCGTGTAGTATGTGACATATTATTTCTGCAATCATGCATTTCTGCTGCTATTATCCCGGTATTCATCAGCAATATGATGAACGTCCCTGAGGAGATATTGGAGAGCAAACCTGTGTGCAGAAAGATAAAATCGTTACAAATGGAAATTCTACGCACCAGTCTTCGAGTGCTACGGGAGAAATTGTATACTCTTGAACAAAAACGTGGTTATGAGTACCTAACGATTGTCAGGAGACTTCCTCCTCAGATTATCTACCAGCTGTTTTATCTGCTGGATCGTGATTTACATAGCAAAGGAACATTAAAGTATAACCGACATTCGGAAAAATGGCGTAGAATTTCCAGTTACGTATATCCCGTTCTACGGGCATCATATGTGTGCAGTGGTGAACCAGTGTTTCCTTTCTCATATGCGGATGATTATCTGTGCCGCGGGCTCCCGGCCGGGATTACATGTATGCTGCAGGTGAGCCCCTGTTGTATCGTGACGATAAAGTTAAGTACAGTAATGAGACCGACATGGTTATTCCCAATGATCTGATTGATCTCGTTCAAAAAGGTCCAAACTATCGCATTCCACCCAACTTAAATTCTGATTTTATGAATGATGTTGAGTTTGCTCTTGATCGCCTTTCCTACAGTCTGACAAGATGATTCTCGTTGGAGAATACCTTTTCAGAGAAATAGCGTAAAATTGCCTTTATCTATATGTCGAATGAAGATGAGGTGAAACTAATGTTGTTTAAAATATAGCTATGTTTTGCTGTGGTCTGGTTAGATAATAATAGTCAATATGATTTTCTGGATCAGCTTCACATTCTGGTTTAATTTGATCACGTTGCATGAATGAACATGAGCCGCTCATTACATGATTTCTCAAGTATAAATGAAATAAATATTGCAGAAAATCTGATGAAAAATTACCAAAGACTGTCATGATTTGGCCGACACTGTATTGTTTCTCGATGCAGGGAAAGAGGGTGAGATGTGACGCAAATATCCCTTCCGACTAAGGACTCCGCAAAGCCGATCGGCCGCTAAAAAGCCCGCTCTAAAGGTTAGGTTTTATTGCAGTGTCAGCTCAGGCTGTTATTCCTCTCTATGTGGTCAGAGAATGTCAGCATAAAATGATGTAGCTTATCTGAACGTGAGAAAATGTTAGTGAGATGACTTCATGTCAAGTTAATGAAGCTATGGGGTTCACATTCTGGTTTAAGTTGATCACGTTGCATGAATGAACATGAGAAGCCAACTATCTGATTTCTCAAGTATAAATGAAATACATGTTTCAGAAAATGCAGTGGAAGAGGTTAAATTGTGTCAGCTAACCCTCTTATTCCATTCCGTGGGCAGAGAATGTCAGTGTAAAATACATGTAGTGCAGCCGAAGCTGTGGGAGAGCTGATAATATATTCAGATTAAACTTCATGTCTATTTAGTGTAGCCGCATCAGTATTCCATTAAGGCAAACTGAGCTTGTCGTGATATTTCTTGTTTGAATTTCTCAATGCATCAAGTAAACCATTTAATTCGACAGCGAGACATAATTTGAAGTTTAAGTACTGGAAATTTTTGATCTGCTATAAATGGGCCTGTCTGAGTACATCAATTAACCTTTTTGAGGATACGTTATGGCGTGGTCAACTGGTCATTCATGTGAAGGAATGTCTTTAAATAATAGCTACACTTCTTGCAAATTCAATACTCAATTTCAAAACTTGGTATCCACGTTTGCATAGGGACTTCTTCGAATTTATTTTATGCACTTATTTTCATCCCTGTGTATGTTGGACTCCTAATTTTGATAGTGTCTTTTACCCACAGTTGTAGAGGAAGATTTGGACCTACTGGATTTCAACGAGCCCGAGTTAACTCACATCGGGAGGACAGGAAAATATCACTGACGCCGCATTCAGTAGTTTTTCTTCAGAGAATGAGCCCGCTCAGTTTCTCATTGTATTCCTGCCTGCAACGCACCAATGATATTGTCTTGCCGTCTCGATGCGAGTTAACTCGGTCTCAGTGAAGTTGGGTGGATATATGAAATGAGTAAATATAAAGGTTAAGATAAAATCGCAAATGATCGAAGCATGCAAGTAAATATTGGCACTTTACGTTAGAAGCAATTCATAACTGCGGATCGCAAAGTCAAGCACGAAATGGTGTGGACTGCACCTCGCACAAACTCGTATATTTGATGAAGGACGACAAAAAATGTCCTTTTGTGTTTTTGTGCTTCCTAACGTGCTTGCATGTAATTTCACAATGCACCCGTGACATGACAAGTTATGGAGTCCTATGTAATTAACCCTCAGAGACCTGAGCTTTTTTAGAGCCCAGTGGACCGCTTTAACATATTCTTAGTTTACCTGCTTAAATTGATATCAAAACATTAGGAAAGTTGATTTTAAGTAAAACAATGATGTTTGCGTGTAGCAGGTCGGTATAACGAATCCCTTGAGTGACTTTCAGCCTTCTCAGTAAACACGTGTGAAAATATGGTGTTTTTGTAAGTCAACCACATTTAGTACAGCATCATTTGTACTAGGAGGCGGCTTTACGATATCTTGTGTCACCATAAAGTCTCAGATAGTTGATTTTGATGAAATTGATTTAATTCATGCAGCTAATCCTTTCCATTTGTACATTCCTTCAAATTTATCCAAAGCTATCAGAAATAGACCTAAAATGAGTCAAAATTGCTGTGCTTCTAGAACCAAAAAACAGCTGTGGAAACTCAAACTTGTCATTACTGCTGTGAAAAGTTTGTCATCAATCAGTTTTTGGTGCTCAACTATGAATATAATGATAGCTTTCATTTCGGACATCGATTTATGTCGAGTTGTTCATATAGGCCAACCAGTTACGCGAGATCATGTGCGAAAGCAAAATATTCACATTTTGCGATCTTCCAACACATTGCACATCTACGAGCATGATGCAAACAATGAATAAATGACTTTCACTCTTTATGCACCATCGTGGACATGTTCGAAATCATTTTTCATCTAATTACAAAAATTTTGTGATGGAATTTCTACACACTCTGAGACCTGAGGGGGGGTCCAGTGGACCCCTTTGGCCTATCTGGCATATTCTACTGATTCAATTGTCAGAAATGATGATTTTGTATGGGCTTGAGTGGTTGATATATCGTCAGCGTAAAAAATGAAATAGAAGAAATTTGGCTTTGGGGTCCACTGGACCCCCCCTTAGGTCTCTGAGGGTTAATTGAGTCATGTATACTGATCTTCTTTCTCAACTCTGTCCCACCCAAGGCAAATAGCCATGCTAGCAACTGAGGTTGGGACACACTCGTAACTCTCGCCAGGTTGGGGTAAGTAACCTGTTGTGAGACCGTTGGTATTTCGCGAGGTGGATAGACTCGAACCATAGAGTAAGCATATGTAGGTAGAGTGTCGACTCAAAAAAGTATCTGTATACAGTAAAAAGTTTTATATCAAAATATTCAGTCTTTTGCGGAGATAACGTTCCTGCGGTCCAAAAAATTATTTGAGCAGTTTTGAAATAGCTTCATTTTTGCCACTTTAAATACTACCGACATGACGTCCCCCATATAAGTAGTATGAAACAAGTTGGATATCAAGAAGGAATGAATATTTGCTAATAAGCATCGTAACTAAGCGGAAATTATGCTGATGATCAAGGAAATCTAATGAACGGCATTATAATGGAAGTCTTCATGAAAAAGTCGGCATCTTAGTGTGCTTTCTTGGCTGAAATTTCAAGTTTTTAATTCAATTTTCATCGGCATGATTTTATGATTCACTGAATTTATGTTTCATTTCTTGAATCTGAATGGTGATGTGGACCCATTTACATCTTTCAAAGTTAATTGAAATCACTGTCTTTGATAATGTTATTTTGCTTATGAAGTGATCACCTTAAGAAGATTCTCTTGTGGTTCAGCATGAAAACAATAGCAGGTCATCGAGTTGCCAATTTAGCAAACATTACCTCTCTAAGGCTGTCATGACACGTAGGATCTGTAAAATAACAAACATCATTTCCTTTATATTATCATGATTAGTCAATTCCGTTGCAATTTCTACAAAACTGCATAAATGTGCATCTCCCATTTGGAAACAATCCGACTGTATCCCCTCGAGTTCATTTAATAAAAGCGAAAGTGTATACACATTGGGGATTTAATAGATGCGGAGTTACCACTCTACCTAATGTATTTACTCGACGACTCCAACCCTGCACCATCTTTTCTGTAACCAAGTGCTGCCATAACCAATTGAGGTATCCTATCACCTACGTCATGTGATCTAAATTGTCGTTTATCTACACGTAATCAGTTTCAATTTGTATGACATCTAGTGACACAACTTCGTGAGCAATAAAATGTCTGCATCACTTATGAAACTGTACCTGCCCCTCAGTTTGAATCATACAATATAGCCAGCGGCGATTATTGTCTCTCACTCCCAGGCAAACACTTTAACTTATTAAATTTAGAATCAATACATTTTACATTCAATACAATTTACCCGCGAGGTGGCAGACCATTACCTGGATGTGAAAATCCTCTGTGATTCGGATGGAAGCATCTCAACCGCAATATACAGGAAGCAGACTTTCACGGGTCTTTACAATAACTTCGCAGCATTCTGTCCCAAGAGGTAAAAGTCCAACCTAGTCTCTACACTCTTCTTTAGAGCAAGACATCTATGCTCACCCCAACATCTAGAGAATGAGATCAAGTATTTGACAACCACTCTGAAGTCCAACGGCTATCCCCAATGGTTTATTGACAAGCACTCCAAAGCCACGGGTAAGATTACAACGGTACCCAAGAAACAATTTTTCTTCGACATCCAGTACTATGGCAGAGAAAGTGAGACAATTGCTAACAATGTCCGCAGAGACATTGAAGGGGTCTTCTTTCACCTAAAAGTGATTCCAATATTCAGAACAAAAACTCTCTGTCCCAACGCAGTGAAAGACATCATTCGTCTTCCCAAAAAACCAATGGTAACTTATCAATTCTGTTGTCCTTGCGGAGCGAGGTACGCCGGGAAAAGCGAACGCTGTCTATCTACTCGTATCAAGGAGCACGTTCCAAAATGGCTTTTGAACTCCAACATCCGCCCAAAATCAAAACAGCCACCCCAATCAGCCGCTACACGACGCTTATGTGACTGTACATTCAAAGAAAGCGCACTACAAGTCCAGAACTACTGTTTTTCGGTACACACGACAGCCAAAAGCAGCCTGCAATTAGCGATACAGGAGAGCGTCACCATTCACCTATTGAAACCTGACCTGTGTGGTCAGAAGGAACGTTTATTTCTACTGAAACTTATTCAACAGTCTACATGCGTTTTTACTTCTTTTAGCAGAGATAGGAAAAATAGTTGTGCGTCGCTTGCGGATTGCTCTGAATTCCTTCAAAATGCTCCGATCGCCACGATTCCATCATATTCGAAGAATTCAGATCATTGCGCAAAAGTTTTCTGGATAATGTTGGGCCATCCGATCATTTTAAAAAAGTTAGCAGCCGCACGAAAAAACGTTCACATACTTTTCTGCAGAACTTGACATCGTCTGTGTCTCTTTGCTGTGTGATCCGGTTGATAATAGTCACTGAAACTTTGCAGAATTTGGCGTGTTTAATGCTGAACTGGCTGCTCATTGTTCGATTGCTATGGTATTATGTCAGCAGATTGTGCCATTTCATTAACGTTACATGTTCCAATGTTTCCCTTCTAGTCAAACCATGGAAATTGACAACAATAAAACCTCTAGAATGGAAATTAAGCTTCATGCAATGCACAATAACGACACATAAATCGCACGCATTTTCACTTAGATGCACCTGCCAACGTCTGTATCATTGGGTTAGAATCAGTCACATGAGTAAATCGAAGCTTTTAATTGGTTCTTCATGCCCCAGTTTAGCTCTCCCGGATATGCCGTGACCTTGAGTCAATTTCCATTCTAGCGAACTTCAGATAAACAGTATATTTAAGTGAGTCAAACGGAAGAAGAGACGACCAGTCTAATTCTGTGGTTGTAGCTGAACATTATTTATCATCTTCCGATTTTATTAAGCGCAACATTCGATGTTTTATTCACTTGACGTCTTTCACATAGAGATCAAGCGAGGCCATGAAGAACTGGTTTTTGATTTATAAATAAACTTAGAATCAATAGGCAAACGGCAGGTCCAACTATTATGTAATTGTTCGCCTCCATCATATCGTCTTAAAATGCATGCGAGTATATAAAACATCCGTACACTTGCACCTTCTAAATGAAGTACAGACAAAGCATTCCAATTTTCAACATTCATTTTTCGTCAATTATATTCTTCCATCTGACATTGCAAAATATCGATCAATGACATCTGAATGCCATTTTTCAGGGCCACTTTTTATGGACTGTGAGCTCTTTTTCAATAGAATGAAAAGACAAGCTGCACAATCTCTCATCGGACATACTATCCTAGAAAATCTTTCATTCTTTTGAGAGAAGAGAAGGATCTTTCACAACCACAACTAGACAAGCCAAGCGTTCTGAGTGTTTTGAGAAAATTTCAAGTCATGGAAAAACCATCAGAAAAATCACGTAACAACAGGTTCATAAACCTTCATGCAGTTCCTGTCTGACTAAAAAGCTAGTTGGTTTGATACAAAACGTGCAATTCAGCATGAAATTTGTTTGGCAAGACATTTATCCTATCTTTATCGATAGAACAAAACAAATCATTGGGAGATAAGACAGCTATAGTATTCCCATAACACTGGGTACTGTTTGAGAGGAGTCTTTACCCTGATGTCTACCAACTCGAGATATTACTGGATGACGTTTATCAACAAACGATGTTGCCATGCCAATACATAATCACATCAGATGTGTGTTTATCGTCTTAATATTGAATCTTCTTTCACCATGTAGATTTCGCCATTTTGCGATGTTTTGCTTCAAATATAGTAGTACAAATATTAATCATTACCTATGATAAGAATTACATTTCTAAAATTCACTTTTGGAACGAATTGATCTATCCATACAGTAAGTATATTAGGTAGAGTGGTAACTCCGCATTTATTAAATCCCCAATGTGTATACACTTTCGATTTTATTAGATGAACTCAATGGAGATACAGTCGGAATTGTTACCAAATGTCAGATTTTCCATTTTTGCAGAAATTACAATGGAATTGACTGATCATGATTGTAATGCAGAAGGAATGCTGGTATTTCACAGATTCTCATGATAGCCTTGGAGATTTAATGTTTGCTAAATCAGCAACGCGATGGGTTTTATTATTTTCATGCTCAACATCAAGAGAATTTTCTTAAGCGTGATCATATCACAGGCAACCTGCCACTGTTACAGCAAAAACCACATAATCAAAGACTATAATTTCATTTAACTTTGAAAGATCGTAATCTCCGCAAGAAACTGAATGTTTTCATATAAAAATTTTCACTTTTTTGAGTCGACACTCTACCTATATATATATATATATATATATATATATATATATATATATATATATATATATATGCAAGGTTTAACATGAAAATTTCACAGAAAACACTGCTTACCTTAATTACTCTGAGAAATCGCCACTAGCTTGCCTACGCATATATAGCATACATGTATCCACACCAATTTGAGGTAAGCAAAACATATCATTCCAAATATAAATTCAATATACTTGGATGGTTTTATTGACTGTCAGATTTTCAAACTAATAATTAAGCCTTCTCCGCCATTGACTTTGATTTTAAAATGAAAACTCTGATACAGCTCTTTAATGTGACTAGAATTTTTGCCCTCGTCGGTTGCCATCACTCGTGATTTAAGAAGATACAAGTCTTGGTTTACATGGTGTCGAGTACGCAGGGTAGCTGTATGACTGAAGACAGAGTCACTCGTTTCTTCGTAGTCCTAAAGGATGCAATGGTTCATTAGGACTTGTGTCGGTGCGTGTAGGTAGCTTTTTGATTGAAGGCAGTCACATGATGTTCTCCACGTTATAATCTAATCAACTGAGCAATGTTTGGCATGGCATAAGGTCGTCTACTTTGTTGAAACTGCAGTCCTTTATATTCATCGAAAAGCTCAGATTCCTGACTGTATTTGCGTCACCTTGAAAATATGGAAAGTGGGACAAGACAAGACAAGAAAGTGTTTATTTTCATGGAAAAATAATCGATAAAATTACATCAAAGTGAATATGCCAAGAAACTCTCATTCTTATAAACATGGCATCAAAGGGAAATTGTACAAGGGAAAATCTCTTAACACGAGTTCAAAATAGCAGC
>CAJQUW010006712.1:0-14124 GCA_907163375.1 Prostheceraeus crozeri
AAGTCAGAATCACTTCACTGTTTGTAAAGTTAGAAATATAGTTGACGTTTGTAAAGTTAGAAATAAAGTTATGTCCATGTTGCTGTTTGTAAGATAGGTGAAATATAAATGAAGTTAGAATCACTTCACTGTTTGTAAAGTTAGAAATAAAGTTGACGTTTGTAAAGTTAGAAATAAAGTTATAACCATGTCGCTGTTTGTAAGATAGGGATGAAAATATAAATGGAAGTTAGAATCACTTCACTGTTTGTAAAGTTAGAAATAAAGTTGATGATTGTAAAGTTGGAAATAAAGTTGATGATTGTAAAGTTAGAAATAAAGTTATCTCCATGTCTCTGTTTGTAAGATAGGCGAAATATAAATGAAGTTAGAATCACTTCACTGTTTGTAAAGTTAGAAATAAAGTTGACGTTTGCAAAGTTAGAAATAAAGTTATATCCATGTCGCTGTTTGTAAGATAGGTGAAATATAAATGAAGTCAGAATCACTTCACTGTTTGTAAAGTTAGAAATAAAGTTGACGTTTGTAAAGTTAGAAATAAAGTTATACCCATGTCGCTGTTTGTAAGATAGGTGAAATATAAATGAAGTTAGAATCACTTCACTGTTTGTAAAGTTAGAAATAAAGTTGACGTTTGTAAACTTAGAAATAAAGTTATATGCATGTCACTGTTTGTAAGATAGGTGAAATATAAATGAAGTTAGAATCACTTCACTGTTTGTAAAGTTAGAAATAAAGTTGATGATTGTAAAGTTGGAAATAAACTTGATGATTGTAAAGTTAGAAATAAAGTTATCTCCATGTTGCTGTTTGTAAGATAGGTGAAATATAAATGAAGTTAGAATCACTTCACTGTTTGTAAAATTAGAAATAAAGTTGATGATTGTAAAGTTGGAAATAAAGTTGATGATTGTAAAGTTAGAAATAAAGTTATCTCCATGTCTCTGTTTGTAAGATAGGCGAAATATAAATGAAGTTAGAATCACTTCACTGTTTGTAAAGTTAGAAATAAAGTTGACGTTTGCAAAGTTAGAAATAAAGTTATATCCATGTCGCTGTTTGTAATATAGGTGAAATATAAATGAAGTTAGAATCACTTCACTGTTTGTAAAGTTAGAAATAAAGTTGACGTTTGTAAACTTAGAAATAAAGTTATACCCATGTCACTGTTTGTAAGATAGGTGAAATATAAATGAAGTTAGAATCACTTCACTGTTTGTAAAGTTAGAAATAAAGTTGATGATTGTAAAGTTGGAAATAAACTTGATGATTGTAAAGTTAGAAATAAAGTTATCTCCATGTTGCTGTTTGTAAGATAGGTGAAATATAAATGAAGTTAGAATCACTTCACTGTTTGTAAAGTTAGAAATAAAGTTGATGATTGTAAAGTTGGAAATAAAGTTGATGATTGTAAAGTTAGAAATAAAGTTATCTCCATGTCTCTGTTTGTAAGATAGGCGAAATATAAATGAAGTTAGAATCAACTTCACTGTTTGTAAAGTTAGAAATAAAGTTGACGTTTGCAAAGTTAGAAATAAAGTTATATCCATGTCGCTGTTTGTAAGATAGGTGAAATATAAATGAAGTCAGAATCACTTCACTGTTTGTAAAGTTAGAAATAAAGTTGACGTTTGTAAACTTAGAAATAAAGTTATACCCATGTCACTGTTTGTAAGATAGGTGAAATATAAATGAAGTTAGAATCACTTCACTGTTTGTAAAGTTAGAAATAAAGTTGATGATTGTAAAGTTGGAAATAAACTTGATGATTGTAAAGTTAGAAATAAAGTTATCTCCATGTTGCTGTTTGTAAGATAGGTGAAATATAAATGAAGTTAGAATCACTTCACCTGTTTGTAAAGTTATAAATAAAGATTGATTGATTGTAAAGTTGGAAATAAAGTTGATGATTGTAAAGTTAGAAATAAAGTTATCTCCATGTCTCTGTTTGTAAGATAGGCGAAATACAAATGAAGTTAGAATCACTTCACTGTTTGTAAAGTTAGAAATAAAGTTGACGTTTGCAAAGTTAGAAATAAAGTTATACCCATGTCGCTGTTTGTAAGATAGGTGAAATATAAATGAAGTCAGAATCACTTCACTGTTTGTAAAGTTAGAAATAAAGTTGATGATTGTAAAGTTTAAATAATGTTAAAATCATTTCACTGTTTGTACAGTTTGTAAGATAGGTGAAATATAAAATGAAGTCACAAGTATTTCACTATTTGCAAGATAGGTAAAGTATAAAATAAAGTCAAAACCATGTTAGAGTTTGTAAGTTATCACCCTCACGAACGAATGTAACATCATGACAATTTCTTCGGCTTAGGAAACATCAACCATTTTGCTGACTCATGTCTATAAATAGCTCTGACTCACGAGGTGGTAAGGCGCCAGTCATTCGAATCTAATCAGTCTTGTTAAACATTTTCACCGACACGTGTGTGGGCGTTATTTATCAGACAAAGCGATGGCGCCTCACGTCAGACAGCGTGACCTTTTCACCAACAAGTGTGTGGACATCATTTCATGTCTATAAATAGCGCTGACTCATCGTAAAGCGAAGAACCTTGTTGATGACCTTTTCACCGACACGTGTGTGGACGATAGTTCATTGCGATGACTCATTCAAAACGCATCATGTGATTAACACGATTCTATTAACTGTGACTCATACAGATAACGCATTAAAGATTTAACAATGTCAGCTACTTTACTGATATCACGTAAACCAGTCATGATACAATGTCCGTTGTGAAACACTGCAATATGTACAGGATGCCACTTCCGAATCAGAGCAGCAGGAAAGAGTTCAGTTTCATAGAATATACAATGATTACTGGTTTTAATGTTGGCTAGATTCACTAACATCTTCAATTGAACAGACACTACTATATTCTTCAATGTCAGGGGACTGAGGCGGAGATGAGGCATGAGTGTTCGCATTTTCTTGACGACTTCACAACACATGGACTGCATCACGAAATGAGAAAGGTTTCCTAGGACTTGGATTTTGCCGCAGCGAAAGATTTGAAAATTTCGACCGTTGCTCATGCGAATGACCAACATTTGTGGACGACCGCGATGATAGACTGAATCGGGAAGATGTGTATGCAACTGTTCTAAATCGATGTCTCTTCTGAGATTCATTTCGCGCATGGCGTTGAAGATGCGGATGGGGAGCATGACTCACAAATGACATGAGGGTTGAGTGAACTTCCCTTTTTATACTTTTCCCATGAGGGTTTTGGAATCACAATGTAGCAGTGATCATTATGTAGAATCATCTCTTGAATGCGAATAAATACAATGCCGTCTCCTACGTTAATGACACGGCAAGAGTTGGATAAGATTGCGCGATGCAACCTTCGTAGATGAAAGCGTTCTAGAGTTATCTGAAGTTGACATCATGAAATGTAACACACTGACTTTTCCATGATACATGGAGCCATGCTGATAATTTCCACATGATTAAAACCTGAGTGAAGAAGGGTATGCCTAAGAAAGAAGGAGAGAGAGTCATGTTCATGTGTGGCATGGTGAGTGTACATTTTCTTTCTTGATAAGGTGGCCGCTAGGCCGCTAGGTGCGTTCTCAGTGTGTGGAGAGTGTTACTGTAGTTGATCATCATCAACATGGACACCATTTTTAAAGGTTATGGAGACAAGATAGGGATTCAACGTAAACAACCTTCCGTCCCTGCGCGGATCCATGTAGATGGTTTGAATTTTAATTTCGAAGGAGTAGAATCCTTTTCCCAAAATGAGGAGAGGTTTGCAATTGAGTAAGTCGAATTCGCTGCCCTTCTTTTCATGGATGATGAGACAGTGTCTATCCATATGAACATACATGTATCGTCTTTCCATGATGGGAACTTGTGACAGCTTCCCATTGTGTCGAACAATTTCTTTGGGAATGGTGAGATTTTCTTTCAGGAATTTTTCATGAGTATTGAATTGTAACCGTGTCCAATAGTCTAACGGTACACACACGGCCAGTCCATACTTTGTTGACATAACCTTTAGATAATCTATCCGATGACTTGGAGTTTTTATGGTTACGGCTTCTCCATGATGAGTTATCTTTTGATTGAAAGCATTTTTTACCCGATGCTAAAGTAAGAGAGTTCAGTGTACCCAGTGCGAGAGCAGAGGAGTTGATGACTTCGAGCAACTGCATGGTTAGCGCAAGGACAGAAATGATTGCCATGAGCTCAGTCGTCCGTTTTATAAGCAGACCTAGCTCTAATCACATGCGTTTCTCTTTTCTCGTTTTCCCTGTCTTTGTTATGTGACAAAGAGTTATCGCACGTGAACTTTTGACTGCGTGGGTGGAAACCTTCCCTCTTACAAAGTCGTTCTGGTCCTCACAAAGACTTGAGTGAACCAACCCTTCTAGCGAACAAAGATGCATTCATTAATCTAACAAAGAGCCTGATAGTAATGCACAAAGCGCAATGACTCATGTTATGACACGCCCCTTTTCTCGAACAAAGACGCATTCATTTATCTAACAAAGAGCCCGATAGTAATGCACATAGCGCAATGACTCATGTTGCTCTATCCACCATTACACAAAAATATACTCAGTGAAAAGAAATCTTTATTTGCCATCTACACAATGTGTCGAGCATCAAACAAAAATCGTGGATGTAAACAACACTCAGTTGAATCATGATATGTTTAACAACGTATGCATTTTCCTTCCAATGTTCTCTACTATTCTCTCCATAACATTTTCTCCATATGACGAACCATAAAATTGATCACTAAGAGTAATCCATTCCTGTGCAATAAGATCCAAAACGAAGTGGTTTTTGTAAAATCTTTCAACTCTATTATAAGCAACGAGTCTACGCTTTACATCTTGAGGTTGTAAAACTCCTCCATCAATCTTTTGAAGAGTAGGAAGGCTTTCAGTGAGCACTACATTTCATATCATTCAATGCTTTCATTTTAAATGTAAGTTTCCAAACTCTGTGTAAAAATCCATCGAATCCTTGTTTGATTCAATGTGTCGAAAAATGACACATGTGGTTACTTGAAGGTACGATGCGCCATCACAAAACGTTGTTGTGAACTAATAGATTTTCATATTGCTTCAATGACTTCCACTATGAATAAAACAGATAATAAACAATCATGTTTTCACTGTATGTTTATTCAAACCACCAGACAAAATTCACAAGTACAGAATACACCTTCATAAAATGATCATCACTCAGTCCACAAGGAGTAAAAACATGTTTTTACATATGACCCAAGCTGTTTGAACAATAATATAAGAATACAGTTCATAAACGTCATAGAGACTACAATGCCAGCGTGAAGATGAGTTTTGCAATGTAGGTAGCTTTATTTCTAGTATTACAATGGTGATGGTGGTCTGTAAAGGTGATGTTCTCACCGAAACATACAGCCCATATCTAAAAATCATTTCAACTCTAAACTTCTTTTGATCACAATGATATGATAGTCTTGTTCTTACACGATCTAGCCCAACATGGCAAATATAAATGATCAATGTGCAACTGAAGTGTTGCAGCTTCTCGTTCATGAATTCATTTCCTAATATTTTAGCAATATGAAAACCTGACAGCCACCGTTTGAAAATCACGTTATCAAATACGTTTCATTTACCAAATCAATATGAATCAAAATAGAAGGATCAAAGTCCATGACACAAAGACAGCTCGTGACCATAACATCTTTGTGTGGAGGACAGTAAGGCAAATCTATGATATACACTAACAACAAGTATTGAATCACTTTCTCTCATTGCAATAGCACTCAATTCCTGGACATGGGTGTTCCCTCACTGTCTATGAAAGATGACAACCTACAATATCAAAAAGACATTAATAAAAAAGATAATACATTGAGCAGGAAATTTACAAGGATGTCTGTCCTTTACATAACCAAAAGAATACATACAACATGATTACAATGTTTTTATTTGAACATAACGCACAAGACCGCGCGTTTTTCCACATTCACTACATACTAACTGGTTACAATACTTATAAGATTTCTCTTTTGGTGGTAACACCATCTTTCTTTGATTGTGCGACGACGTTTAGGTTAGTGACAGGTTCTTGACACTCTTTGACACTAAGAATCAATGGGACTTTTCTCAATGTGATCAAGTCCCTGTTAACTCAGGCTGATGATGAATTTGAGCAATGCGCAAATTGAGAGAAATCAAATCCTGCTCAGATTGATGAGGTCCCACATAAACAGCAGGCACCTCAATATGAAATGAATAAAAGCCTGCACCTAGCGATGACAATTCTGTTTCAACTGACTGTTCTACTGTCACTCCTGAAGTGATTTACAAAACTTGCCTTTGAAAAAATAATATCAGCGAGTGCCGCGATACAATGGTTTATAAATAAGAAGTTTTCTTTTCTGGCCACAACTGTTATAGTTCAAGTGGGAATAAGAGCCTTTTGCCTCCACAACGTCTTGCTAAAATATGTCAAGCTGCTGACGCAACCATTTATCAATCAGGGGATGCTCAGGGTTTTGACCGCAAACGAATTTACTCTGCGTATCCACTTTTGGTAAGTATACCGCTGGTCGTTGATGAAGATAGAGTCGAACACACGTTTGTAGCGCACATTGTTGTTTTGTAGGTAGGATTAGCCGTGAATTACCTTTTCAATTATCGGATTCCACAGCTCGAGATATTTGAGGATTCAGTGATGCTGCAGTTGGAGTAGGGGGATTGATGGCCATGGCAGTCCTGTAACAAAAGAATACCACTAAGTACCATTACATGATCATCAGAAGAAAGAAAAGAAAATCCTTAGCTTAGCAGTAACATATGAGGTGGCCCTCTAAGAGGACCTTTTGGAGCGTTCCACAAGGATTGTAATAGTTTATCAACCAAAGTCTAAGTCTTCGTCATCGTCCAGTAAATTTAATGTCTTGGGATTAGGACCCGAATAGAGTTTCAATTCCCTAAAAAGACTTAAGGTTATAAGCGTTCCTAGGTGGTGGAGGCGGTGCGGTGATGGTTCAACAAAAATAAGCTTGTACAATCATCGGCCACACACTCCTCCTGCGTCTCTCTTCTAAAATGTTGGTTAAGGTTTAGGTCCACAACCCACACGCGCCGCATGACACTTACTTGTTAAATTTGCAAACAGGATTGATCAGACAAAGTTGAGAGGGAGAATGGCTTCAGCAAGTCACACAACACTTTCCAAGTCAAGAGAATGAAATGAAGAGGAAAATGGTGAGACGTCTGCTTTTATAATCTCTGCTGCGAATCCACATTTGACACCTATGTGAGCCCATTTCAGAGCCCTCACGTTTCCTCTCCCCTGACATTCGTTTGCGGCAGGGAAAAGGAGGCACGGCGGACGACTGACTCATGAGATGCTTTTCCGAAATCTTGTAGTTCCGAATCTAATTTAACACATTGAGTTGAATATGAATGTGTTTTATGCGACATAAAGAGCCAAGTTGGATCCATGCTCCAATCAAATGAATCTAGTCGAGAATGCAATTTTTCGCCACGTGGTTCGCTGAATAGAAATCTTGGTTTGGGATCATGTATCGTACGTTCGGTTTCGTCGTCATTCGTCGTCTCCTTGCAGAATAGTGATGCAAAATGAAACACTACACGTCACCCTGCATGTTCATCAGTCACTTTCTTCTCAAATTCCAATCTCTGCAACCAAATCGTTCTTTGTTCACATCTTTTATTCATCAAAACTGTCCCATTGAGCTGTTGGAAAAACAGAAGTAACCTTTTAGCCAATAGCAAATTTTCTAAGTCTGAGCCTTCTTAATGATGAAAGGAGATGATGTAGTCCCTAATCACAACCACGATGAAGACTGTGTCGATGAAAACGTTAGGTGAAACAACAATTCAATTCGTAAATACTCTTACTGCTTCTCGTCATCTTTCTTCCTTTCACTTTTGGAGGACATAGCATGAATGACAATTCAGATGCATAATGGCGACGCTCATGATTCCAAATTTGGTCTCTGTTTTCCCCCCGTCCGAGGCTTGCTTCACCGGCTGGAGAAGCCGATTTTCATAAACATTCTAACTCTGTCGTTTTTCGTCAAGGTCGCAAATTTTCAATAACATCTCCACCTCTAAAAGCGAAGGCATATACGCACAAGCCATGTTTTTCCACTGAAAAATTGTCGTCACTCTTACCCTGTTCAAACGAGCTAATTGCACGACTTTCTACGATGTCTACAACTAAAGTTAGAAGATCGTTGCCGAGGGGGGGAGGTTTTCAAAACGTTTTCTCTCCGATGTCGCTGGAAACAACCTTCCTAACCCAACTTTGACCAAAACGTCCGAATTTGCACTCCGTTTTCCCATCCGAGGTCTCCTTCTGCCCGGAAAACGACTTTTCTTATCCCAAGAAACCATCCAAAACCTTGACTTTCCAACTCTGACGGTTTCCTGCCATTTTCCTCCCTAAACCCAAGAAAATTAGTCCAAACTGAGCTTTCCCACTGCTTTTATTCTCACTCTTCAGCTTTCAAATGAGCTATTGTGCACGACTTTCTACCATCTCTCACACCAAAGTTGGAAGTTTGGCAGGAGGGGGGGGGGGGACGTCCTCGAAATTTTTTCTCTCCGATTGAGCTGGAAATCACACCACAGATGTAGAATTTCACGTAGAGTCCGAATCTGACCTCCGTTTTCCCTTCCGAGGTCTCCTTCCTGTCAATTTCCAACTTTTCTCATCCAAACACCACCATCACCAGCCCTTTCCTCACTCTATTCCTCACACATCACCTTCCTTCCCACCCCTTGCCTCATCACTCCTCCTTCCTTCCTTCCTTCCAGAGGGGGGGACGGTTTCTCCCTCTCGGACCCATCCTTCCATCACATCCTTGAGGCTCTCTCTCACCTTCCTGCCAGAGGGGGGGCTGAGTCAGCCTGATGACTCATCGATGACTCATCACTGCACCGCACCGGACTTGAATTTGCCACGGGGTTACTACTCATAGCTTGTGAGTTTGTGGAGAAGCCTAGGCATTGATACTGTGTCGAAGCCCTTAGAGAAATAAAGGTAGGCCTACATGCAATCGAAGAGATTATGGAGACTTAATGCAGAACACATTTCCAGTATCGAACTGAGCATGTCTGTAACTGTTGAACGTCGGGTGAGGAAACCGTGCTGCTCCATGGATTAGAGCTTATGGTTCATTGTCTAGGAATATACGTATTTCATCAGAAATTACCCTTTCCATGACCCTACAACAGCTAGAGGTAAGTGAGATCGGACGATAGCTATTGGGAGAAGAGGATAATCCTTTGTTTTTAAAGACTGGACAGACTGGAGGTTTTTTCCAAGTAGATAGTAATTTGCCGGTTGACATTGATAGATCAAAAATGCAACTTAATGGGAATGCGAGAGTTCTAGCAAGACGTCGAAGAATAAGTAGAGGGATATCATCAAGAGTTTGTGATAGTTTAGGCGGCAACCGTTCTAGAGCTCTTTCAGCAAGTTCTTGAGTAAAGTGAATGAAATCCAGAGAGGATTCCCCAGGATTCACATCGTTTAGGGAAGGGAGGTAAGGCACCATCGTCTGATGTAAAAACGGATGCAAAGTAAGCATGTAATAAGTTTGCTTTATCGGGTGTGTCAAAAATCATACAGTCATTTTCAGTGCAGATGGGTGGAATTGTGTGACTACTTTTCGTTCGACACATAGCACAGGCGTAAAATTTACGAATATCTCCCCTCTGAGTTAACTTTTCCTCTCTCAAACATTGCTATTTGTTCTAATTGCGTGATATCCCACAATTTTGAGTGCAAACTTTTTTAATATTTTGCTGAAATTTTTCTTCTAATATTTCCTCGTCTTAGCAAGGAGTAGTCGTAGAATTGTCGGAGAGTCTTTGAACAATACCCTTTTTCGGCAATTAAAAGGACATTATGTTTTCAATACAGCTATGTACACGCATAGTTGAAATAAAAAAATCCCACGTCATTTTTCAACATCTACAGGAAAACCATTCATGATAGGTGACCAGTTAATGCTACGAAGGTACGTTTGACATGGTCAATTGAAAGTCTGCCTTATATTAGTCGTAAAAACGACAAGTGGAATTCAGAGGACTAAGAGTGCTCGGCGACAGGATGGAGAATTCAACAGACAAGTGATCGCAAGCAGCGTGGAAGGAAGGGAAACACTGATTTTGGAGACAACATTTGGACAATTTGTGAGCACAAGATCTAGGATGGCGTTTCCCCGAGTTGGAGTTTCAACCAGTTGTGTAAGATTATTCTGGGTAATACCGTTTAAGAACGTCTCATGAGCAGCATCACCTCGGTTTATGGGAATGGACCAATCGATATGTGGTAGGTTTAGATCTCCATATAAGAATGTAGTTTTGTTTGGGTTGATCCACAGATCTAGTAAATTCATTAAGGAACTGGTAGTGTCCTGAGAAGACAGGGGGAGGACGATGCAATGAAGATAAAATCCCATTAAGATGTTCCCTTGGGTAAGATCAATGTCGAAACATAGAAATTCAAGCAGGTAGTTGCATAGAGTAAACATATGTAGGCAGAGTGTCAACTCAAAGAGTATCTATATACAGCATAAAAATTTTTTTATTATCACAGGATTCAGTTTAATTGGGGGACTGCGGTTCTGCTGTCCAAACAAATTATTTGTAGAAATTTTTAAAAAGCTTGAATTTACTCACATTCATAATTCTTCCTGCATTTATAATACTACCGAGGAATGACGTCAATCTGTATAAGTAGTGTGAAACAAGTTGGATATCAAAGGATTGAATATCAGCTAGCAAGTATCATAAATTAAGCTTATGATAAGGAAATTTCATGAGCTTGAATTATAATGCAAGTCCCTGGGAAGTCAAGGAAAAGTTGAGATATTTATTGAAAGCTTTCTTGGCTGAGAATGTCCATGTTTTTAATTCAATTTTCAGCGGCCAGCGGCATGATTTTGTGAATTCACAAGATGTCTTTTCTTGACATCTGAATAGTGCTGAAATAGTAATGTTGACCCATTTATGACCTTTTTAAGGATCATTTTCTTTATAATTATGCCTGGGTTTACTATTTTTAGTGGCAGGTTAGTATTGTAATATAATCACGCTTAAGAAAATAATACCATTAACCATCCTTATTAATAATCATATTATGGTAAGGCTATGAGATTTAAAGCAATGGCAATGCCATCGAATTGCTAATACAAATAAACTATATTACTACGCCCACCCCAACCTTTAAACACCACACCACAAAACATTACCACTACCTACCAATTTAACCCTACCCCAACCCATTACACTCCATTACCACCAAAAACCATAACCACCAATACTACCACAACACCCAACTAACAACCAATACCAATACTCCCTAACCCTAGATACCGCTAACGCACCAAAATAATTCTACACCTACCCCACTAACCATACCCTTACCAAAACACACAAAGTAAATTACCCACCACCCCAACCCCATACCCCCATCAATAGTTGTCATGATATGGAGGATTGTAAATTACTTTTCTTTCTTCTGTATTGCTGTCATAATAAGTCAAAATTCGTGTACATTTCTCCAAAAGTGCAAAAATTCGTATAATCTAACATGTGGCGCTTGGTTTCGTGTCAAGGTTCATTTTATGAAATCGAATGGGGATTTAATAAATGCTGAGGTTACCACTGTACCTGTAATATACTTACTCTATGGGTAGTTGATTGCTAGCTCGACAATTCATAGAAAAGTAGTTCACGGCACAAGAGATTGGAAAACTCACCGTAACCATCAGAACGAATCAGAAACGCACTACTTTGTAAGGTGTTGCACTGTACTGGTAAGAAGACTATCCGAAACATTTAGTGGATTAACCAGGTCCTCTGTGGAAAACGACAAACCTTCATAGAACTCAGGGGACGGAAAGTAGTTGGCAAGAGATTTAAATCAAAACTTGTTTTTTTAATGATCTCACAAGCTCCCAACCAACTACATGAATATCGATATTCATGATGCACTTTATAACCAGATTTACAAAAAGCAGGACCTGCTTTTACTGGCTGTGTAGTCCGTGTACTGTTTTGAGAGTCTGCTGGTATGAAAGAAGGTTATCAGGTTTTCCCGTTTTTTGGAGGCAATCTGACCAATGCATGTCTAGCTACCCATTATCTAGTATAATAAAGCGCCGGATAGTAACCCGATTTTAGAAGGCTATAGCGGTTCACTGCATGCGCTGCGCAATATCAGAGGAAACTGAGGAGTGGGGAGAATTCAGCTCAAAGCAATCGTTTTTTCAAAGCGCCTTGCGGCAGACAAACTAACTACTCAGCTTCGTGTCCGAGAAGAGTTGATGAGGAAGTAGCTAATACAAGAAAAGATGCTGGACTTGAACGAACCTTATGCATCGAAATGTTGTTGTGAAATATGAGGTTTTCGATTCTTGGACCGGTAGTCGAGGTCTTCAACCTCCCTAACCGAACAATATCAAAGGGACCAGGGGCAAAATAGTCCGTTTTGTCCATAAAACCAATTCATAAGTTCAAGCAATGCTTTAGTGACAAATCTTCCTTCTCCGAGAAGTTTATAACAAAATAAAGCACGAATAGCAATATAACATAATACAAATATAATAACGCCTGAGCTAGTTGCTTCGGAAACAGGTTGTACTCGATTCACGTGAGGCCACTCTGGGGGTATCTGAGGGAAAGACATGTCAATGGGATGAGATGTTTTTTGTTTTTGTTTGTGAGTTGTTGAGAAGAAGATTTTTGGTTTTTTTGTTTTTGGTGTTGAAGTTTTGAGATTGATTGTGTTTTTGAGAGTTTTGATGTTTTTTTTTGATTGTGTGTGAGAAGTGCGTGTGTTTTGATTTTGTTTTTTATTGTGTTGTTTTGTTTGAGAATTGTTTGAGATGATGAAAGATTTGAGTTGTTTGTTTTGTTTTGAGTTTTTGTTTTTGTTTGTTTTTGATTGAGAAGATGTGCTTGAGTGTTTGATGTTGTTTGTATTTGTTGTGTTGTGAGTGCTTGAGGGTGAGTTTTTTGATTTGTTTGAGAAGATAATGAGGACTTGACAACGCCAGAAAAGACTGTTCATCTCTAGAAGAAACCTTAGGAAATGAAGGTAAGTGGCTAGAAATTTCCATTTTATTTTCTAGTTCAGCGAGGCGGGCCGGGGAGAAGATTGTTTGATATTTTTCTTCGATAAGGCATCTTTCGATTCGCGTAGAATAGAGGAGTGATTTCTCGAGAGCTTCATGATTTCGGATATGAAGCTCGCGCAGGTTTTTGCACATTAGCGTCAGAATTGACCAATATAGTGAGCGAGACGAAGAAGACCAAGAAATTTACAAGAACCATTGACAAATAATGCATCATTCAAGATAATCATAAACGTTCTGGGTCGAAGCAAAATATAGCTTGCAGATGAGTGTGCAGCTTAAAGATCTGTCCTTAATTGCTATCAAGTCTCATGGGTTGACTCACACAGGTTTTTACAGAAATAGAGATCCAAGATCATTGCTATAACTGACGATGAATCCCCTGAATGGAAAGTCCTAAGGCAAGAGTAATGAATCCAATCTCTACATCATGAACATTCAATTTCAGACTTGCTGGATGGTTGTATCACAACCATCAATCTTCATTTAGGATCTTTTAGGGACTTTTGAAACTTGTTGGTGTCTTCGAAAATTGAACGAAATTCTGGCGAGTGACAGACACCTACTATTGGAGGAACCGACACTGGTGATACCACTGTTCTTAGGCCTACTGATAGGAGACAACTTTGACGATTTAGATTTCTTCATAGCTGAAAACAAATGGAAGAGCAGACTAATATGGGATTTGAGGGGCGGTCAGCTGCTGAGATAGATTGTCAAAGTGCTAAACTCTGGCAGGGTAATCACAAGCCGTGTGTAGCTAATCATAAGATAGCCGTAGTGAGCACAGCTCAGACTAAATGATGCAACGAAGGAGACAGCGATGAAAACTAGTTACGCAAAACTATAGAAACGGTGCTTTTTAATACGAGGCCCTTTTTTAATATGTGGCCTCCAAGATAAAAAAAAGAGTGGCAGATTCAGAACCATGATATCCGGATGATACCTCAGAGTATATCCCATTAGCCACTCC
>CAJQUW010006714.1:0-28907 GCA_907163375.1 Prostheceraeus crozeri
TTATTGAAAAAAATAGACAGCATTGTTGAACGAACTTCAATGACTTAGTTCGAAGAATTTCAACCATTCCCGGAGCTGAATTGTCGCACTTTGTGTATACCCTATTGGTCTAAATGCAAGCCCGAAAGATTATAGATTTTAGAAGGTTTTGCAATGTAATTTCTAATTCAAAAATCTTATAAGATGCGAAGTCTTAGAACATCAAACGCCATGTAATAGTAGTTTGTGCACCATAATATTATAATTCACAACGATTGAATCGTTCTGAAAACATTTGAAAGCAGCAACGTGGTGTAATGCACAGAATTTGATTTTGTCCAAAGTCACCCCATCTTAAGGTGCGTAGTAATTCCAGGCCTAGCATTACTTTGTGAGTAGATAGAGCTACCTGAATCCTCATGCTGTAAAGTATGATGAACGCGATTAGTCCTACATCTCTAACATCGTGCTTTTGATTTGCCATATTTGAAGAGACCTGACCATGTTTTTTTCAGATGTATTCATGAGGCCATGTATAAGTAATCAAACGTACTATAAAAGCCTATTATCTCTATCCCAGTGCGTAGTTTAAAATGGCAGCCACTGACCAGTGAAAAGATCAAGATCGAAATTGAACATTGATAAGTATCGGCTAGTTTGTGTTTTATATAGAACATAGTAGTATAAACCCATTTTTCATTTCACATTAGGTAAGTATCATGTTTTATAGCAAATAAAAATGATTCTCCGTGGTCGCCTTGATTTCTTGGTATTCTTGTTTTTGGTTAATAGTCTGTCCTTTGTAATAGTGTTTCTGACAGACCGATAATTCAGATAGGACGATTCAAAGATGAAGGCCCGATGTCATATGATATGGTTTTTTGGCAGAAGCATGTCGGATACGAAGCGGCGTAGAAGAATCCGCAAATCAATCTATATTGTCATAAAGTTTCTTTGGTGAATACCAAGTACTTACCAGAATCTCAGAATAGTGTTTCAGAAGTTAGGGCGATTGACTGTTCAAACAATGGTGTTAAAGAAAATGTTCTGGAACCTTAAAACATGATGGACGTGGCTATCGTCAACTACACAATGTGCTAGTTGACTCAAGCAGGAAAATTCACACGCAGTCATCAAACCAATCCTTCTGGAATTGCTCGATGAATCAGAATTTGAATTCTTTTTCCCGCGACGATTCCAACGAGCAACTCCGACTGTGAGGGAGATAGGGCCGCATGCAAAATACATACGCGAAAAGGATAATTCCTGTCTCATTAACAGATGACCTTTAATCTGTATTTTATTCGCTGCAATGTTTCTAGAAATACCATCAGTTCTTGCTTGAGTATTTCTTCTAAAGCATGCTGATATCTGAACCGAAATCTGTCCTACCATCTAAGCAAGCAAGCTTCTTTAAGTGAAGAAAAGGCTCCAAACGCCTTTTCAGTAAGAAATATCTAGGAGCAGGGCAATCTACCTACCTGACAATACGCGAAAATCTTCTGATGTACATGAAAAAAAATTTTATCAACGGATCTTCTCAGGTGGACAATGAAATAACATACTATCTGCAAATTGTTAACATTTGATGGAATTCCATTGGTATCGTTGCTCTTTCTGCTTCTCTGTGGCCCGAACTTATTTCCTTTGACTTTTCGAATCATCCCTTCCCCGTCGCTCTGCATTATGGTTTGAAGAAGCCGGAATCCCTCTTATTACACATTACAAAAACGAGTTCGTTCAGGAAGTAAAAGAACTTCGTTCAGGTCGTGTCATTGCATAATGGTCTGAAAGTAAAGCTTGGAGAAATCAATCTTCGTTTGTGACCTCCTGCGAGAGCTCATTTTCAAGGTATATTAGGTTCACACTGCAAAAAAAAGGCTGTGGTACTGTCGAGTTGAAGGCAACCTATTTCAACAATTCAGCGTTGTATTCCCTTCCTCATGTTGGTCTAAAGTCCGGACTGACGAATGCGTACGAGGAGGTCAAGGAGGATAATCAGAAATTTTGGCGTCCCCCCTTACTCGAAATAGCGTATTGAGAACTAATTTTTCCTATCGAATGAACAACACTGCATAATGCTTGGGTGTATTTTCCCGCAAAATGTGCTTCCTTTCTATATTCTCTCCAAAGTAAAGGGGTCAAGGTGTGGTACTATCAGACCTTAGATATAACTCAATTTTTTTAAAAATTCCCTGACGACATTATCTAAATACAGATCATGCACTTCCTCTGAATTTCAGCGTCAGATACGTAGAATTGATAATGAATTTAATAAACTACAAAGCTACGGAATACAGAAGTTTACTTCTCTATTTTGGACCTTTTCTTTCAAGAGATATCTACCAGAGCGTTTGTAATCTGCCACCACTTTCTACTCCTTCATTTTGCTTACTATGTACTTTCATATCAGGAAGGCATTCTAGTTCCCCCCTGCCCCCAAACAATAAGTAATGCCCAGCGATGCCTTGAAATCTTCGTTGAAGAAATCGCGTGATGTCTTCAAACCACAAAATCCATAATTGACGTACAATGTCCATTTTATTGCTGCATGTATAACGAATTCATACACAATTTACGGGGCCTTTGCATAATAACCTCATGCAATTTAAATTCGAAAATTATTTAGGTGCAATAAAGAGCGCAATTTAGAGTGAAAACACGCGATTTGTTTATAAGCATAACCTTGCAGCAGGTCTTGTGTGTTCGTCGATTGCGGTTAGATGTTAACAATCTCTGAAAGAAGTTTAAATAGTGACCACACTAAAATCACTCCAACAATTGTGTGTTGTTGGCTCAACGGTGTGTTCCTTGTGGATGGACCTATTCCTAGTTGTGATGTAGCTGTTATGTTCTAACAACTTCGAGCCAATTTTGTATGATTTATCCCTTATCCATCTAAAACTTCTTAATATTGGTTTCTATGGCGCAAACCAAGAAATCGACATTGTATTTCGTCCTACAAACAAGGCTCTATCTACTGTTTTCCTAAACATAAAGAATTTATGTTGTATTCCCATTAGTTTTTAGTCGAGTGACAGCTTTCTTGTTGTGTTTTGTTTTTGGTCAATGGATCATTTTTATATGTACCTTCCAGATGTTAGATTTCGAAGCCCGGTGAAGTGGTTCTTCTGCTGTATTTTCCTCTCGGACAGGGAGAAGGAATACGTTCCCTTCACAATATATCAAGCACAGGGTACTTCATGGTGTCCTGGAAACATATCGACGTCTTAGAGACATAATCCAAAGGAAAAAGTGATCGTGAAATTAATTTTGTTTGATTCATGCTGCGTTGACGTATAGTAATACAATGCTCCGCGGAGGAAAGTTATCTCAATCCGGCTCTTATTCACTGTCGTGATGTGGAAACAACGCAATGTACCAAGCCAACAAATTGTTACGAAATTGCAAACGATTTGCTGATGCCAAAAGACAGATTTTCCCACCCTTGTCGTCGTATTTTAGTTCATCTGATGTATCAACGTATGAGAGCGAGCATCTTCCCGCATTCAAACTCTCCACAATCGGACGGTGCTGGTAGTCATGATGCTGATGATTTACCTCTTTTACCACTGCCTATTAGGTAGCTTCAACACCTACTTGGGATGTTGCAAACAATCCTGCGGATATGATTGACACAGCAGATAAACATGCTTGTAGTGAAAATGGTGCTAGATCTGAGGTTGTGCCTACCCAACGTCAAGTTTAAAGAAATCTTTTCAAACAGAGAACGCGCGATTCGAAGAAAGGAATCGGTCAGATTGATATTAGTGGAATAAATCAATCAGTAATTGAAAGCTGCTACGAACCCTTTTCGATAACAGGTTGTTACTACTTACTTGCTAAGACTTTTCGACAGATTTCGGTTATTCAGAATTGCATTGACTCGATTGTGCGCGTGCGGATACAAATCAGTCAACAGAATTCAGTTACAGCCAAAGAGAAATACAGATGAATTGAAAGCATTTTTTGATGATTTGGAGAAGAGCGAAAAGTTCAAGCGTAATGTCATAATTATCTCTCGACAATAGGAGGTGGTACTGTCTTGAAGACAGTTATAAACATTATTTCCTCTTTTATGACCAATGAATTACAGATGACCTATAATCGCCGGGCACGTTAGAAAGGAAAGTTTTCTGATTATGAATGGATGTAAAGACACTGTGTTCGTAGCACTTTCCCTGATGTCACTGAAATATGAAATAACGCAGGCCATTATTTCGTGTCTGAAGAATGCAGGGGATCGCTGTGGAGGTCGGTGAGAGAAAAAGATAAGAAAACGCATTGCGATGTCCCAGAATCTGTAAATGCGTTTTAATCAATTAATGCATATATCGTCTGATTTTTAACTTTTTCATTTTTTGTACTTGTGCATGTTGTGTTTTGCACGTGTATAATATGTATACGCGTATATACTGAGACATTCGAATCGATAAAGTTGTAATATGACGAATTTTCTGTTCGAATTCGTTAACGATGCAATATTCTCAGTAACCTATGATGCTATAAAAATGACGTATAACCTATTTATCAATAATTGCATCAATTGATTAATCTTGCATTTTCCCGCGTAATTTCCCCGCATAATTTTGCACTTTTCCGAATCTAAGTAGGCCTGATGCACAAGTGATAAACCAATTGTCTTAAATACATTTGTGCAGATAAATTATTGTCGCTTTTGGCTTACCTCAAAATATGCTTTGTGATAGTGCTCGCATAAACGAATTTGAAATCTGAATATCAATAGTATTTGCAGGTATCAATATTCAGGTTCCTATCGGTAGCAATGTGATTTTTTTGACTATCCAACATTTTACAAAAGCGATGATATGCTATCTTGCATTTTCCATTTTATCCTGCATCTGTAATTGATTGTATTTTCTCAGATACTGTGTAAGTTGTCAAGTGTGTTATCTTCATTCAGATGAGGTCAGATGTCCTCTTAACTATAATGCATGCATTGGAATTTTTGCAATGTCTGAATATTTTATCTCCACTTGCACAGAATTGGTTTTATTTTTTACAACTGCAAATTAGTCATAATATTGCAACTCATTATTCTAGAAATTCTAGAAAATATTTTTTGGTTTATTCTTAATGTAGCCATATCATTCAATTACACGTCCAGAAGTTCCGGACTATTATTTAATTGTCAATTAATGTACAACATAATCCACGGTAATTTTGTCCTGTAGTGGACTTGTGTAATGAAGAAATTTGATTTGCACTTAAATTAATGTTTAAATGATTTGCAATTGAAAAATGAGTTTATAAATCGGTCAACTGGAATGCATTTCCTTGCCAGTAGCAATAGCAACATGACTTGCCTAAAAAATTGACCGGCTAGCATTATTGTGATGGTGGAACTGTGCTTTTGGTAGGATCCGGATCTGATCGAATACTAAAGCTGAAATTGAGTTATTCTTCAAAACTGATGTCGCAGATATTTTTTGGCGAATGTGGTGTTTCGTTTTTTCATTTGGCCTTCGCAGTCTATGATTAAAAACAAAATTGTGGTGATGATGTTAATGACTGATGAAAAGCAAGATTTATTTTCAATCACGAAAACATAAATCAAAACTAATTTTTTTTATACTTGACCTGATCCCCATAAATGTTTCAAAGACAACTCGCTATAACCCACTACCCACTCACCCTGCATTAAACATTTGAACATGCCAAAAGCATAGCAATTAGTGTCCTAGCTCGCGATCTTGACAGCTCTGATTATTAATAATAGCATCTTAACATCACAACTTGAATTATAAGCCTAACTCATTTCTCACATAAGTTCAAAATTAATTTTGCTTAGGGTAAAGATAAATGATTCAGTGCGCACTCTTTGTACATGCGTCATTTTCTAAAAGAAAGTTCCAGAATTTCTAAGATAGGATGTCTAGTCAACACCTTTCAACCAGTGCAACCATTGTAATTCGCTTTTGCGTTCAATAATGTTTCTAGTGTTTGATTTGTTGTTCGAATCATTTTTTCTTTGTTGAACAATACATTCGTAAATTCATGATAACTAGTTTTGATATCCTTGCATGTACTTATACTCGTCCGTCTCAAAAATTAGCATTAGTATCTTGAAGTTAATTTGAAAAGAAAGTTTGAAGCCAATCGCTGCGAAGTCATATGACTTCATTAAAACATTCAATGGCTTCGCTGTAATTGGCTTTAGGTTTTTTTAAAATACTATGGACTTCTGACATACAGGAAGACGTGACACGAAAATACCGTACAGTTGATGGTGACAATTCCATATGTCAGGAAAATGTCACATCATATTCGTGAGTTCTTAAGTGAAATGTTTGACTTCAGGAGTTATATAAAATTCAAATTACACTCTTTAGATCATACGTATGAATTACGCGCTTGTTTGTCCAGCATTGACGGACATTTTAAGAAAAATGAATTTATATCACCTATTAGAATTTACTTTCCAATTGGGAACTATGGTAGCCTCTGTTTCGTTTTTGAGAAGTATTAACCAGGGCTACAATTTTCCGTAGATCGATCAAAAATTTCATTGGTATCGTAGTTTGTCAAAAATGCAATTATATGAAAGGGGGGTTGGGGTATTGGAAATTTTACTTAACTTTTCTGAATGATGATGGAATCAGGAATTGTAAATTTCATGTAAGACTACTTTGATATTGTGTCTCCCTACTTGTTCATTTCTTCGTACAAGACACAATTAACTATTTCATTTTGGTATGTCACACTTTCACAGTGTCATTTAGAAATAGAATATTATCAAGTAAAGGCGTCATACAATGTGCTAACTTTGACATGTTGAGATTAAGTTATATTCAATTTCTGTATGCATTGTAATATGAGTCGAATGAGTCTTAATTTTTCATGACGAATTTCCCATTTCAGATTTCATGTTACTAAGGAGTAAGTAGTTTTAATTGATTTTAGGTTTACCTATGAATCACCCAATCGCAAGCATATTTACGGAAAATGCTGTAGTTCAATAAAAATTTGGAGGTTACATCGCTTAGAGTTACCCTTTTCTTTGCCTTTTATTCTTTGGCGCTATTACCGAGAGTTCCGTAAATCGACCCTGAGATGAATTGTAACCCCTGGTATTAAGTCAGTTTTGATACTTAAATTTCAAGGCAGGTTCATTATATCTACCAAGACGATTGAATCTCGCTGGATTGCTTCAAAAAAGCCAAATTTATGAAAAGGCGTCATGAGCTAGTATGGGGAGATATCGAATATATATGTAATCGAGTAATCCTTGTCATGTAGCCCTGCCAGTGTACCCTTGAAGCAGTCTGTAAGACGAAACGCGTCGGTTATTTTTACATCTAGCGAATAAAACCTCGTGACATAAAAAGGGAGTGACAATATTTGATTTGATTTGAACAATGGTTAATGCTTTGATAGCGATTCACACACAGAACTAACATTTTGGTCGAAAGCTTCAATTTTCCTTCAATTGACATGTCATTTTCTTTGATCTTATTCGTATGTCAGGTCTTCGTTAGAACTCGGAAGGCTCGCGTTTTCATATTAGTCAGTGGGTTTAGAAGTAGTCTCGTTTTCGGTCATGCAAACACTCGCCCTGGCGGTGGGACTATAAGTACATTTCTATGTTTCCATAGTATTTGCTATAATAATCATTCAAATTTTATGTGTTCATTCAATATTTTACGTCTATAAAGTGTCTGATAAGTAGGCGTAAAGGAGTAAATCAGTATGAAACTATACGGTTAACTTCTCTATGAACGATCAGTGTTTTATCCAGTCCTGTTTCAGGGGGGGGGGGAATTTCCCCCCTAAATGTCAGAATTCCCCCCATGATGGAAGACATAACTAAAATCATACACTAGATGCAGGGAATTCAGGGAAAGTGCACATACTTATATGTAAATGTAATTAATGATTTAATGTAGTGATATTGATGATTAACTGATGTGAATGAAAGCGGCGTTCAAATATAGAACTTTTCAGACAATGAAGTACTCATTAATCTGTAACAAGTGATTAGTTAAAATTTACAATTTAAAAACATTTCTATCGTCTCGAAGTTATAAGCCTAAAATAGGCATACTTTATATATAAGCATGTTTTTGAAGTATTCTTGAACATATCAGGTCAGTGACATGTCATATGTAGCGAGGCCCATTTATATTGTACATAAAGAATTACAATTTCTCATTGCCTGATGAGGTAAATAAACTTTCAGAACCTTTTCAGGAAAATTTCCACTAGGAGTGGATAAAACACTGAACGATTCTTATAAGTAGGTGATTGTGATCATCCGTGCATCAATACATAGTCTACTGGACGAGGGCATATTTAATTAATCAATGAAAGTACGTGCTTTCGATAGCTTATGCACATGTGTGAGTGTTTTAAATTTAGACTTTTTGTTTTTTTAGCTTCAAAAAATTCGTCAATATGATATAACAGCATTGTCTTTATTAATCAATTTTCGACAGCCCCTTCAATCTCGTTATAAACGCATTTGTCATTTCCCTGTATACGAAACTTTGCCTTTCAGAAATTTGTGAGATTTGGAAATGATATTGTATACTAGTCATCTGCGGGTAGACAAAAGTAGATATTTCTTCTGTGGTTGTCCATTGCATCCCATCAGGCATTACATCCTTCACATTTTTGCAGCATGAGAAATTGCGTTTTGTCCTTTTTGAGTTCAGAGTTATAATTCACATTGTAATCATGTATCAATTCGCGGTTGTGGGATACAATTTATGACAAAGTCAATAAAATGGCCTCTTGGGTTTCTGTCCTGTTGACTTTATAATGAAAAAAGTAATAAGTTGTATTGTAATGAAACCATATTTCAATTTCAGATCATTACAATGTGTCTAAAGAACCGTAAACCACAGTGATGTCATTCATTAAGGCATTATGTATGCTTTCTTGTTTGGGAAATCTGTTGTTAATCGGTGTGATCATCAATATTTGGACGTTTTACTGACCAAGTGGATGGACATTCATCAAACTATCGGTAAGTAGTTATATTTGTGATAACTGGATTGTTCCACACAATGCATAGAGAGGAACGTGGGTTGTCAACTGACGGAACTCTAAATGTTGAAGTATTAAACGTTCTGATCGCACACGTCATGAGTAAGCAAAATGTGTTGCAGTCAGCTATGCTACCTTTGCTAAATGAGTAAGCAGACAAATGAGTTCTAATAATGAACGATTAGAACGTTTAATGGCACATTGATATCCTCTCTAGTTTTTATGGTAAGTGCGTGGCCCTCAATGCGCTCCTCTAAAAGCTAGCTCATAGAGGGCAAGTATACAGCTAGCTTTTAGCGGAGCGCATTGAGGTTCTCACGGAACATACCGCTGAGTAGCCTTAGCTGAGCCGCTTACGGGCCTATAGCACTTTTTTCCAGCGGGCCGCTTGTGCGCCGCTAGAAGCTAGCTCACAGAGGGCCTTTACAAGTCCACGAGCGGCACACTATTAGTGGACCGCTGGTTCTCACGGGACATCCCGCTCAGTGGCCTTAGCGGAGCCGCTAAGATAAACCGCTAACGGCCCTCTAGGACTTTTCCCAGTGGGTCTTAGCTATCTGCAGTTCGATTTTTACACCGTCGCTGAGCTACCAACGCTCTGTCAGTTTGACAATATTGGTCACGATGTCAAGACGAAAGTATGCAGCAGAGGAAGAGCTAAAGAGAATGATGGACATCAATTCAACTGATTCTGGAAGCGACAACGATAATGACTCCGACGAAAGTGCCCACTCTGATGGAGATGTACTATTCATGAGATGGATTCGGTGAATATCAGTGTATCATCTGATTTACCAACAAGTTCTGTGACAGTAGAAAGTGGAGCATCGGGGGACAGCTTGAAGTCTCGAAGTGGTGTTCTGCGGCATCTAACCTCGCAAGGATCATCAACATCTGGTTGATTTAGTCATCAAAATATTCTTCGTAAACAACCTGGTGCAAAAAACTTTGTTCGTGCTCGCGTCTCTACTGTTTCTGATGCCTGGGAAGAAATGATCGACTCATCAATTATAGAGAACGTTGTGACCTACACTAATGCCAATCGGTCTGGTCGGACACCAGAAATAACGTCAGATGATTTGAAGAAGTTCATTGCTTTGCAATACGCTCGAGGATTGTATGGTCGTCATATTCCAAGGGATTTTTTGTGGAGTAAGCAGTACGGAATTCAAATTTTCAAGGACACTATGCCACGTTCAAAATTTCGTTTTTTTTATCAAAAGTACTTCTCTTAGATCAAAAGTCAAGTAGGTCGCAGCGTTCTTCTAATCGTTTTACGCATATTCGTGAAATTTACGAACGCTTTACTTCCAATTGTGCTACTAAATACACACCTGAAAGTAGTCTAACAGTAGACGAACAGCTTCTACCGCTAAAAAGTAGATGTAAGTGGATCACGTTTATGCCACAAAAACCAAACAAATACGGTGTGAAGTTCTGGACACTAGTCGAAGTTAGCTCAAAGTATATTGTAGCTCAAATTCCTTATCTCGGCAAAGATCCAGCGTTACCAGAGATCTTGCGACTAAGGTCGTCTTGGAAATCGTTGAAAAATCAGGCATTGCACCAGGTTACAACATAACTGGTGATACCTTTTTACTTCTGTGAACCTAGCACAAAAATTATACTCTAAAGGGATAAGTTATGTCGGCACATTGAGGAGTAACCCACTGGAAACGAAAATATGGGAGCCATGTGGCCGCCATATGGGTATGTGGGATGGATCTGGACGAAATTTACAAAGTGTAATTTTCGTGATAAAATGAAGCGGAAGTCATTCATCTATAAGGAAATGATGCATAAACAAGTCATGTGCAAGTTAATGACCAATTATTTGATCAAAAAGTAGCAAAATAACACATGTGGTATGGTGCGTGGCCACTCCATATTTACAGCATATGGGATTTTCCAG
Source organism: Prostheceraeus crozeri (assembly GCA_907163375.1). Lineage (NCBI taxonomy): Eukaryota > Metazoa > Platyhelminthes > Polycladida > Euryleptidae > Prostheceraeus > Prostheceraeus crozeri. Next base: position 10,901 of record CAJQUW010006714.1, read on the forward strand.
ATGTAACCCAGATAGTAAGAAATATCGATTGACAGTCACTCATTGCATTACACATTGCGAGGTACATGTTTTCTTATTATTATTTTACATCTTTTAGGCTTTGGCACTGATATTTTTCATTTTTTACTGAGTTCTTCAACATGTTGATGTGTGATGATTGTTCAGTTATTTCTTCCAATTTGATGACATATGGCGCATGCAAAGGAAAATACTGAATTTAGCAGATTAATCAAAGGAGTTTTGCTCTTCTTTATGCAATGGCATGCATGAATAGCACTGAACACAGCAGAAAGAAACTTACCAAGATTTTTAGATTTTGACTTGTTTGTCTGAGGTATTAAATTTAGTACAACTATATTTCACACGGTTTGATTTTTCGATAAACAGCTGCTACCCCGATTAACCAAATTCAATGGCACTCTATGGTATTCTATGACACGCAATGGGACTCTATTGGAAAATATGAGTGCCATAGAAGCTATCCAAAAGAAGCAAACGCGCAGCGACAGTTTTGACTCCGTAATCTGACTTTGTCCAATGATATCAGTATAATTTCAGATGCTTTTGAATCACATCCTTGTGTCTCGAGATTTTTATGAAAATACGTCGTTTGTTGAATTAATCATCTTATCCGTCACACCAATGGAGTAAATTTATTATTTGTGTAGTCTAGCAGTCCTCATTGTTGCAGCAAATTCATTCGCGCACTGTTTTAGAACTAGAGCTACTGTATTATTTCCTCGTTCTATTGTCGTATGTAGTGGACAACAATACGTTCAGATATTAATTAAAAATGATTAATTATAACAGAATTTTTTTATCTTTTGATTCCGCTTGTTTCGAATTTCTCACTGAAGGCATATCATCATAAGTTTATCTCTAGCAGCTACTTCGTGCGAAATACCAATGCTATACGCAAAGTTTTTAAGTAAACAATTTTTTTAAATTTCGAGAGGGTGGGTTCTTCCAACGAGTCTGCTGCGTCTTCTGAGAAATCCTGTTTGGTGAAATCTCGAATCGGTTTTTTTATGAAGTAGTTAAGTCCCGTGTTCTAACAATTTATACTATCTGAAAGAATTATAGTCCAATTATTTTTGGTCTTTTAGCTTATCATTTAGAAAATCGTTATTTAATTTCATCAGGTTGACTCCACTGTTAATTCTAAAGATTCTATTCTTTAGTGAAAATATCACTTAAAACACACTGATGCTGGCAAAATTCCTAAGTTACTGCACCTGCAATAATTAATATGATAATATAAAATTTAATATTTAAAAAAATAAAAATTTAGTATAAATACTGCTTTTTGCAAACACAATGTAAATGGAATAAGAAAACATTGTTTTCAATATTAAAAATAAAATAGGACTATTTAATCATTCTATTTACATTGTGTATGCAAAAAGAAGTTATTATTAATTATTGCAGGCGCACTTAGTAGAAAGTGTTTATATTTTGCGAAAAAATGAAAATCAGATTATACAAAGTTAGAAATCACAAAGAAAATGTAGATTTGATCATTGCAACCAAATGTTGATTACATAATTGTAGAATCATAAGTGATCAACAGACTGCATTAGACATACGAGCCGCATAAAAGAAAAATGAGTTTGCTCTACGGTAAGTACGCGCTTCTGGAAGTCTGTAATGTTTAGTATGCGGTAAACGCTCAGGAACACAATAACATAAAGGATGAGACTCATGCTGACATTTCGATAAAAAGGAAAGTGTTCTTTGCATTAGGATGTCATCAAGATTAGGCATGACACTACATTTACAACCAAATGAACATATAATGTGATGAGCTCTTTTCTGAATCTTTCTAAGCATAGATTTTACGTTATGGGACCTATTGCAACTTACTTAGGCGATTTGCCAGCAGTGTGTTTAAAGTGATATTTAATGAATCGAAATTTCACTAACTTGCTAATTGCAAATCCCAAATTTACCCAGGCATGGCTGCAATCTTAAATAGGGAGTTGTGTCGATCTTGAGAGATGTGAATTAGGCTTGCTGATGATTCCTGATTTTGGATGAAATAGCAGCTATTCAGAGTATCTGTTTCAATTATTTTCAACTGAGAATGCAACTCAATATTTAATTATTCTACCTCCCAACTTTAGGTAGATTATTATTGTTATCATTATTCCAGTTCAGTCATAACATTTTGCGATAGATAGTGTGTTATAGTTATATTTCTCTGTTACAACATTAACAGTATTTTAACATAAGCTGTTCGCAATTCGTACATGTATTCATCTCAGATCGACTAATCACCAATCTTTTTTAATAGCATGATTAAAGATCGACATGCTTTTTTTTTCAAAAGTAACAAATTTTTTTAATCACCGGTGATAGAGTTGTCAATGCGGGTGCGTATCAGCAAATCCAATGTGCTAAATCAATGTATTTTTCTGAGAATTTACTTTTAATGAGTATTGGAAAATAGTAAAAAAGAATTCAAAAGTGGTTTATATTTCGATTTATTCTCAAGAACTAATTTCATTTCATAAAGATCAATCAATCATTTCAAGATCTAGATGCAAAAGATATGGTGATTAGTGTCTAAGGCTTTGCCTTTCGACTCGGGTATTGACTGCAGGCTTTAGATTTCAAATCAAGATATTAATCTTTGTGTTATATTTAGTTTGGCTCGTTTTTTGCCATAGCTAATGTTTTTAGATCAATTTGTTGCTTGACATGTTTGGTGCTTGTAGATAGCTATTGAGAAGTGTTTCAATTTCTTTGTTCTGATGTGAACGAGCCGCTTTATACTGCCAATCCAAGTTTGAAAAAATATTTTTTTTCATAGAAATGAAGAAGAAAAAAACGAAGAGGAAATGATATTTGCAGCATGGAAATTATGTGTTAAAAATCAGTTTCTGTTTACCTACTTGTTAAAACATTACGATTAAGCAATGATTCACATCTATCAATCATATTATCGATGAATAACTCCACGTTTAAAAAAATGTTCTTCATCAAAATCTTGACCTCTGTAAAAAATGTTATCAAAACTGAAGACAAATGGATCCATTTTAGTTCGAAAATTGAAACCTGTAGTCAATTGTCAGATCAATTGTGAAGGGCTGAACTAATTTTATACGAGTATGTGTTACGCAATATTTTGACTGGGAGTTGGGGAGAGTTGCGAGTCAGCAGCACATGGCTTGAAGTCTCCCAGGACTTTTGGGACCCAAAATATTAATTTCATTTAGTTGCTTTCAGACATAATTTTGAAAGAATTTCATATTTTCATGCACTTTTCTGGATGGTTCAGATTTTGCGGATTTTCATATTTAATATCCTGCTCCAGCAGTCTGGTGAAAGATATCTTTTCCACATGAATATCACTAATAAGATCAGGACTAGGATTCAGTTCTGTGATCCTGCAATTATTATATTAATACTTTTCATCTATTAATACATTTCAAGACGGTCGCTTTGAATGAAGGAGTGTAAATTCCGACATTTAGTTGTTCTCATAGGAAATAGATCACTATCAAGCAGCGTTTTACGTATGCAGTGGTGGTCAGAAGGGGGGGGGATGCCGGGATGCATCCCCCCAGCCCAAAGTATTGTGATATGAAATATGAACATTCAATTTATCAATTTAACATCAGCAAATTCTACATTTTAGCTTCCAAGCAATAATTTGGCAATGTATCTGCACTGAAATAGTACAAAAGTCGGACGGCGAAACGAACTCTATCTCGTTACATCATTTCCGCTTATATCACTGATTTAGAGCTTATCAACTTAGAGACATGTAAAACCAAGGAATGTAGCGGCCTCCGCAATAGGTTTGTTTATCCTAGGCAGCTCAGCTGTTGATGACCCGCTGTGATATTGCGTATCCTACATGATGCACTTGAATTAGCAGATGTTCTGCCCATCAGCTCTGTGATGCAAGAAAGTTGACCAAGCTAATCGAGCTTTCCACCTTCCTTCAGATTTTTATAATCATGAAATGTATCAAATTGAGCAGGCATTTACACGTGTCACTGAAAGATAAAAATGAAGAAGTTAGCAGGTAAGATAAGAACAGAGAGCGCCGACATAGGGAGGGATTGGCATTCATGATAAAACATTCACGCACCGCGAACGAGATTACAAAATTGGTATTTATTTATATTGGTGAGACCGGAATTGAAATTAACAGCATTGTCGAGAATCGGGATGCGATCTTGTAATAGATGTTAAAAATTTCCCACTGTGGAGGTCATTGTGGGAATAGCGCATGATGAATAATGATATAAAACACATCAAAGCAGTGAATACTACGAGCTTATCTTAGCTTATAAGCTAGCACATTCGACAAATACTTCTGTTCCACTTTGTACTTATAATTATATTTCGGTTTTACATCATCAAATCTTATTAATTGATTAATTGAATAAGTGAAGAAATAGATCGTTAAAACGAGAGACTCTACAATTGAGAGTGTGTGTCGATCGCCAGCAAATAAGTGATACTTCCTATATTTGTCTTTATGCATGTATGTAATTAAGTATGCGTGATCCATTAATGTATTATTGAGATTAAAAATATGTACTAGCCATGATTACCCTTTCTTTGTTATTCCCATGCTACAATTCCCGTCAAACTGAGGTGACCGACTTTTCAAAGAAACAAAGAAGAGAATCTATTCATAAGGATGATGAGTTGCTATCTAAATAAGCATGTATGGACCAAATGTAATGACAGAAATCTAATATCACCGCCACTACAGTATTTTAATTATCTATGAAGCTTGAATCCATGGTCCATAATATTTAAGATTATTTTAATTATGTGTTAAAATTCAAATTCACACTTGAATTTTAATACAAACATGATAATCACCCTAATAAGTTTAACCTCTTTCCTTTTTATCTGATGCGGTTTTAGTAGGTGAAAGCATAAGAGCATAAATCTTATCTCTAATAATAGCAGTGCTTTCAAATCTAAAATTCTACCAGTATCGCAAGATGCTTACAAAAGTTAGAAAAGACAATATCTTTACATACTTACACCTTGAATATACGCATGCATGCATGCATGGAAACCAATATAGTCTAATGTTCCATAAAGTTTCATTTTACTTACTTATTGTCAAAAGTTTATTTGTCTGCTCTCACTAGGTGTGACACGCAGACTGAATCAAACTAATTGAAACATGATTCCTGCTAGAGTATCGATCAAGCAATGGACAGTCACTGGACAAGCAATCACGAAATGAATAAGTAGTAGCTAAAAAGTACATATGCAGAAAAATTACTAATAGGAAAAGAAGTGCATTGACAACTTGAATAAAAAGAAAGGACCATTGTCTGATCGATATTCTAGCAGGAATCATGTTTCAATCAGTTTGATTCATTCTGCGTGTCACAACTACTGAGAGCAGACGAAACGCAGTTGTTACAATAAACAAGTAAAATGAAACTCTTGGCGATATTTTTCATCCGCAAGATCACAGCGGGGCGCATTTGCATTATTATGTTATAATCCTATATTAATAATATAAATCTCCAATACAGGAAACATAGCAATTATCAAATACTCTTCAATTGCAGTATTTTGCATTATTGTTCATTTAAATGAAGTTTATCTGCCTATATGGAGAACGTCTATGTTCCATCACCAACTTATCATTTATCGCATATTTATAATGTATTTCCTGTTTGTTGCAGATCAACTCCTACTACATTTCCCAATGGAAGAGAAAGAAATATGGTGAATGATTTCTGAGAAACTTTTCATCGAAGCAAGTGTTCAAACGACTAAAAAGAAAAGATATTAAAAATCATTGGCTGTTTTTTGAATTTGATGGCGTTTTGTGAATGATCATGAAATTAGCTAAAAAATAATGTTGTCTTTAAATTGACATTATCACAATTGCTAAACTAAACTGATTATTCTTTACAATCATGATCACATAAAGCGTCAGTATGTCGCGGAAAGGTTTAGACACGCTGTAGCATTAGGAGCTGCCATGAAAACTGAACTTCCCAAAATTCTATGGGACAGAAGTTCGATAGAACAGGATTTCCCGAAATTCGATAGGACAGGATTTCCCACAAGTCTATGGAACAAATTAGTCCCACAGGCAATAGGATCAAAGTTCCCCAAAATTCAATGGGACAAAACATTCCAGCAGTGCCATAGAATAGAGTTCCATAGCAATAGCACTACCCGCTATAGGAAAATTACAATAATTCCGTAGGACGTTTCCTATAGGAGTGCCATAGATTTTGGTTAATCGGGACAAGTTGAAGTTACCCTTGCGGATCGAGCTTAATTCTAGCAGAAATATAAGACATTCGATTCAATCATGTCCCTTCGAATCAAGAACAAGAGAGCAAGTCAAGCTTTTTCAAGATTTGACCAACATCTCAAGAGAAATGGGTGAGATCATCCAAGGATTCATTTGCATCGCTTCGTGTAGAGTTGCTTTTATTCCTACCCTTTTTCGTTCTACACGACATTGCGGAGATGGTCGTATGTGTTTCATCTGTTGTTGTAAAAAAACTAATACGCTGCATTAACCCTTTGACGGCGATTGGGCTCTGGTGACCCAAGTTTTTGAATGGTTATATATGTGGGGTGACGTATATTGATGTAATTTTTCTCACCTTCTTTATACAATATATATCGTAAAATAATACTTTCATGGGATATGGACTGATTGCATATATATTTGTGTTCTCTTCTTAATGATTTGAATACAGTTAAATTTGAAAAAAAAAATTCAACACATTTGCCGTCCCCTAGACGAAACCAAGCACAGTGATAAAGCAAATCAGGGTTGCATGAATTGTTAGACTAGTCATAAATAACATCTGAAAACCGAGTTTCGATTTCTTATTTTTTTTACTCAAGAACTGATGAAATTGCTGTTTGGGTCTCTGGTGACCCAATCGCCGGTAAGGGTAAAAATTTCAATTTTTTCGTCATTTATCATATTGATGGGAAATCTCTTGTGAATATTACATTTGAAATCTTCTGAACATTGGTTATCGGTTAGCATTCAAATAGCAGATTATATCGCTTGTGTTCATGTACATGTAGGTTATTTGTAAGAAAATCGCTATGTTGATATGGGTCTCACGTGAGCTTCATAGACTTCCTGTCTGAGCATGGATATCCATGGTCTAGTGCATGAATGCTGATTCGCTGAAAGATTCTGCGTAGTGGTACGGGAGTATGCAGAGTATGACGCTTCAATACACGTATTGTGTATGTTTCATGTGAGCCTCACAGACAGATTGTGTGACTGATAGCTGAACGCTGATTCGATAAAAGTACAAAGAGAGTAGCATCACCAGTTTCGACAACTGTAAAGTGTAGGAGTATCGTTGATTCTGCCGTCTCTGTGAGTGTTTCTATTTTGCTTCGTTATGGCCACCAACAGTTCATCACGAAAGCGATATTTCAATATAACTCAAATGAATTCTGATCAAATATACGCGCTACTCGAGTCAGTAAACAGCGACGACGAAGAAGACATTGAAAACTTGATGAATGATTCCGATACGGAGTTCATATGCCCCGAATCAGAAGAACGAGACATTTCAGCTGAAGAGCCAACTACGTATTTCCCCCTTATATCAGCAGCAACGATTCATGGTGAAGGTGATGCTAACAAGAAAGAAAAGGCACCTGTAGAAGAACCTGACTGGACTTGGAGAAATAAAGAACTTCCCATAGATCGAAAATAATGCAATTTAGTTGGAGAGGTTTTATGCAATCTAAGTGTCGACTCGCCACCTTTGGATACTTTCAAGACAGTGACAAATTGGCAAGTTCTTATTTCTCATATTGTTGAACAGACGAACTTATATGCTCAGCAACGTGGTCGAGCGTTCATGACAAACGCAGAAGAAATGTCAGCTTTTATTGGTTTGAACTATATTATGTCAATTAATAAATTGCCATCAATTGATGATTATTGGTCAACAGCCACTTACATGGGAAATGATGGTGTGAATTGTGCCATGCCACGAGACAGATTCAAACTAATTCTACAGAATTTACATTTTTCTGATAATACGCAGGACGATAATTCGACAAGTGATAAAGCGGCTAAAGTTAGATTCGTAATTAATCATTTAAATTGCGCTTTCCAAGCATCGCTTGAGAACTCTGATTCGCAAAGCGTCGACGAACATATGATAAAATTTAAAGGTAAATCGTCTATGAAACAGTATATTAAGTCAAAACCCATCAAGTGGGGTTTTAAGATGTGGTTTAGATGCTGCAGCAAAACTGGATACGTGTATCAATTTGATATTTATCTTGGTCGCAAAACTGCAACGCAAGAATACAACTTAGGCGAAAGTGTGGTTCTACAATTATGTGAGAAACTCAACGGTTCTTACTGTCAAGTTTTTTTCGACAACTTCTTCACAAGTCCAAGGTTGATCAAGCAATTATTTGAAAATGGGATTTATGCTATGGGGACTGCAAGAGTAAACAGAAAGAACATGCCACGCCGTCTAAAAGTAAGTGAAGTTGCAACTATTTTTTAATGTCTTAGAATTTTAAGTAAATTACCATGATTACTTAAATTTTCAAGCCTATTAATTTTTAAGCTCCTGCAAACTGAAGGTTAATGCTCTTAACAATATTATAACCTCAGCAATATGTTGGGGCAAGTTTTAGTCATTCTTCAGATTTAGTAGCGGTGCACGTATATATTTTTTATCAGTATACAGAAATTTCCGCATGTAGTCAAGTGGCGCCAGATTTTTCGATATATTTTTGATTTCTCATATTTGTATGTTTATGAACTTCGATCTAATATCTATAGATATCAAACATAATTTCGACGATCTATCAAATATAGTAAAAGGAATGGATTTTGAACATTTAAAAATAATGTTCAACTGTGTTACTGTTATAACTGAATTGACCTTTTCAGGAGGACAAATGCATGAAGCGAGGCGATATCGATTTCAAATTTTCGAATAAAATTCTTTGTTGCAAATGGATGGATAACAGGTTCGTTCTGATGTATCGGCTGCTTGACATATTCATAATTCTGATCATAATGTTTCTTATGTATTTATTCATTTTTCATCCGAACTTAAAAATCATTGTAAGCGTTATAAGAAATTACTTTATCTAATCCGTAAGGAGTGTTCTAGAAGCCTAACTACGAATAGGCTATATTGAGATAAAAGGTACAGGCTTAGGTAAGATTGTTAGATTGTTTAGAACTCTTTGAAACTACGTTTGTGTCGAAGTATAAATGTATGTAAATTGCATGATAGTTTTATCAACTCTCTGATTTCAGGTCGGTCGTAGTTCTGGCAAACAATGTCGATGGAGCCGACGAAGTAAGTTCTGTGTATAGGCGACAGAAAGGAACAAGCGGAAAGACTGCAATAAATTGCCCACTGGTAATCAAGCAATACAATAGTGGAATGGGAGGTGTGGACCTTGCAGACCAATTGAAGACCACTTATCAATTGGACAGAAGATCAAAATACAGGTTCTACCTGCGCATTTTCTTTGATTTGATTGACATCGCTTGTGTCAATTCTCATATAGTTTTCAGGAAATTCACATCAGACAACATTGATCTCAAAAATTTCAAACTTAGTGTTGCTGAAGGTTTGATTGCTCAATACTCAAGCCGTCAAAGGGCTTCTTCCAAATCAAAGGCAACTAAAAGGAAATTTACATCAATTCCTTCATCTGGTGAAATAGCACATCTTCCTACGTTTGGTGATAGGAAGCGTTGTGCTCGTTGCGCAAAGGCGAAACAAGACAGAAAAACCTTTGTCTCATGTGTAACGTGCAGTGTACCTCTTTGTTTGCTCAAGGAACGAAATTGTTTCCAAATGTTTCATAATAATCTGTAAATGAATTATATGCTGAAGTTTATATGCACGGACATGAAAAACGAACTTTTATCTAACTTTTTTCAATGAATAGTGTTTATTCTAATACCTACTTATCATCATAAACAATATACAGATAGTAATTTAATCATAATAAAGTACATACAGACTAAATTTAGAATTTCACATATTTCGATTACTTTTACCTTTACCGGCGATTGGGTCACCTGTGACCCATCCCAGATTTCGGACAGTATTGAAAAATTGAAATATTTAAGTTAAAAATATGTTATCTTAGTCACTTCTCATTCATATCAGAGAAAAAAAATATTAAAATTACTTAGCAATTTCTTATCGCTGTCAAAGGGTTAAAGATGACAGGAAGATGCACTTTGTTTCAAGAGTACCGTGATAGGAATTTTTCTTGACATAAAAAATGATGGCGGACAGGCGTGATGTATATAGACACGCAGACTGCCTCTCAGCAGTACAGCGAATGTACTGCCGCTTAGTGGTCCGCTTAGAGTACCTTTTCACTCGACCGAGGTCATATCAATGAGATGCATACAACATGCAACTAAGGCATTCATTTCGGAGTGGAATCGGTTGAAACCCGTGGCCAGTCGATTCGAGTCGGGCAGAATTCTCACATGTAGGACAATTGGAAATCAAAACGTGTACACGACAATTTTTTTTTTAAATTAGGCCTATCGCTTTTCTTAATTAACATAAGAACAAGGGCAGCAATCATTCAGTATTAGAAAGTTGATTGGCCTATAAAAATAACAGCACGAGATTTTTATTCAGTGTATTTGTTGCAGTCATTTATTGTCATATGTCTACTGGTCTCTCCGAAGTCAGAGAAGGCATCTACTCATGTCAATAACTATAGGCGTTAGTGGAGTTTGCATGCATGTACCTACATTCTAGCATCACGCTGTGTACGTTGTCTATAGTACTCTTGTAGAATACCACTTCATACAATCTACCAACTGTAGTACCAATGTGAGTGTTGCATAATAATGACCACTACGCTTATTATATTACACTAATATATTAACTCTTTGCTGTCAGCAATCTCAGTCTTTTTGCTAACTGATAATGAAATGCAGACTACATTAATGAGTAAAATATCAGGTCCGCATTGCATTTGACGGAAAACAGTTTTCCTGAGCTGTTGTCTGACAGCAGCGCAAATGGTTTATGATTTAAGTGCCAGCAAAATTTGTTTTTTCACTGCTTGTATTTGTTAACTACACTGCAAAAGGATCAACTAACTTGCGAAGATAACAGAAGTTGGCATTGGGCAAGCAGACAACTGTTATATTTTTGCAGCCTTCAACGGCTGATTCAGGAGATATAACTTGTATTATAAATATATATTATAAATTTATATCATAAATATTATCACAATGTAAAATTATATATCAATATAACTAGCATATAATTGAATATTTTCGTCAAGCCTAGACTCGACATTTTTGACTACTCGCAGGCTCCTACCATGTACATGTATGTTACTAAAACTTATCTTCATCTTGTGTTAGCTTGATGATCATAGCTAATGCACAAATTTCTGATATACCACTTTGGACACGAAGATGATCGTGAAGTGCACGTGGCAAACGGTCGTCTCCGGTTAATCAATTGAGCCAACATTGGGGATGTCTCATAAGTTTGACAACATGAACACCGCCAGTGCGTCAAATGATTCGATATTTTGCTGCAGCATCCTTTCGGATCTATGATGTGAATTCCCGTCACGAGAAGTACACTATGCACAAGAGGCAATGCACAATAGTTAGTAAGTTCTATGGTTGCATGTCATGGGGATGGGATCTTAGGCACTTAAGCAAATATGCATTACCACATACCACATTGTAATGCAGCCTATCATTAAAGAGTTGTCTACGGCTAATAAACACGCTATGATTCTACCGTATATTTTGGTAAACATTCATGTGTAGTTCAAGTTATCATAGCACGAAGAATGTTAAAATTTCTCATTTTTTGCAAACTCAAACCAATCATTTTCACATTCTTCGAGAGAAGAAGTAAGTGCTGTATGCAATTCATAATACAACACATTGTATATGAGAGCAACATTTCTAGTGATTCTCTAATAACATTTCTGGCAGCTTGTCTATTTACTGTCTCAAGGTTATTGCATTAGTCTGCAGAATGTCAGTCTCCTTTAAACTTTATCGAATAACCGCCTTTAAACACTGTTTTTTAACAAGTGATATTGAAAATAAATAAAATGTGATAGTTTCAGCACAATCAATACATGATCTATCATTGAAGAGATAATTGTTCAATTTCAGAAATGACCGGCTCAGTGTCATGCTTTTTAGCGCGAATCCAAAATTCAAGGATCCGTCTATTCGATGGATTCGCGCGAATTCCAATATTAGTCTTCACTGTGTGTATGCAATTCTCGATATGGCATTCTGGGATAATGAAATTATATTACTTTTCGAATAATGATTTTCTTGGATTATTGTTTGATTCTCTCCACAATTGAACCTCAAAAAGGTGTCTACAGTGTAGCCTAAAAGACAGGCGTCTATAATGCGTAGATTGCATTTCATCAGATGTTTGTGATTGTGTTTATGTTAAACAGACGAGCAGATATCAGCGCATGTTTTATTGATGGAACTGATTTGAATGAAAGGTGCATTGATTGTGGCATGTGCCTTCAATTTATTTTTGCGTTTTGACGATTCAATTTTGATTTTAACTTTTGAATATCGTTTCAGATGCATCAACTTCTAGACCATTTTCTCACTTGGATGACTCAGCAACAGCTGGATGTACATGGGCAAGTGCGAGCGGTCATTTATCTGATTATCTCAATGCTTCCGAAGAACCATCTGCAGTAAGAGTTTGTTCAAATGGTCAGTTATTCTGCGAGAATATTACTGAAGGGGGAATGGATTTCTTTTCTTCTCATGTCAATTATGATAGATTCGGTAAGTGGAAATGCAATTCTAAGTATGGAATCTTCCTAAAAATTGAGTCTCATCAATTTTGATTTTCGATCATGATCAAGCATATAGTGATATATATATATTTTTTTCAGAAATAAAAGCGCTTCAGGACAATTTTGGTATTATTATTAACCAAAACAAGTTAAAATAATAAAAGTACAAATTTTCAAACTATAACTACAATCCGTCATCAGGTAAAAGGATGATGCAAAGGAATGATCCTGCATCCTCCTTTCCCTGCATGACATGTGTTGCCCCACTTCCAGTCAGCAAACACACAGGTATCTGTGGGAAGGAGTATCCCCTTAAGTTCAAAGCTATGCCGATTTTCCAGCTTGTTTTGCATGCCACTTAATACATAAGAGAGGCTAGAGGAAGTTACTTCATTTCTAAATTTAAATCTTTGTTGAACTCCATGTGATTTCTTAATGTGCTTTGGTGATTTTACCATTAAGAATATCTAAAGAAATCAAAGGATAATTTACGTCACATGGGGAGAGGAGCTTTTTCACTCTTTTTCGTTCTATGCGACATTACAAATACATGTAGATTAGTGTGTCCAATATCTGCTGTAGCAAATGTCTATAAAGCAACGTAAAGGATAACAAGAAACAGTGCACATTTTTTTAAGAGGAACATGATAGGAATTCTTCTTGACTGAAAGAAAGATGATATACAGTCGAATGTGTATAGACACAGACTGTCTCTCAGTGGAACAGCAAGTGCTCTGATGTTTAGTGCATCGATTAGAGATATTCTTCACTCATCCAAAGTCACATCAATTCGGTGCATGTGTTAAAGGCATTCGTCGTTGTGATCTCGAAGTTTTTTTTAACTGCAAGTGTAATCGGGAACAGTGTAAACTGAAAATTAGAACATTCATACAAATTAAAAGGAATCGATCAGGAATAAGCGAAAATGGTTCTCTTATCGAGATGTTCGGCTTGAGGGAGTCTGCACATCCTTTAAGAAGCTTAGTCAAATAATTCGAAATAATGTCATCTGATGTTTCATTGATTACCGCATTGATTTTGAAAGATTCTACAATATAATTAATCATGAGAGATAGGCCTATCAAATCTTAAGATGTCCTTGTTTTGCAGTGCTGACCCGCCTCGATGTCTCATTTAACTGTATGAAATCTCAAAGAATCTGTGCTGTATGTATACGTCCTGTTTAATTTACAGTTATTCTTTCCATTCAGTCGAAGAGACATTGGAAAGTTTGGCAACGTAAAATCTAATGCTGCATCATTCATGAATATGCCGAACTATGTAAATTTATCAAACTCAGGAGCCTTATCAAATTCCTCACTTTTTTTGGTGCACGAAGCTCGGAGTTAGATTAACAGTCCCTACAAAATTTGCTGCCTCCAAAACCGTGACTTTGATTGTAGTGTGGTTATGTGACCGATTCTAAGAAATTCAGTTTTGCATGAGTTGTGAGTTCCATTCACATGAAGAAATGTAGGGAATTGCCTTATCATCGTTAATGTGAGTATTAGCCTACGTATCCATCAGATTCCTAAATTAATGACGTTAGTTCAATTGATGTTTTGAGTCGGTAATGATTGCTAGTACATGTACGTGTACATTGGGATTGCATGGAGATTCGATTCCAAGGTCGCTAAGCACAACAGGCATGAGAGGTCATCAATCAGGAGTAAGGAACTGCGAATCTTCGAGATTCGATTCGAGAAAAATTCGAATCGGTTTACATCGATTGGCCAACAATTATTTCAACAGCCTCCTTTCGTTCGTTAATGGTTGAAAATGATGTTGCAATATGCTTGAGATGTTGGATTCTCACTGATAGTGGCGAAGACTACGAGGTTGCTGAACTACGTCATTACCCTATGTGCTGCATGTTGCTCAGATTAGGGCTTCGGACTCGGTCAATCTTACCTGAACCGAGTCTGATATACTTTACAATTAACAAGGGCCTAACAGATTTAAAGCAGAATTGTAAATGGCCCATTTTCAGATTCGTTAGCTTCTATCTTACAGGGCTGCAAGACATTCTTTTCAGACTGGTCTTAGTCAGGACTCTTAAGTCGAACACGTAGCTTAATAAACCAGTGAACTATGCTACATCCTAAAACACGAACTCTTTCTAAAAGTAGGCCATGCCGTAAGGAAGCAAAACTCAAACAGGATATCTAATAAATAAGAAAACATTGCTTTATGCATGACTATAGTGCCATCCGTACTTTTTGCAGCGCTCCTCATACTTCTTTTGATGAGACCCCTCAAATGACTTTTCTAAATTAGATTTATGAACCTAACAAAAGCCTACAGAAGGCCTACAGAAGCGTTAAGGCAAAGGGGATATTTTATCTGGATATATAAGGCCAAATCTCATCCAGAAAAACTCTAGTCAGCGCACCAAATTTCGATTGTCGTTTAAAAAGTGAAGTTTGTTCATTTGGTGCGCTGACTAGATTCTCTTTACTGCTGAGATTTGGTCTGTGGTTGATAGATATAAATGTTCTTCATATCCTGAATCATCTGCATCTCAGATAGGAAATTAATCAGGCGGCGTCTAGACAAAGTTAAAATGAGCTTGAGTACAAGATATGGTTTGTTATCGATTTATGGTCTTTGATTTACAGATTTTCCCATAGGCCGCGGCTAGCGACTGGATTTTCTTACTTCACTGATTTTCCATTTGAAAGCTGACAGGTCCAAGACTACTATAATTAGCCATGCATCAAAGTGTTCAATGTTGTCTGTAATGCTTTGGTCGTATGAGTTTGAGTGAAAATTTGCGTCGGAGTCTACATAGGTGTCTACTAATTTATTTTGAATTCTTCCTGATTATCGTAGATAGTCATCACGGACTGCGATAGCATGGGATGTTGTAGGTATCAATAGATTGTTACCGAAATTCCATGATCGTTTCCTGATCTGAAAATTGCGATAAAAATTATATAATCTACTGATTTTTTGTTTATGAAAATTGGTACTTTCCCGCGCTCAGGATTTGAGTACAGGCGCGATTGACGGTGGCTACATTTCCAGTCTCGCGTGAAATTCAAAGAACTTTGTTCTATACACCTGAGGTTACAAACCTAGTACCTATCATTAAGCTACCTACGGGAAATTTCGCATAACAGAGCCAATGGGCATTTCAAGACATGTTGCCAAACCAGCATCCATCTAACTGATGCTCTAGCGTCAATGTTCATTCGAAATAGGTTGTAGCTACAAAGCGTAGTAGATTTTGATTTTCTCAGAAAAATAGATGGGCCTAGACTTTAATTTGACTGCTTATTTCTTTATGAGTGCCAACGTGTCACTGCATCTTTCAAAAGTCATGTAGAATGCATAACTACTAGGTCTAATTTGATAGGCCCATCTTCTTGAAGGCTATCGATGTAGTAGCTGACTAAGTGAATCGTACACAGTAATAAGTTCGTGTAGGCATATTTAAGTTTTTCATGATTCGATTCGATTCGCAAATCACGGCCCTATTGGATTCGACTCAAATTTGGCGATGCGCGGGTCCCTAATCAAGAGGCTACAGGATCCGCAGATCACATGGAATTATGGGCCTAAATGTGAATAAATACTGATGAATTCTTCATTGCTTATTCTCAGCTGTCCCCATTTTATCCCATGTTAGAAGGCATTCACGATTAGCTTCTCCAAATCTGTGATGCCGAGCATCGAGTTTCCATAGATTTGATCATTATGAATTCGCATGACGTTATATCTGCAGCAAGAGCAAGCCATGTCATCGTCTGAGGTCTGCATGCATCCGAAAGATGTGAAATCAGCAAATGTATTGAATCAAACGTTCACTCAAAAATTTCACGACTTTTAGGCCATTGAATGAGGATAAAATTCCACTACTTTCAGACATCGCCTGTTTGAATCGATATCTATGATATTTAGTCCCTTATATTTTTTGATGTGGTGCTATTTGAGCATTCAATGTGCTGTTAATGTTGGTGAATTAAAATGTAAAACTGACTGAGCATTGTAGGTTGGCCATTTTGAGATGTAGATTAAATTGCTCAACTATACTAATTACAAAAACATATTTAGGTTTCACTCAGTAAGCAAGTCAGGCCTCTCACTTCATATCCGTTCATAAAATAGTGAGACGCTAGGAGTCAATTTCAGATTATGATACCGTGCAATTTATATTTTGTGTTACAGTTATGATTATAGCTTAAGGAGATTAATACTGTTTTTATCGAATCTACAGAATAAGTGAGTCATGTGAAACTCACTGTGACTTTTAGAATTATATTTGCAAAGATCTTAATTTTGATTGGAAGAAGATGCAGTGATGTCCCTTCTGCACAAGTATAATCATTTTTACGTGGAAATGTCCACTGTATATTATGCAATTTTGCTAGAGTTTCTTATATAATAACAGCGTGTCCCCTGTTGCCCTGCCGAATAGGCTTACTCATCCCTCATATTCTAACTCGAATTACAATTACTACGTTTAGCTATGAAAAACGCATTTATTTTCTTTCTTTGTCCATCTGATGCTTAATACAGTTTCATAAGTGATATGGCCCTGAGGCCGAGTCCTCCACGTACCCGGTTCCATAATATAAAGGGTTCAAAAGAAAAGATTCTTCGGGTACTACCAAGCGATTATTGTTGCGTGTGCGACGTTTCGCCCCAAAGGCTTAATCATGCACGAATGAAGATGTACAGCGCAACATTCACATCATACGACCGAAGAAAATCGATAAAGAAAATTATCACGTGAGCACATGTTAAGGTTAAAAATTCTACTGATAACAAAGATTAAAAGTACCATGAAAATTAAGAAAATCTTGAGGCGGATGTGCAAAAGTTCATATGGTTGAAAGATTCTTGTCTGTTCATAGCTTGGTTACCAGCATCATTGATGTATCTGCTCTCCAAGCTCCTTCTCTTCACATAACCTTTCAGATTTTGGTGCACGATCTCCCATTCAATATTCATTGAATGTCCTTTATGGTCAGAAACAAAGTGTTCCTTCACTGCAGAGGGATTACTCGACATTACGTGTTCCTTTATGCGCGTCCCTACCAATCTTGATGTCTCACCGATATAGTATTTCGAGCACAATTTGCAGGTTATCTTGTATATCAGGTTTTTCTCAAAACAGGAATCTTTCTCTTTTTTAAAAAAGTTACATGCACAGCAATCGGCAGAGCATTGAGGCCTTTCCTTAGGGGGGTGG